>CM040246.1:89071633-89471633 GCA_022545495.1 Chrysanthemum lavandulifolium
AGGTTCACCATGGGATTTATTGCAATGACTCAGTGACAATGAATCGTGATAATATTATAATGCTCATTTGCTAACTTCCTGTAGCTTGTGGACTTCGATCCTATCACTTCACTTTCAACTAGGATATTGAAGCTTTTCTTGAATGAATCGACAATCGATTTATATGTAAATCTTCATGAAGCATTGATTGTTATTGTTGAACTCAGTTCTACGATGTCAAGACTCATAATTAATTTATCTCATCATTTGTAAAGTTGCGATGAATATCTTAATTCCATTGAACATATTGAATTCATGAGGAAATAATCCACATCCTCATACTTTCAATCAATTGATGATTTCAATTCACATTGTCGGATTTATAGTTGAGATGATATCTTATAAATTGAAAAGATAATGAAGTTTTCGAAATATATAAATCATTACTATATTATTCCTCAATTTTCAAGTTTCACAAATTGCTCTTCACGCTAGATATTTTAAAATCTATCTATAAAATGGATAGTCTATCATAAAGAATCGACTTGCTTTCTAAGAATCCTTTTCATCAAGTTATATTTAGTAAATCTTCTTAAATTGTACAATTACAAACTTTCTTCTATTGTAACTAATTCAATTGTTGATATCGGTTCTCTGTATTACATGGAATTCTGCTGTATCACATTCATTTCATTGATTTCCCATTGGATGAATTTTATACCAATATTTACATTTGTCAGTCTATAATGCTCTACTTTCAACTTAGTATACATCTTTGAAGAATTTACATTATTGGCAATCCCATTTATTACTACATGATAAATTGACATTTACTTGAGATCATGCTAGACTAATCAAATGTCGTAATTTTTAAACATTATCTTATAGACGACTTATTGAAATACTTGTGATCATCAATCTAAATGCTTGAATTAAAATTTGATTCCAATTAGATTGGTATTGTTGACTCAATGACCATTTTATTTCTTTATAGTTTTACAAATTATTGAATCTATGTATTCCTGATCGATAATCATTATTTTATCATTAAGCTTTGCATAATCAAATTGTACCTTTCTTCATGCAAATTCAATTTATATCATACTACCATAATTATCAATTCATCTCAATAAGTTGTAATCAAGGCTTAATATTACGCTTTGTATCATGAACTAAAGTGTCACTAAAGATTGTCATATGCAAAAAGTGGATACGAAGTAATATAAAGGTTTAACCTTGAACGTCTAAAAGTATGTATATTTATCAAGATTTGTTCATATTGAAGTAATATTCATATTCAGTGAATGTATTTCGGAAAACCTTAGTATCATAAATATCTTCATGATCACAATTTTACTTGAGGCTATTTAAAGTCTGTCATACAAAGTTGCTACAACTAAGTCATCAGGATCTTTAAAGATCAAATTATCTCATTCTAATTAATGCTACTTATTGAATTAACCATTGTCAAATTGAATTTATAAGGATTGATAAATGGTTTAGTTCAAGTTTAAATTGCAAATACATCATGGAAATTTATAAAGTTGTAACATAAACTCAGTTTGATTCAAAATCATTAGTGGTATCAAATAATTGTAAATTAACTTATCCATTTAATTAAATGCAATCAAACCCTTCTATTTCTAAAATCAACATAAAATCATCAGATTAAGTCATATCATAGTGTAAATTAAACGCACATTATCAACTTGATAACAATGTATTACAATCATCGTATCTTATACCAAAATCTTAATTGATACCTTATAGTCTCAAAGTTTAAATGTTAATAAAGCTCATGCTCTAAAAATTCGATTACATTAATTCTTTATTAAATAAACTTCAAGTTTGGTACATTCAATTTAGAATTTGAGTCTTCAATTTAGAGTTATATAATGGTTAGAAACAGACTGTTTATCAATTACAACTCACATCATTCTATCACATGCATTTTAATCTTAGATTTAAATTTAACATGTACTGACCTCTTTACATTAATGAAATCTTGTCCCTGTACACTTATCCACTTGCTAACTAAGTTTCAATCTGTAAAATATAAACTTGGTAATTCGATATCTTCATTAATGATTGATATAAGCACAATTGTGATTACCAGTCAAAATATATGGCAATAATCAAACGTAAGAAGGGTTCAGATTTGACCCTTGTAATTTAAAATTTAAACGTTATAAATTTCTAACAAAGTATTACTACAGTTTACATTTCCATTAATCATCTTGTTTCATATACCATTTAGTTTCAATTCCTATCATTTATGGATACTATTGATCATTTGATTCCAGATAAGTGTTAACATTGTAAATTGCTCCATAATAAGTCTAGGTATTAAACAATTAACTAGTCAATTGCATTTATTTAATTATAAATAGTCATATAAGTTTATATCAAATTAATTAAGTTAGTTAGTCACTAGTTAGATATAATATTTTTGATTTTGCAAATGTAATGTTAATTAGTATCATGAATTATTTAATAGTTACAAATAAGTTTTCTTAAGTAAATTTGTTATCTTAATCGAGTTATGATTAAGTTTAGTTAGGATTGTTAACTATGTTTATTATTTAAAGATTTATTTCTAATTGTAATAATCTAATTTATTGATAAATAAGTGTGTTTAAATTGGTATAATCGATGTCTTAGTTAGTGATTTGGATCAGATCTTGGTTCATTGGTTGAGAATGCTAATCCTTACTCTATTGCTTTATGTAAATCGTTAAGTTATCTAGTGATCATGGTGTGTAAAGTTTTAATTAGTATTACTTGTATTTGATATTAGTGTTTGATCAACTACATTGTAAAGTCTATTTTGTCAAATTCATTTAATGCATTTCGTAATTATTGTTAAAGTTGTAGTAATTGTTATTGTTAATTGGTTATAAGTTAGTTGATGTGTGTTTGGTTGTTAAGTTACAAATAGTAGTCATCATATACTTTTAATGATTATTAACATAATACATGTTTAAGTCAATGATATATCTAAGTTATTTAAAGTTGATATTGCAAGTCAGTGAGTGAGTCTATCAATTGGCAGGATAATGATCAATTGCATTTAGTCAATTTAGATTGTCAAAGTTTTAACTTGGCTTTTGTTAGTTCAATCAATTGACTTTACAATTAATTCTACATTTTGATCAATTATCTAGTTTTATTCAATTGAAATTAGCAGTAAGATTGTATTTTAATTCATAAGCTTTATCACTTTTAGACTAAGTATTTATTGGATTGCTATTGTGTATTAAGCTAATTCTATTCTTTCATAATTTATAGTTTGAAATTTAATGTTGTAATATTCAATTGATGAGTGTCTAAATACTCATCATTTTTGTACCATTTAGAGCGCAAAAACATCCGAAAACACTCGTAAATGCATCAAAATGATGAAAATATCACAAATAAGTGTTTTATGTGTTTTAAATGCAAAATACCAAAATCGATGAAAACGTATCAAGTTTGCATAATTGGCGCTTTAGTCCCCAAGTTTCAAAAGTTGTCAAAATCTAGTCCTGGTAATTCAAAATAAAGTAAAATGTCATTTAAGGTCCATGGGATTCAAAAGTTGTCAAAATAAACCCTTTAAAGTTTAAAATTTACAAATGACAACTTTGGTCCCTCAACTTTGAAAAGTGTCAAATATAGTCCTTGGTGAATTTAAAATGAAAATTATCAAAATAAACCTTGTACTATTCATAAATGGCAAAATTGGTCCTTATGGTGAACTTTTGGAAAATTACATGTTTGGTCCTCAAGTTTCAAAAATGACATAAAAGGTCCTTGGACGTTTAAAATGGAAAATAAATACATTTATGGTCCTTGGTTTATTATATTTGGCAAGTTTGGTCCTTGAAAATAACTTTGGAAACTTGTCAAGTTTAGACCTATACTTTCACGAAATTACATGATTGGTCCTTGTGTTATTAATACAAACCAAACGGACCTTTGTATTATCCAAACCCAAAACACAAAACCAAACCAAGCCCAATATCCAACCCGCCCATGTTTTAAAATAAATACCGCCACCACTCAGACACTTCCTCTCCCACCATGCAAGAACTCAAAACCGGTGGTTTCACCACCTCACCACCACTTTCCACCTTTCCACCTCATCTCCCACTGTATACCAATCCCTCCACCTCCACATACACCAAAATTCATTAAATGCAAAAAACACGCTTTATGACTTTTCCGCCAAAATTCCACATGGACGATTAAGATGATATCAAGCCTATCCAATGGTGGGAATTGGGATGTCGAGGTCGACAAGGAAGCTTTTGGATGTCTATAAAGAAGAAAAGAAGCGAGAAGAAATGGGGTCGCATGTTTTAGACCAAATTTGTAGTGTAAAAGTCCTTTAATATGTCTGTTTTAGCTTAAATTTAAGTTCTTAGTGTAAAATCAAGTTTATTTCAAGTTAAAAATCACTTTTGTATTGTAATTATTCCAAGTTAATAAGATTTCAAGTTTTTATGTTTCTTGTTAATTCGTATTAAGTCATTTATACTTATTATAAGTTACAAAAGCTCTTTTACCCTTCAAACAAGCTCGGATAAGCTTATTATAGCTTTTCATGAGCTTGTATTAGACTCTAGTGTTTTAATTTAGAAAAACCAAAAAAGTCAACAAAAGTCAACCGCTCATTATTTTGAAGATGAATTTGGTGAATGGTTATGGTTAGGGTGATCTTGAGTTGGTTGATTTTGTGATGTTTAATGGGTTTAAGATCGGTGCAAGTATTCTCAAGTTTGTATACCATTCTACTGGCTAGAATAGTTGGACAGTTAAAGTGAGTATTGATAATTTTTTATAATTAGTTTTCATATGTCTTGATGATTTGATCATTATTTGCTTGTTATTAATACTTGATTTAATGTCATTAGAATATTAGTTAAATATAGTGTTTTGATCTATAATCATTTTATGGAATAGGATTAGTTAGTTTAAACTGCTTATTAAAGTATCTTAAATTGTGTGTTTGGATTTAGGTTATATTCATTAGTGGTGTTTGGTTACAGTTGTGTTTGTTAGGCTTGTATTCAATTAATATACTATAGGTTCATTATACTCATTTATCAAGATCATAAGTTTGCACTTGCAATTGCTCATAAGTCAAAATTCATTTGAATCGCTCTTAATTTCAAATGTTTGGAATCGAGTTGGTTAAGTCTTTGCATATAGGTTTAGAAATTGTAGATCTAGCTTGCATTAGTCATATTTTAGGCTTAAACATCATAATCATCCACAAATTGATCTCAAATCTCAGATTAGTCAAAAGTTTCATATCATCTTGAAAAGTCAAAAGTTGCAAAAGTGGGTTTCACCAAAACTAGGTTGAATTTTCATTGATCTCAATATTGGATCAAAATTAATGAACTTTTGGATTTTACAAGTTCAGTTGGTCTAGTTTATTAATCTCATTTTGTTGAATTTTATCAAGCTTCTATAAGCTTTTAATCGACTTCTTTTGAGCTATATTTGCCACTGCACACTCAAGATACATCGAGTGTGCATGAGCATCTTTCGACCTTTGCACAAGCTTCATTCAAGCTTGTGAGGAGGGCTGAATTTGGTCCATGTGTAGTCCGCTAGGTGATCTTTAGGTCCCAATATCTGCTTTTTCCCTTAGCTTATTAGGATTGCTTATGCATTAGCTTAAAGTAGCCCCCAATAACTGCTTTTGCATTAATTAATCCCATAAGCTCAAATCTAGTTTAAGCTTATTTAGTAATCTAGAGTACTGTTAATTAGTTAAGTTAGACTTATTTTAGCATAACCTAGCTTATTTGATCATTTGGTACTCATTTTTGTAGCTTTAGCTTATTTTGAAGTAGCTTATTCATAAGCACTTTCACTCTGACTTCATTTTCTCACACATAAGCATATGTTTTTATATTTTCATAGACTTAGAATAATATTTTAGAATTTTCCTGAATTTTTCATAATTTTCCATCACTTGTTTGCTATTTTTCTTATTTTAAATAGTTTTAAGACTTTTAATTAGCTTTTATTACAAATAAATCGAAAAAGTTTAAAAAATATGTTTTCAATTTTCCTAGATTAAGATAAATATAAAAGCCAAAAATATTTTTCCATAATTTTCTTAGTTTAAATAGTATTTTCTAGCATTTTAATTAGTTTTAAATAGTTTTAAATTCATAATAAATACATAAAAGTCTAAAAATATATTTTCAGTTTTAAAATAAGTTTTATCATATTTTAGATTTTTCTAAGTTATAATTTCATTTTCTAGGTTAATTTCATATTTTCTTGTATTTTAGTGCATTATTAAATAGTTAAAAATAGTTTTAATTAATAATAATTAAATAAATAGTTTTAAAAATAATTTTCTTTTTCTAATAATTTTCTTTTATAATTAGGATTGTAAAATGTATTTTCATATCCGTAGGTATTTTCCTTCTTTATTTTCACGTTTTATTTAGTACGTTCACGTAATTTTATTTAAACGTACGTTTTAGGTTTTAAACGTTCATCGATTTTAAAAATAGTGATAGCGTTTATTTAATATATTTTAGCTTTTTAATTTTCTTTAATTTGCATTTAAGCCCCTGTAATTTACAAACTTTTTCTTTAGGTATAATTATTCCAAATTCACAAACCTTTTCCCATTCAATATCACCCGATCACAGATTCGTTGTACTACAGTGTTCACACCTCGTTGGGACTTAACGACCGGGATACACTAAACTCCTCGATCTTAATTGCATTGGTTTTAGATTGTTTGCTTTTATTACGGTTGACCATTCACAAGTGGTTAGCTTGTGTGATAAAACCTGACCGTTTGGGAGCCAATCAAATTTTGGCGCCGCTGCCGGGGAGGTGTGCTGCGTTCTACGAATTTGAAGCATCAGTGTTGTTGAATATACACCCATTGTATATTTACCATCTTTGTCCATATTTCCTTATTTTCATATAAAACCAAAATTATCGTGAAGTTAATTCGTTTGACGGATCGATTACCAAAAACATATTTTTATTATTATTCAAGTTTTCAACAAACACAAAAACCCAAAAAGATTTTCTTTCTTATTTTTACAACATGTTTTTCAAAAATCCAAAAATATCCATATTTACCCTCTCACATCTTTGATTCTTCATCCCAACCCCTCTGTAACCCTTTGATTCTTTTCTATGTCTTATCCTCACCCTCTTGGTTGTCAATGGTGTGGTGGTCCTTATAATGGTGGCAATTGCCCCGGTTGTAGCATGGTGGAATCGGGAAGCGGGTGCATCTATAACCGGGATCCCTATTCCTACCATAACACAACCGATTTATTCCATCACTACCACCTGTGAGACTCAAGCAGTTTCTTGTTGTGAGTCTTGTGGTGGTTCACACTCCGATTCGATTGTCAATCGGAAACACGCTTGTCTATGAGCGGGTTCCCGATAACAATTATGACTACAACACATATGACTCACAACCACATCGGTTTCTTGTTGTGAGTATTGTGGAGGTCCTCACTTTAGCTCGATTGTCAAACAAGGAATCCATTTCCTTGTAACAATTACGACTCTTCGTATCATGACCAACCTCTACAAGTACCAAATGAATCAGCACCACCTCGGCTGAGCCACTTCCTCAAAATCTTCTCCTTGATCTTTTGGATTTAGTGAAAGATTTGAAGGAATGTAAACATTCCCAAGATAATCCAAATGAGAAATCCATGGAAGAATTGTTAGTCAAGAGCGGGTGCTAAATTAAATTCCCAAATTGCCTTTGAAAAATCTATTAGGAATCAATTGCAAAAGAAAAAGCACCAAATCTAGCTCTCGATTCCGTTTCATTCTCGATGACGATGATGATGAAGTTACCCTTGATATTCGTCAATTTTGTATAGGTTCATCAAGTTCATCGGTTGAAATTCCTTCCATGAAAAATCGGGAGAAAAGACTATGATGGAATTACTAGCGAGAAGAACAAATGGAAAGTATAAAACATATGTATGCTAGTCCTTCTCAACTCCCTCGATCTGTTGTTATCACACCCGATATTCCCACTCACTCTCTAAACATGGGGATGAGCATCTTGACACTGTTCACGAAAAGGAATCGGACGAATTCATAAAGTCTAGTGTTGAGAACCTTGTCCCAATCCCGAGAGAGTCACAGGAACTTCGATCATATGTGTGATTCTCTTCCCTCTTGAGTGTTCAAAAGATCATTTTGAGACTTTCTCCGATTTTAGCGATGATTGTAAATCTTATGGAGACATCGAGTATGTTGAGGCATCACTCCCACGTCGATCCTCTTCTTGAGGAGTTCACCAATGAACTCACTCACATCGATCCACTTTCATCGAAAGTGACGATGATCTCTTTGATTTGAAGCCGATCTTGGAGAAATTGAAAGTCTCCTATATAATGATCATTCACTCATTTCTTGTCCCATTTCCGACTCTTCCATTCCTTCTCTCACTCCGGATGAGGAAGATGACAACTTTGGAAGGAGGTCGATGCTTTTCTTAGTGATGAGTCAATTCCAACAGGATTGACAATACTTACTTTGATTCGGAGGAGACATCCTCTTTCTTGAAAATCATTGATTGAAGAACCGTTTCCAACTCTCCTCCCGGAAATTTTGTTGCCAATCACCATACAAGCTTCAAGTCTAAGCTTAAAAATCTAACAAATGGTGATTTGCTCCTCACCGATGAAGAATGGGATTGCATTGTGATGCACATCTTTATTCCATTTTTCACAGATGGTGTGGTTTCTCGTTCCCTTTCTCCTTCGGGAATGAGGACACTATTTTGATCCCGGCATTTTCATTTATCATTTTGAGCGGTTCTATGTATATCTCATCGGTGTGGAACTTTCACGTACTTCAATGTTTATACAAACATCTTGAATGAAAGTCCGATGGAGATTGTCTCTTCCACTTACTTCCCATGAACAAATTAATTGGGTCGAGTCAAGCTAGCGACTCGGTAATCAAAAACAATAGTTAAACATGGGTTTTCACCGTGTGTACCACCTTAGTGTGGGGAGATGCCCACATGTTGTATATAGATCTAAAAATGAATGAAAATTGTAAATATTAAAAAGAGAATAATTGTTGTGTTTCTACACTTAGCTAGTAATGTTATCTTTTACGTTCAAGGATTCGGCATAATAGCGGGACTTTGAATATTGAGGACAATATTCATTTCTAAGTGTGGGGAAATTCGCGAATTTGATCATAAATGTACCCTTTAGTCCCTTTTTCCCAAAATGGCCAAATTTTAAAATTTTTTAGTGGAAGTACTATGTACTAAACACAACAAATGGTAATCATCCACCATGTCTAACCCACATAAGGATTGGCTAATCCAGAGCAAACGGCTCTTGGTAAAGATATCTCAAATCCGTTTATGGCTTGCAATTTGCCCAAAATTGTATGGTGTTCAATTTCACCATATCTTTAATTAGTGAAGAGTTGGCTAGCCCGCAAGTTTATGGCTTGTGGTAAAGGCGCTTGAAATCCATAATTGGTAATCGACTCACCAAAGATAATATTGATAATTTATCTAAGAGTTGGCTAGTCCGAAGCAAACGGCTCGGTAAAGACAAATCAAAACCGTTGAAAGTCGGTGATTTGCTCAAAATCATTTGGTTATCATTGTACCAAGGTTCTTACTTGAACTAAAACAATTGGCTACTCGTAAGTAATGGCTTTTGGTAAAGAGATGAAATCCATTAACTTTTCATAAAACATTGCTAGGGACTAGCAATATCTTAGTGTGGGGATTGATGAGTGTCTAAATACTCATCATTTTGTACCATTTAGAATGCAAAAACATCCGAAAACACTCGTAAATGCATCAAAATGATGAAAATATCACAAATAAGTGTTTTATGTGTTTTAAATGCAAAATACCAAAATCGGATGAAAAACATATCAAGTTTGCATAATTGGCGCTTTAGTCCCCAAGTTTCAAAAGTTGTCAAATATAGTCCCCGTAATTCAAAATAAAGTAAAATGTCATTTAAGGTCCATGGGATTCAAAAGTTGTCAAAATAAACCCTTTAAAGTTTAAAATTCACAAATTACAACTTTGGTCCTCAACTTTGAAAAGTGTCAAAATAGTCCTTGGTGAATTTAAAATGGAAATTATTCAAAATAAACCTTGTACTATTCATAAATGGCATAATTGGTCCTTATGATGAACTTTTGGAAAATTACATGTTTGGTCCTCAAGTTTCAAAATTGACATAAAAGGTCCTTGGACATTTAAAATGGAAAATAAATACATTTATGGTCCTTGGTTTATTCATATTTGGCAAGTTTGGTCCTTGAAAATAACTTTGGAAACTTGTCAAAGTTTAACCTTCACTTTCACCAAATTACAAAATTGGTCCTTGTTATATTAAACCAAACGGACCTTTTTATTATCCAAACCCAAATCCAAACCAACCAAGCCCAAAGCCCAATATCCAACCCGCCCATGTTTTAAAATATAAATACCGCCACCACTGCTCACATCTCCTCTCCCTACCTGCAAACTCAAAACCGGTGGTTTCACCACCTCACCACCACTTTCCACCTTTCCACCTCTTATCCCCATTGTATACCAACTCCCTCCACCTCCACATACACCAAAAGCATTAAATGCAAAAAAACACGCTATTATGACTTTTCCGCCAAAATTCCACATGGACGATTAAGATGATATCAAGCCTATCCAATGGTGGAAATGACTCGGATGTCGTCGACAAGGAAGCTTTTGGAGTCTATAAAAAAGAAAAAAAAGAAGAGATAGGAGAAGCATGTTTTAGACCAACTTTGTAGTGTAAAATTTCTTTAATGTCTGTTTTAGTTTAAATTTAAGTTCTTAGTGTAAAATTAAGTTTATTTCAAGTTAAAAGTCACTTTTGTATTGTAATTATTCCAAGTTAATAAGATTTCAAGTTTTTATGTTTCTTGTTAATTCGTATTAAGTCATTTATACTAATTATAAGTCACAAAAGCTCTTTTACCCTTCAAACAAGCTCGGATAAGCTTATTATAGCTTTTCATGAGCTTGTATTAGATTCTAGTAGTTTCTAATTTAGAAAAAAAAAAAAAGTCAACAAAAGTCAAAGCTGCTCTTATTTTGGAAAATGAAATTTGGATATGGTTATGGTGTTAGGGTTGAATTGAGTTTGAATTTGGGTTGAGATGGGTTTAGGATAGTGATACTTTCATCTCGGTTGCAACCATAGTGGCTAGGACCTCTTGTAAGTATTCTACTTTATATTTTTTTTGGTTTCAAATTAAATTTGCTTCTATTGTGTTTAATTATTAATTAGTTATTATAGCTTATTAATATTGTTTGAGTCTTAGCTTGATTTTGTCATTAGAATATTAGTCTAATTTGTTTTTAAATAAGTCTGTTAGAATTTAGTGGTAAATCATAGTTCAATTAGTTAGTTTAAGGTATAATTTAGTTAACTAATCTGGTTTGAGGGTGTTGTTTGGATTTATTGTGGTTTCAAAATGCATAATCAATGGTATTAGTGGTGTTTGGTTCTGTAAGCTAAAATATAGGATAGTAGTTGTGGTTTTAGTTCATATATACTCATTTAGGATAGTCTTAAGTTTGTCACTTAGAATTGCTCAAAGTCAAAATCATTTTAAATCTTGCTTTAATTTCAAATCAGTTGAAATCAGTTGGTTAATAAACTTGCATATAGGTTTAGAACCTAGTAAGATAGCTTGCATTAGTTCATATTTATCTTAAAACATCATAATCAGTTCACATTTTGATCTCAAATCTCACATTGGTCAAAGTTTCATATCATCTCTCAAAAGTCAAAAGATGAAAAGTCGTTTTCACCAAACTTGGAGGAATTTTCATTGATTCATTATTGGATCAATTCAAGTGATATTTTGGATTTTACAAGTTCAGTTGGTCTAGTTTAGTAATCTCATTTTGTTGAATTTTATCAAGCTTCTATAAGCATTTAATCGACTTGTCCTTTAGGCCATATTTGCCCTGTGCACACACTCGAAGATAATCGAAGTGTGCACAGCAACTTTGACCTTTGCACAAGCTTCATATCAAGCTTGTCTAGGGCTGAAGTTTGGTCCATGTGTTGGCTAGGTGATCTTTAGGTCCCAATTCTAGTTTTCCATTTAGCTTATTATAGGATTGCTTATGCATTAGCTTAAAGTAGCCCCCAATAAGATTGCTTTAGGTTAATTAATTTCATAAGCTCAAATCTAGTTTAAGCTTATTTAGTGATCTAGAGTAGTGTTAATTAGTTAAGTTAGACTTATTTTAGCATAATTTAGCTTATTTGATCATTTGGTACTCATTTTGGAGCTTTTAGCTTATTTTAAGTAGCTTATTCATAAGCGGTTTCAAACCATCTTCATATTCTCACACATAGTAGCATATGTTTTTATATTTTCCTAGACTTAGAATAATATTTTAGAATTTTCCTGAATTTTTCATAATTTTTCATCACTTGTTTGCTATTTTTCTTATTTTAAATAGTTTTAAGACTTTTAATTAGCTTTTATTACAAATAAATCGAAAAAGTTTAAAAAATATGTTTTCAATTTTCCTAGATTAAGATAAATATAAAAGCCAAAAAATATTTTTCCATAATTTTCTTAGTTTAAATAGTATTTTCTAGCATTTTAATTAGTTTTAAATAGTTTTAAATTCATAATAAATACATAAAAGTCTAAAAATATATTTTCAGTTTTAAAATAAGTTTTATCATATTTTAGATTTTTCTAAGTCATAATTTCATTTTTCTAGGTTTATTTCATATTTTCTTATATTTTAGTGTATTATTAAATAGTTAAAAATAGTTTTAATTAATAATAATTAAATAAATAGTTTTAAAAATAATTTTCTTTTTCTAATAATTTTCTTTTATTATTAGGATTGTAAAATGTCATTTTCATATCCGTAGGTATTTTATTTCTTTATTTTCACGTTTTATTTAGTACGTTTACGTAATTTTATTTAAACGTACGTTTTAGGTTTTAAACGTTAATCGATTTTAAAAATAGTGATAGCGTTTATTTAATATAATTTAGCTTTTAATTTTCTTTAATTTGCATTTAAGCCCTGTAATTTACAAACTTTTCTTTAGGTATAATTATTCCAAATTCACAAACCTTTTCCCATTCAATATCACCCGATCACGATTCGTTGTACTACGTTGTTCACACCTCGTTGGGACTTAACGACCCGGGATACACTAAACTCCTCGATCTTAATTGCATTGGTTTTAATTGTTTGGCTTTTATTACGGTTGACCATTCACAAGTGGTTAGCTTGTGTGATAAACGACCGTTTGGGAGCCAATCAAATTTTGGCGCCACTTGGGGAGGTGTCTTTGCGTTACTACAATTTGAAGCATCGGTGTTGTTGAATATACACCCATTGTATATTTACCATCTTTGTCCATATTTCCTTATTTTCATATAAAACCAAAATTATCGTGAAGTTAATTCGTTTGACGGATCGATTACCAAAAAACATTTTTTATTCAAGTTTTCAACAAACACAAAAACCCAAAAGATTTTCTTTCTTATTTTTACAACATGTTTTTCAAAATCCAAAATATCCATCTTTACCCTCTCACATCTTTGATTCTTCATCCCAACCCCTCAGTAAACCTTTGATTCTTTTCTATGTCTTATCCTCACCCTCTTGGTTGTCAATGGTGTGGTGGTCCTTATAATGGTGGCAATTGCCCCGGTTGTAGCATGGTGGAATCGGAAGCGGGTCCATCTATAACCGGGATCCCTATTCCTACCATAACACAACCGATTTATTCCATCGCTACCACACCGTGAGACTCAGTAGTTTTCTTGTTGTGAGTCTTGTGGTGGTTCACACTCCGATTCGATTGTCAATCGGAAACACGCTTGTCTATGAGCGGGTTCACGATAACAATTATGACTACAACACATATGACTCACACCACATCGGTTTCTTGTTGTGAGTATTGTGGAGGTCCTCACTTTAGCTCGATTGTCAAACAAGGAATCCATTTCCTTGTAACAATTACGACTCTTCGTATCATGACCAACCTCTACAAGTACCAAATGAATCAGCACCACCTCGGCTGAGCCACTTCCTCAAAATCTTCTCCTTGATCTTTTGGATTTAGTGAAAGATTTGAAGGAATGTAAACATTCCCAAGATAATCCAAATGAGAAATCCATGGAAGAATTGTTAGTCAAGAGCGGGTCGCTAAATTAAATTCCCAAATTGCCTTTGAAAAATCTATTAGGAATCAATTGCAAAAGAAAAGCAACCAAATCTAGCTCTCGATTCCGTTTCATTCTCGATGACGATGATGATGAAGTTACCCTTGATATTCGTCAATTTTGTACAGGTTCATCAAGTTCATCGGTTGAAATTCCTTCCATGAAAAATCGGGAGAAAAGACTATGATGGAATTACTAGCGGAAGAACAAATGGAAAGTATAAAACATATGTATGCTAGTCCTTCTCAACTCCCTCATCTGTTGTTATCACACCCGATATTCCCACTCACTCTCTAAATATGGGGATGAGCATCTTGACACTGTTCACGAAAAGGAATCGGACGAATTCATAAAGTCTAGTGTTGAGAACCTTGTCCCAATCCCGAGAGAGTCACAGGAACTTCGATCATATGTGTGATTCTCTTTCCCTCTTGAGTGTTCAAAAGATCATTTTGAGACTTTCTCCGATTTTAGCGATGATTGTAAATCTTATGGAGACATCGAGTATGTTGAGGCATCACTCCCACATCGATCCTCTTCTTGAGGAATTCACCAATGAACTCACTCACATCATCCACTTTCATCGAAAGTGACGATGATCTCTTTGATTTGAAGCCGATCTTGGAGAAATTGAAAGTCTCCTATATAATGATCATTCACTCATTTCTTGTCCCATTTCCGACTCTTCCATTCCTTCTCTCACTCCGGATGAGGAAGATGACAACTTTGGAAGGAGGTCGATGCTTTTCTTAGTGATGAGTCAATTCCAACAGGATTGACAATACTTACTTTGATTCGGAGGAGACATCCTCTTTCTTGAAAATCATTGATTGAAGAACCGTTTCAGCTCTCCTCCCGGAAATTTTGTTGCCAATCACCATACAAGCTTCAAGTCTAAGCTTAAAAATCTAACAAATGGTGATTTGCTCCTCACCGATGAAGAATGGGATTGCATTGTGATGCACATCTTTATTCCATTTTTCACAGATGGTGTGGTTTCTCGTTCCTTTTCTCCTTGGGAATGAGGACACTATTTTGATCCCGGCATTTTCATTTATCATTTTGAGCCGGTTCTATGTATATCTCATCGGTGTGGAACTTTCACGTACTTCAATGTTTATACAAACATCTTGAATGAAAGTCCGATGGAGATTGTCTCTTCCACTTACTTCCCATGAACAAATTAATTCGGGTCGAGTCAAGCTAGCGACTCGGTAATCAAAAAAATGAGTTAAACATGGGTTTTCACCCGTGTGTACCACCTAGTGTGGGGAGATGCCCCACATGTTGTATATAGATCTAAAAATGAATGAAAATTGTAAATATTAAAAAGAGAATAATTGTTGTGTTTCTACACTTAGCTAGTAATGTTATCTTTTACGTTCTAAGTTTCGGCATAATAGCGGGACTTTGAATATTGAGGACAATATTCATTTCTAAGTGTGGGGAAATTCGCGAATTTGATCATAAATGTACCCTTTTAGTCCCTTTTTCCCCAAAATGGCCAAATTTTAAATTTTTTTAGTGGAAGTACTATGTACTAAACACAACAAATGGTAATCATCCACCATGTCTAACCCACATAAGGATTGGCTAATCCAGAGCAAACGGCTCTTGGTAAAGATATCTCAAATCCGTTGATGGCTTGCAATTTGCCCAAAATTGTATGGTGTTCATTCACCATATCTTTAATTAGTGAAGAGTTGGCTAGCCCGCAAGTTTATGGCTTGTGGTAAAGGCGGTTGGAAAACCATAATTGGTAATCGACTCACCAAAGATAATATTGATAATTTATCTAAGAGTTGGCTAGTCCGAAGCAAACGGCTCGGTAAAGACAAATCAAAACCGTTGAAAGTCGGTGATTTGCTCAAAATCATTTGGTTATCATTGTACCAAGGTTCTTACTTGAACTAAAACAATTGGCTACTCCGTAAGTAATGGCTTTTGGTAAAGAGATGAAATCCATTAATTTTTCATAAAAGATTGCTAGGGACTAGCAATATCTTAGTGTGGGGATTGATGAGTGTCTAAATACTCATCATTTTGTACCATTTAAACCGCAAAAACATCCGAAAACACTCGAAATGCATCAAAATGATAAAAATATCACAAATAAGTGTTTTATGTGTTTTAAATGCAAAATACCAAAATCGATGAAAACGTATCAAGTTTGCATAATTGGCGCTTTAGTCCCCAAGTTTCAAAAGTTGTCAAATCTAGTCCCTGGTAAATCAAAATAAAGTAAAATGTCATTTAAGGTCCATGGGATTCAAAAGTTGTCAAAATAAACCCTTTAAAGTTTAAAATTCACAAATGACAACTTTAGTCCCTCAACTTTGAAAAGTGTCAAAATAGTCCTTGGTGTTTAAAATGGAAAATTATCAAAATAAACCTTGTACTATTCAAATGTGGCAAAATTGGTCCTTATGGTGAACTTTTGGAAAATTACATGTTTGGTCCTCAAGTTTCAAAAATGACATAAAAGGTCCTTGGACGTTTAAAATGGAAAATTATACATTTATGGTCCTTGGTTTATCATATTTGGCAAGTTTGGTCCTTGAAAATAACTTTGGAAACTTGTCAAACCAGGACCTTCATTTTCACCAAATTACATGATTGGTCCTTGTATTATTAATATACAAACCAAACGGACCTTTTATTATCCAAACCCAAAACCCAACCTAGCCCAAGCCCAATATCCAACCCGCCCATGTTTTAAAATATAAATACCCACCATGCTCACATCTCTCCCACCATGCAAAATCAAAACCGGTGGTTTCACCACCTCACCACCACTTTCCACCTTTCCACCTTACCTCCCCCACTGTATACCAACTCCCTCCACCTCCACATACACCAAAAAGCATTAAATGCAAAAAACACGCTATTATGACTTTTCCGCCAAAATTCCACATGGACGATTGATGATGATATCAAGCCTATCCAATGGTGGGAAATAATCGGATGTCGACAAAGAGTCAAATGGATGTCTATAAAGAAAGAAAGAAAAGAAGAAGAAATGGGGTCGCATGTTTTAGACCACTTTGTAGTGTAAAATTTACTTTAATGTCAATTTTAGTTTAAATTTAAGCTCTTAGTGTAATGCTAAGTTTATTTCAAGTTAAAAATCACTTTTGTATTGTAATTATTCCAAGTTAATAAGATTTCAAGTTTTTATGTTTCTTGTTAATTCATATTAAATCATTTATACTAATTATAAGTCACAAAAGCTCTTTTACCCTTCATACAAGCTCGGATAAGCTTACTATAGCTTTTCATGAGCTTGTATTAGATTCTATTCTAATTTAGAAAAACCAAAAAAGTCAACAAAAGTCAAGCGCTCTTATTTTGAAGAATTAATGTGAATTCTTGATATGGTTATGGAATTGGGTTGATTTTGTGGATTTGGGTTAGATGGGTTTAGGATAGTGATACTTTGATCTCTATTGCATCACCATAGTGGCTAGAACCTCTTGTAAGTCCAAATTCATACTTTATACTTAAATTGTAGTTATCGCTTAAATTTGCTTCTATTGTGTTTGATAGTTAATTAGTCTTATTTAGCTTGTTTGATTATTAATACTAGTCTTAGCTTGATTTTGTCATTAGAATATTTGCATTAAATAAGTCTTAGAATTTAGTGGTAAATCATAGTAGAATAGGATTAGTTAGTTATAATTTGGTTATTAAAGTATTTAAGGATTAGTTAAGCTTGGATTTAGGTGGTTTGAAATATCATGATATCGCCTTCATTAGTGGTGTTTGGTTTGTTGATAAGCTAAAATATAGGTTACTTAGTTTCATTATAGTCATACTTAGGATTCGGTCTTAGAAGCCATGATAATTGCACCTTAGATGCTCAAAGTCAAAATTCATTTTGAATCGCTCTTAATTTCAAATTTGTTGGAATCGGTTGGTTAAAACTTTGCATATAGGTTTAGAACCTTAGTAAGATAGCTTGCATTAGTTTATTTTAGGCTTAAACATCATAATCGGTTCACCATTTTGATTCAAATCTCACATTGGTCAAAGTTTCATATCATTCTTGAAAAGTCAAAAGTTGAAAAGTCGGTTTTCACCAAGGTTGGAGGAATTTTCATTGATTCATTATTGGATCAATTCAAGTGATATTTTGGATTTTACAAGTTCAGTTGGTCTAGTTTAGTAATCTCATTTTTGTTGAATTTTATCAAGCTTCTAAAAGCATTTAATCGACTTGTCCTTTAGGTTATATTTGCCTGTGCACACTCAAGATTAATCGAAGTAAGCACAGCAACTTCTGACCTTTGCACAAGCCTCATTCAAGCTTGTCTAGGGATCAAGTTTGGTTTATGTGTAGTTTTGCTAGGTGGTCTTGAGTTCCAATATTCTAGTTTTCGATTTAGCTTATTAGGATTGCTTATGCATTAGCTTAAAGTAGACCCCAATAAGATTGATTAGGTTTTGCACTTTCATAAGCTCAAATCTTAGTTAATGCATATTTAGTGATCTAGATTAGTGTTAATTAGTTTATTTAGTCTTATTTTAGCATAATTTAGCTTATTTGATCATTTGGTACTGAATCCAGTAGCTTTAGCTTTATCCATTTTAGCTTATTCATAAGCGGTTTCAAAGCATCTTGCTTATTCTGTTCACAAGTAGCTATGTTTTATATTTTCCTAGACTTAGAATAATATTTTAGAATTTTCCTGAATTTTTCATAATTTTCCATCTTTGTTTGCTATTTTTCTTATTTTAAATCTAGTTTTAAGACTTTTAATTAGCTTTTATTACAAATAAATCGAAAAGTTTAAAAAATATGTTTTCAATTTTCCTAGATTAAGATAAATATAAAAGCCAAAAAATATTTTTCCATAATTTTCTTAGTTTAAATAGTATTTTCTAGCATTTTAATTAGTTTTAAATAGTATTTAATTAATAATAAATACATAAAAGTCTAAAAATATATTTTCAGTTTTAAAATAAGTTTTATCATATTTTAGATTTTTCTAAGTCATAATTTCATTTTTCTAGCTTTATTTCATATTTTCTTATATTTTAGGGTATTATTAAATAGTTAAAAATAGTTTTAATTAATAATAATTAAATAAATAGTTTTAAAAATAATTTTCTTTTTCTAATAATTTTCTTTTATTATTAGGATTGTAAAATGTCATTTTCATATTTGTAGGTATTTTATTTCTTTATTTTCACGTTTTATTTTGTACGTTTACGTAATTTTATTTAAACGACGTTTTAGGTTTTAAACGTTAATCGATTTTAAAAATAGTGATAGCGTTTATTTAATATAATTTAGCTTTTAATTTTCTTTAATTTGCATTTAAGCCCTGTAATTTACAAACTTTTTCTTTAGGTATAATTATTCCAAATTCACAAACCTTTTCCCATTCAATATCACCCGATCACAGATTCGTTGTACTACGGTGTTCACACCTCGTTGGGACTTAACGACCGGGGATACACTAAACTCTCTCCGATCTTAATTGCATTTGGTTTTAACAAGGATGTTTGAATTTTATTACGGTTGACCATTCACCTAAGGTACTAGTGGTTAGCTTGTGTGATAAAGATGAAGCCGACGGCGTCACAACCTCAACGTGACGCCGTCACAAAGTTGACTTGGTCAAGACGAAACCCTAATGGCGGCAATTCGACGGCGTCACAATTAAAGAGTGACGACGTCGCAGTTGTAACTCTATATATAGAATTCGAATTTTCAGACTTTAAGGGAGGTAGAATTGTGGAGTAAAACCCTAAAACGAGTTTTGGTTGTCTTGGGCAGTATCTTAGGGTTCTCATACCCTATTGTACATCAAGATAAGTAATCTACTTCATTGATTTAATTATGTCTTCGATTGTATGTGTGTATGCTTGCATGTTTACCATGTCCGACTAATTTACTTGTGTGTTTGCCTAGATCTATGAAACCTAGTTATTGAATATTGATTGGTTGTCTCTTCTCTTAATTGTAATTGGCTTAGGATTGCAATAGGCCATCGTTGTGTTTTTAATGCTTGAGTAATCTTTGTGAACATTAGTTTATAATCGCCTAGAGTTATTGTAGGCTAAAAATCCAAAGATAACCTTAGAGTTAGTTTATAAATCCTAGATATTTTTAGGCAATAACCTTAAGGTATCCTCAAAGAGTTAGGGAAAAAAGCATACCCTACGACCTTAGAAGACACAACGCGTTAAGAATAAGGACATGACAATTCAACCATCTATAAAAGATAACTAGGGAGTAATATCATCTAGGTAGACACATTTTTCATCACTATACGAGCACACATCAATTAGACATAGAATACCCCTTAGCTTAGTTAATTAGATAATTAGAATAGTAGAGTAATTGGTAGAAGTACCACCCCCCAAATCCAATATCCCGAGATTCGTACCTTTCAATTTTCTAAAAAATATAAAAAAGATAAAAAATAATCTTCCTCAACCCCAACCTTTGCGTAGTAATTTCTCACTAGCATTCCTATTCCCCTAGAGAACGATATCAATCCCGAGGCTTACCCTAATAATAAACTACAACGATTAGGTTCACTGCCTAGGTAGTTGAAAAACTTGCTCGAAGAAAAAGGAAGTTTCCTTTGACCCCGAACGCGCGTTGTACGCTTATCAAGTTTTTGGCGCCGCTGCTGGGGAATAGAATAGATAGTTAGGAGTCTATCTCGTTTAGGTTCCCTTGCTTGATTCCTATCATGTAAGATTTTTTTCTCAATTTTAGCTTCCTCGTAGTCTATCCCCCTTCTTCATGACTGATGAGTGTCTAAATACTCATCATTTTTGTACAATCTAAACTGCAAAATCATCTGAAAACACTCAAAAATGCATCAAATTGATGAAATATCACAAATTAGTGTTTTATGTATTTTAAATGCAAAATATCAAAATCGGATGAAAAATGATTCAAGTTTGCAAAATTGGCGGTTTAGTCCCCAAGTTTTAAAAGTTGTCAAATCTAGTCCACGGAATTCAAAATGTGGAATTTTATCATTCAAGGTCCCTGAAATATTCTAAGTTGTAAAACATGATCCTTGAATGATTCTTTGGTCAATTGGCAAGAAAGGTCCCTAAACTTTGAAAATTTGCAAAATTGGTCCTTGGATTTCTAAAATGGGATTTTATGCAAAAGGGTCCTTGCACTATCAATGTTTGTCAATTTTGGTCCTTGTTATAAGTTTGGAAAGTTGGCATTTTCAGTCCCTCATGTTTGGCGATATTACATTTTGGTCCTTGTGCTTAAATAAACCCAACCGGACCCTTGTTTTAATATCAAACCCAAATCAAATCCAACCTTGGCCCAATCCAAGCCCAACCCCCTTATATCACCCCGGTCAAATAAAGTCAAACAAGCAAAAACCGCCTCGTTTATTATTAAGCTCTCCGAAAGTCACCACCATTGAAACACCAAAACACGGTCATGGTTTTCCATCTTTTCTCCACCCCCCCTTACCTTGTCCCCTCCACCTCCACTAACACCAAAAATCCTTAATTGATTGAAACCAAACCCATTAAAGCTCAAACACCGCTCATAAAGAATTTTGGCGCCAAAATCGCTTTTGATGGCTAGGATCGTTTGACTACACCAATGGCCAAGATTATTGATGGGATTTACTCGAGAGACATGTGGGATTCTAAAAGTCTATAAAGAAGTGGAGTGAAGCAATGTATGAAAACAACTAGTGTAAAATTTAAGTTTCTATGTCGATTTAGTCATTTTCAAGTTTCCAGTGTATTTCTTAGCTTCCAAATACTTTCTTAAGTATTTTTAGTGTACTTTTAATCCTTTTCAGTAATAAAATTCAAGTTTCCAGTTCCAATTTCAGTTTATGCAGTTTTCATTAAAAAATCTCATGTGAATCAAATATTGTTTTTAGTTGTTTGTATGGACTGAATAGATCACATAAGCTCCCATATAGCTTTTCTAAGCTATTAGAAACACTAAAATTCAGTTTAGAAGCTAAATCAGAAAATCACCAAAAATACAAATTAATTAGTGAAAAAATCAAAAATCCATTGGAAATGGTGTACACAGCTGGAGCAGGGTAAATCTTGGATGGCCTTGGGTTAGAAGCTTAGTGGTAAGCTAATAGGGGTAATAATTGGTCCTGGTTCTCAGATTTGAGCTTGGAAGCTTTTGTAAGCCTTTTGTTCACTTTTGCATATCAACATTATAGTTGTTCATTAGCTTTAATTTCATTTCTTAGTGATCACTAGTTATACTTAAGTATTTTTAAAGATTAAAATCGGTTTCTTGTTCTTTTAAATTAGTATTTATCAAAATCTTATCTTGTGATTAAAATTGCTTCATGGTCATTTCGAGTTTTATGTTGTAATGGTTGTTGTTTAATGCTTAATTAGTCCTAATAAGTAGTTATATAAGGTCGAAATCAAGTTCATGGTTTAAATCTTTGATATGCTTTGAAAAACTTCTATCTGATCATATAAAGGTCATTTGGATTTGCTTGCTTAAAGCGTAATAGAGTCTTGTTTGTGTTGTTATTTGTGCTTGCTTTGTGTCACATAAGTGTCTTATATCTCATATCAACCATAAAAACCGGTGTTCATAAGCTCAAAAGTCAAAAATCCTTTTAATCATATCTCATCTTGTCCTTGTTGGGATTTTAAGTTCCATGATCATGATTTTGTGTTAGAAAGTTGTTAGTGTTGCTCAATTTAGTCTTAACAAACCTTAATACATCATATTCGATTGCTTAAGATCAAATCAAAGTTCATCTTGGTCAACTTTTAGTTTTTCTTAAAAAGTCAAATTTTTATTTGGGTGGTTTTGAATAAAATAGATCTTTTCTTGTGAGTTTAATAGTGAGTCTTAGCTTAAAAGCTTTTGGGTTATCAAAGTTCAGTTGCTAAATAAAATTAGAAAATAATAGATCTTTTGAATCGACTTATAAAGTGCTTTTTATTGGCTTATTGTTGGTACCTTATGCTGCAACCATGCCTGTGCTGCAGTTGGGTGGTCCAACTTGATAAGCTCACATAGAGCTTATTAGTTGCTTAAAGCTTGTGATCTTTGGTTCTTTGGAAAGCCAACCTGGCCATCTTGAAATCTCAAGCTTGGTTTTCATTTTGAAGCTTGTTTGGTAAATTGCTATAAGCTTAAACTTTGTCCCATTTCTGCTTTTCAATACTAGTGTCATAAGTGCTTATTGCTTGTTTCTAGCTTATCAGTGTGCTTATCTGTCTCTTTTAGCTTCATATTAGTAGCACTAGCTTGTTTGAATCATATTCCACTCTTGTTTCCAGTTTTCAAGTTTTTTTTTGAGCTTAATTCCACCAGATAAGCTCATTTAGCCACTGTTGGGATAATAAGCTTATCAAACTGCTTATTTATGATTTGTAAAATTTGTGTTTTTGTAAAAGTTTCATAATATCAGTAGTTAAGTAGTTTTCAAAAAGAAAATCCAGAAAAAGATCAATTTAAAATCAGTGATAGCATTTATTTAATAGGTTTTAGCTTTTTGATTTTTCTTTCTAGCTTATTATTAAGCAAATCTTGTTTTTCTATTTTTCTTAGTTTTCTGTCATCATAAGTTATTTTTAGAAAAAGTTTCATAATTTTCCTAATCTTTTTAGTATTTATTATAATTTTAAATAGTTAAAAATAGTAATTAATTAGTAATAAATAATTAAAAGTATAAAAATATCTTTTCAGTTTTAAAATTAGTTTTATCATATTTTAGATTTTTCCAAGTTAAAATTTCATTTTTCCAGATTTATTTTATATTTTCTAGTAATTAAGTGTATTTTAAATAATAATTAATTAGTAATAATTAGATAAAAAGTGTGAAAAATATATTTTTAATTTTAAAATTAGTTTTATAATATTTTAGATTTTTCTCAATCATAGTTTTATTTTTCTAAGCCTTATTTTGTATTTTCTTCTATTTTAGAGTATTTATTAAATAGTTAAAATAGTTTTTAATTAATAATAATTAAATAATTAGTTGTAAAAATAATTTTCTTTTTCTAATAATTTTCTTTTATTTTTAGGATTCCAAAAATGTTATTTTCATATTTTTAGGTCTTTTATTTCTTAGAGTTCACTTTTTATTTTGTACGTGTACGTAGTTTTTAAACGTAAGTTTTACGTTTGTTTCATCTGATTGCTGTGCTTTCCAATTCTGTATTCCCTTCCATTCCAATCAGTCAGTAGTGTAATTTCTCAATCTAAACCTTTATTGATCACTATCCTTAGTGATCACTCTATCATCTGAATTAGTTTTGACACACCATTGAGTCTCCGTGGGACTAAACGACCCGGGAATTCATTCTATTCTCCAGGACTTCATTGTATTTGTGTTTTAAGCAGTTTTAAGTCTATTACGGTTAGCCATTCACAAGTGGCTAGCTTGTGTGATTAGACTTGACGGTTTAGCACAGATCAAATTTTGGCGCCGCTGCCGGGGAGGCTTTAGCGTGTGTTTAGCCATTTTCAGACCCATTCTTGCACATATACCACCATTTGAAAAAAGTTTTTTGTAAAGTTATAAAAATATCAAAAAGTTCATTAACACTTTTCCTAAAGTGTTAAAAACACCAAAAAAAATATAAAACAACAAAACAATCGTAGCGTTTTCTATCTTGTATTGTCTTTAAGGTGATTCTTAAAACAGTACGATTTGGTTAAACGAGACGATCCAAAAATATTGTCCAAAAGTTTTAAACCCATCAGCACAAGTCTTAACCTCGTCTTTTCAGTGGTATTTAATATATACATAAAAATCAACCACCGCAAATCAAGGCGGTACACCTACTAAGCGGGGTGTGACCATAATAAGTTCCCGAACATCGATTTAAAACTTGCCTTTGTGTCCTTGTGATTTGGTGTACCTTTTTCAAAGAAGCCATTTCATTTGTGATTATTGGTTAAGTTCACTTGTCGTTTTGCCTCATTTGTTTTGAAAATTGATTTTTATACTTAGTGCATGCGCACTCGTTCTTCCATTCTACAAGTCCACTTTTCGAACTTGGAAAGATTCCTCGTGAGCGTGAGGACGTTCGGCTCCTTCACCGTGATCGAGGCGTCTACCACCACCACCCCCGTCGAAATGGCGGAAGACAAACCTATGAATGAGCTTCTCCAAGCACCCATCGAGGGTTACGGAGATGCCATTGTTGTTCCGACCATCGTGGTCGATACCTTTGAGCTCAAAACCGGGTTGCTTAATCGGTAACCCAAAGCCAATTCTATGGTTTTGGCGGGATGATCCTCATGCACACATTCGATGGTTTAACAAGATTGCATCTACCATCAAGTACAAGAATGTCCCATGAAGCTATCAAGCTTCTTCATTCCCATTTTCTAGAGGACAAGCCGGAATTGGCTTGAGAAACAACCCCTCGTTCTATTGAGACATGGGAAGATCTTGTCACCAAGTTTGTCAACGAGTTCTATCCTCCATCCCGGACCACAAGTCTTAAGAATGAGATAATGAAATTTTCTCGAGATTTGATGAATCATTCGGGAGGCATGGGATCGTTACAAAGAGTTGCCATGAGTGTCCGCATCATGGTTTTACCGAGTTAATGCAAATGGATACTTTCTATAATGGTCTCAATCGGACTAATCAAGACTCTTTGAATGCCTCCACGGAGGTAATTTCTGAGCAAGACCACCAAAGAGGCCTTGCAAATCATTGAGAACAAATCTCAGTCCGCCTTTCCGAGCAAAGACATATCGGTCTCATCTTGGACCTTCTTCTTCTTCATCCCGTGAGTACATCTAGCACCGATGCTAAGATTGACAAACTCACAGACATTGTTCAGGCTTTGGTTCTTGCTAACCAAAAGAAAGTGACCTTCACTCAGACACCAACACATGGTGAAGTGAAGAAAGTTGAGAGTTGTGTTACTTGTGGTGGTCCTCATGCATACTACAATTGTACTGCCACCGATGGTAGTCCATTTGAAGCCAATGCTCTAGCCGGTAGTTCACAACAAGGAGGTAATCAATACCGTCCTCAAAATGAACCACACTACCGTGCTAACACTAATCGAGCACCACCGGTTTTAACGAGAATCATAACATGCAAAACCGAATCGAACCAACCAAGAATGAACCAAGGTTATCAAAACCAAGGTAATTTCTATCTGGACCCAATCAAGGTTTCCAACATCAAGGAAACCCTAATCAAAACAATTTCAATCGAGGGAATCAATTTCATGGGAATATGAATCCTAATCAAGGGAATTTTGGCTATAATCAAAACATACGACCTCAAATTATCCCTCCAGCTCCTCCGTCATTGTTCCTCCGGGACCATCATCGATGAGTTCTTGAAGCAATTCATGAAATCCCAAGATGAAATGAACAGGTTGTTGGTCGGTCGGATCGGCGATCTTAAGAAGTCTTTAAATGATCAACCCTCGGGCTCGGAAAACTTCCGAGCAACACGATCGCTAACCCGAGGGGCGATGCAAAGCGATCACAACCAAGTGGTGTTTCATATGATGGACTGCTATTCCTACTACCTCTTCTTCTTCTTCTCTCCCAAAGGTAGTGGAAAGTGAACCTCCGACACACAATGGACCTCGACTCCAATGCCCCTCCACTGTGGCAATGAGTCAAGTTACCAAGGAAACAACGGACAAGGTGCATTATTCTAGCCCGAAGTACCACACACGTCCTACCTTCGGTAGTCCAACCTCAAGTTGTCCGAAACCCAAGTCAAATCAAGGAGTTGTTTTGAACCTCCTGTAGCTCTGTTGAAAATCAATCCAAATCTTCAATTCCTTACCCATCACGTTTGAATGAGCAAAAGCTCGCGAGAAAGCCGGTCATCAAATGGACAAATTTTCCAAATTTTCCAAGAATTACACTTTGACATAAGCTGCGGATGCTATCATCTTGATGCCCAAGTTTGCATCAACTCTCAAACACATGTTAAGCAATAAGGAAAAGTTGTTTGAAATGGCAAAACTCCTCGAAGCGAGAATTGCTCTGCGGTTATCTCAAGAAGCTTCGAGAAAAACTTGGAGATCCCGGAAATTTCTCTTACCTTGTGTATTCCGGGAATGGTTGAATGCTTTGCCTTAGCGAGATCTTGGTGCAAGCATCAATCTTATGCCTTATTCGATGTGGAAGAAACTTTCTCTTAGGAACTTACTCCTACATGCATGACTCTTGAGCTTGCGGATCGTTCCATATCCGTCCTCTTGGCATTGCCGAGGGCGTATTTGTGAAAGTAGGAAAGTTCCATTTTCCGGTGACTTCGTGGTTGTTGATTTTGATGCCGATCATCGGGTTCCTCTCATTGTTGGTCGAGGATTCACGAGCGGGCCGTGCTCTCATTGATGTATTTGAGCAAGAAATCACATTGCGTGTTGGTAATGAAGTCGTCACCTTTAACCTTGATCAAACTTGAGGTACTCCGCAAACTATGATTACGAATCGGTTAACCGAATAGATATCATTGATGTTGCTTCGAAGAGTACTCTCAAGAAGTTCTTGGTTATTCTCATAATTACGTGAGTGGGGATCCCACCACATCTTCTCAACCTATCATAGCCAATTCTACTCCTTCCTCACTCCGTTTGAGGCGACTTCATCTTAGATGAGATTGAAGCATACTTGGCTAGTGATTCTGTTCCATGGGAAATTGATCACGCTCCAATTGACATTGAGGGGGATATACTTCTTATTGAGAAGTTGCTCAATGATGATCCATCATCAACCCCTCACCCTAGTGATTCAATCCCAGATGAGATTAATCAAAATGAGATTAATCTGGAGGGAGATATTCTTCTAAAGAAGTTGTCAAATCTGGACACTTCTCCTCCTCTCCCTCCCATCAAACTTCATAACAAGGAAGTCAAGTCAGTTGAGAAAACTGAAGAATTTCCTGAGGTTGAGCTTAAGGACTTACCTCCTCATCTCGAGTATGCATTTCTTGAGGGTGATGATAAATTACCCGTCATTATTGCTCGAGATTTGAGTAAAGATGAAAAAGCTGCTCTCATAAAGGTCTTGAAGTCACATAAGCAAGCAATTGCTTGGAAACTCTCCGACATTAAGGGTATCAACCCTGAGTTTTGTACTCACAAAATCTTAATGGAGGATGACTTCAAACCGTGAGTTCAACATCGAGAGAAGAGTAAATCCAAAATCCATGATGTTATCAAACAAGAGGTTATCAAACTTCTTGATGCGAGATTGATTTACTCGATCTCGAGATAGTCCTTAGGTTAGCCCAATTCATTGTGTTCGAAAAGGGTGGCATTCTTGTTGTCACAAATGAAGATAACGAGTTAATTCCAACTCGATTGGTTACGGGATGGCGTGTGTGTATTGACTATCGTAAGTTAAATGGCGCCACCCGTAAAGACCATTTCCTCTACCCTTTATGGACCAAATGCTTGAGAGATTAGCGAGGAATGAATACTATTGTTTCCTTGATGGTTTCTCGGGTTACTGATTCCCATTGATCCACGGGATCAGAGAAGACCACATTCACTTGCCCATACGGAACTTTTGCCTACAAACGTATGCCTTTTGGCTTATGTAATGCTCCCGCACGTTCCAACGATGTATGATGGCCATATTCCACGACATGATCGGGAAACAATGGAGGTGTTTATGGATGACTTCTCGGTCATTGGGGATTCTTTTCAAACATGTCTCCCATTTAGAAAAAATGCTTCAAAGGTGTGAAGACACCAATCTTTGTCTAAAGCGGGAAAAGAGCCACTTTATGGTCAAAGAAGGCATAGTCCTTGGCCATAAGATTTCAAAAATGGGATTGAGGTAGATAGAGCAAAAGTCGATGTTATTGCTAAATTACCTCATCCTACTACCGTCAAAGGTATTAGGAGTTTTTAGGTCATGCCGGTTTCTATCGTAGATTCATACAAGATTTTTCTAAAATCGCCTGACCTATGACCCATCTTCTTGAAAAGGATGCTCCTTTTATCTTCTCACCCGAGTGCATCAAAGCTTTTGAAACATTGAAGAAAAAGCTTCTGAGGCACCCATTCTCGTTGCTCCCGATTGGGATTTACCCTTTGAGCTCATGTGCGATGCAAGTGATTTTGCTATCGGTGCGGTCTTAGGGCAACGAAGAAACAAGCATTTTCACCTATTCACTACGCAAGTAAGACTATGATGAAGCTCAAACTCATTACACCACCACGTAAAAAGAGCTATTAGCCGTGGTGTATGCATTTGAGAAGTTTCGGCCGTACTTAATCTTGACCAAATCGTGGTGTATACGGATCACTCGGCTCTTAAATACCTCTTTGCAAAACAAGATGCAAAGACGAGATTGCTTCGTTGGATTCTCCTCCTCCAAGAATTTGATATCATTATACGTGATAAAAAGGAGCCGAGAATCTAGGCTGCGATCATCTGTCGATTAGAAAACCCTCACCAAGATGTTTTCGAGAAAAGGAAATAAATGAAACATTTCCTCTCGAGACACTCAATGCGGTTTCTTTTCGTGGAAATTCTACCACCCCATAGTTTCTTGACTTCGCAAATTACCATGCGGGTAACTTTATTGTGAAAGGATGTCGACCCAACGGAAGAACAAATTCTTCAAAGATGTTAAACATTATTTCGGGACGACCCTTTCTTGTTCAAAATCTGTGCGGATCAAGTCATCCGAGCGGTGTGTTTATGGACAGGAAGCTATTGACATTATCACGACTTGCCATCTTTGGACCCACCGGGGCCATCATAGTCCAAACTACACCGCCAAGAAAGTGTTTGATTCCGGGTTTTATTGGCCCACAATCTATAAGGATGCCCACGATTTTGTCAAAGCACTGTGACGCTTGTCAGCGTCACGGAAATATATCTCAAAGAAATGAAATGCCACAAAATGCCATTCAAGTTTGTGAGATATTTGACATCCGGGTATTGATTTTATGGGGCCATTTCCTTCGTCTCGTGGAAACAAGTACATACTCGTGGTCGTTGACTATTTGTCAAAATGGGTTGAAGCAAAAGCTTTACCTACCAATGATGCCCGAGTTGTTGTGAAATTTTGAAATCTCTTTTGCCGGGTTTGGAACTCAGGAAGCTATAATCGATGATCGTGGTACACATTTTGTAATGACCAATTTGAAAGTGTCATGCAAAAGTATGGTGTTACCACCGTCTCTCTCGCATTCCACCCCGAACAAGTGGGCGGTGGAAGTTTCAAATCGTGGTATTAAAAGAATCCTTGAAAGGACGGTGGCGAAAATCGTGCATCACGGTCGGATAAAGCGGATGGACGCACTGGGCCTTTCGTACGACTACAAAACACCAATTGGGTGTACTCCATACAAGCTAGTGTACGGAAGGCATGTCATCTTCCGATTGAGCTAGAGCACAAGGCATCTTGGGCCTTGAAGCATGCAAACTTCGATATCTGAGACGGTGGTGATCACGAAAAGTTCAAATGAATGAACTAAATGAACTTCGTGATCAAGCTTACGAGAACTCTTTGATCTACAAGCAAAGACAAAGAAGATTCATGACTCTAAAATCAAGAACCGCGTTTTCAACGTTGGTGATCGAGTCCTTCTTTTCAATTCAAGATTGAAGATTTTCTCGGAAAGCTCAAGTCCCGTTGGTGCGGTCCATTTACTATCGCTAAGGTTTATCCTTATGGTACCGTTGAGTTATCTCAACCCGATGGTCCTAATTTTAAAGTGAATGGTCATCGGTGAAGCATTATTTTGGAGAGGACATTCCCCCATGGTTGTCCGGATCTACAAACTTTCCCATGAACCAATGAATGCGGGGATCGAGTCAAGCTAGTGACTCGGGAATCAAAACATTAGCACTCACCATATGGGTTTTCACCCATATTTACATCTTCTTTCTCTGTTCTACCACCCTAGTGTGGGGAGTTACCCTTACTGTTGTATATAAAATCTTATTAAAAAAAATCATTCAAAATAATGGCCGTAATATTTCCCTTTACGTTCTTTGTTTGGCATAACCACGGTACTTTGAATATTGAGGGCAATATTCATTTCTAAGTGTGGGGAATTCTCACGAATTATCATATATTATCCACCCAATTCTCCGTTTTGGCCAAATTTTTTTGGAATAAGTGTTTTCACTTATTCATCACACGGTTATCGATCCGCCATGTCTAATAGACAAAAGGATTGGCTAATCCAGGAGCAAACGGCTCTTGGTAAAGATTTCTCAAATCCGTTTATATGGCTTGCAATTTGCCCAAAATTGTATGGTTCTCAACTCACCATATCCTAAAAAGTGAAGAGTTGGCTAGCCCAAGGTTATGGCTTGTGGTAAAGGCGATGGAAAATCCATAATTGGTATTCACTCACCAAAGATAATTCGATAATTTAACTAAGAGTTGGCTAGTCCGAGCAAGCGGCTTACGGTAAAGACACATCAAATCCGTTATATGGTTTATGATTTGCCAATAAATCGATGGTTATCGATGTACCATAGTTCTTACTTGAATCGAAACATTTGGCTACTCCAGTGATGGCTTTTGGTAAAGAGTTTTAAAATCCATTAAAGATCTAAATCATTGCTAGGGACTAGCAATATCTCGATGTGGGGATTGATGAGTGTCTAAATACTCATCATTTTTGTCAATCTAAAGCGCAAAATCATCGAAAACACTCAAAATGCATCAAATTGATGAAAATATCACAAATCGTGTTTTATGTATTTTAAATGCAAAAATATCAAAATCGGATGAAAATGATTCAAGTTTGCAAAATTGGCGCTTTAGTCCCCAAGTTTTAAAAGTTGTCAAATCTAGTCCGGAATTCAAAATGTGGAATTTTATCATTCAAGGTCCTGAAATATTCTAAGTTGTAAAACATGATCCTTGAATGATTCTTTGGTCAATTGGCAAGAAAGGTCCCTAAACTTTGAAAATTTGCAAAAATGGTCCTTGGATTTCTAAAAATGGGATTTTATGCAAAAAGGGTCCTTGCACCATCAATGTTTGTCATTTTTGGTCCTTGTTATAAGTTTGGAAAGTTGGCATTTTCAGTCCTCATGTTTGGCAGATTTGCATTTTTGGTCCTTGTGCTTAAATAAACCCAACCGGACCCTTGTTTTAATATCAAACCCAAATCAAATCCAACCTTGGCCCAATCCAAGCCCAACCCCAACCCCCGTTATATCACCCCCGGTCAAATAAAGTCAAACAAGCAAAAAAACCGCCCTTACTGTAGCTCTCCCTCACCACCACTGAAACACCAAAACCAGTCATGGTTTTCCATCTTTTTCTCCACCCCCCCTTACCTTGTCCCCTCCACCTCCACTAACACCAAAAATCCGTAATTGATTGAAACCAAACCCATTAAAGCTCAAACCTGCTCATAAAGAATTTTGGCGCCAAAATCGGTTTGATGGCTAGGATCTGTTTGACTACACCAATGGCCAATATTATTGATGGGATTTACTCAGAGACATGTGGGGATTCTAAAAAGTATATAAAGAAGTGGAGTGAAGCAATGTATGAAAACAACTAGTGTAAAATTTAAGTTTCTATGTCGATTTAGTCATTTTCAAGTTTCGGTGTATTTCTTAGCTTCCAAATACTTTCTTAAGTATTTTTAGTGTACTTTAATCCTTTTCAATAATAAAATTCAAGTTTCAGCCCAATTTCGGTTTATGCGGTTTTCATTAAAAATCTCATGTGAATCAAATATTGTTTTAGTTGTTTGTATGGACTGAATAGATCACATAAGCTCCCATATAGCTTTTCTAAGCTATTAGAAACACTAAAATTAGGTTTAGAAGCTAAATCGAAAATCACCAAAATACAAATTAATTAGTGAAAAATCAAAATCCATTGGAAATGGTGTACACAGTGGAGCGGGGTAAATCTTGGATGGCCTTGGGTTAGAAGCTTAGTGGTAAGCTAATAGGGGTAATAATTGGTCCGGTTCTCGATTTGAGCTTGGAAGCTTTTGTAAGCCTTTTGTTCACTTTTGCATATCAACGTTATAGTTGTTCATTAGCTTTAATTTACATTTCTTAGTGATCACTAGTTATACTTAAGTATTTTTAAAGATTAAAATCGGTTTCTTGTTCTTTTAAATTAGTATTTATCAAAATCTTATCTTGTGATTAAAATTGCTTCATGGTCATTTCGAGTTTTATGTTGTAATGGTTGTTGTTTAATGCTTAATTAGTCCTAATAAGTAGTTATATAAGGTCTGAAATCAAGTTCATGGTTTAAATCTTTGATATGCTTTGAAAAACTTCTATACAGTCATATAAAGGTCTGTTTGGATTTGCTTGCTTAAAGCAGAATGAGTCTTGTTTGTGTTGTTATTTGTGCTTGCTTTGTGTCACATAAGTGTCTTATATCTCATATCAACCATAAAACCGGTGTTCATAAGCTCAAAAGTCAAAATCCTTTTAATCATATCTCATCTTGTCCTTGTTGGGATTTTAAGTTCCATGATCATGATTTTGTGTTAGAAAGTTGTTAGTGTTGCTCAATTTAGTCTTAACAAACCTTAATACATCACATTCGGTGCTTAAGATCAAATCAAAGTTCATCTTGGTCAACTTTTAGTTTTTCTTAAAAAGTCAAATTTTTATTTGGGTCGTTTTTGAATAAAATAGATCTTTTCAGTGTGAGTTTAATAGTGAGTCTTAGCTTAAAAGCTTTTGGGTTATCAAAGTTCAGTTGCTAAATAAAATTAGAAAAATAATAGATCTTTTTGAATCAGCTTATAAAGTGTTTTTTTATTGGCTTATTGTTGGTACCTGTTCTGCAACCATGCCCTGTGCACAGTTGGGTGGTCCAACTTGATAAGCTCACATAGAGCTTATTAGTTGCTTAAAGCTTGTGATCTTTGGTTCTTTGGAAAGCCAACCTGGCCATCTTGAAATCTCAAGCTTGGTTTTTCATTTTGAAGCTTGTTTGGTAGGGCTGCTATAAGCTTAAACTTTGTCCCATTTCTGCTTTTCAATACTAGTGTCATAAGTTCTTATTGCTTGTTTCTAGCTTATCAGTGTGCTTATCTGTCTCTTTTAGCTTCATATTAGTAGCACTAGCTTGTTTGAATCATATTCCACTCTTGTTTCCAGTTTTCAAGTTTTTTTTTTAGCTTAATTCCATCAGATAAGCTCATTTAGCCTTTGTTGGATAATAAGCTATCAAACCGCTTATTTCAAGTTTTTAAAATTTGTGTTTTGTAAAAGTTTCATAATATCAGTTAGTTAAGTAGTTTTCAAAAGAAAATCAGAAAAGATCAATTTAAAATCGGTGATAGCATTTATTTAATAGGTTTTAGCTTTTTGATTTTTCTTTCTAGCTTATTATTAAGCAAATCTTGTTTTTCTATTTTTCTTAGTTTTCTGTCATCATAAGTTATTTTTAGAAAAAGTTTCATAATTTTCCTAATCTTTTTAGTATTTATTATAATTTTAAATAGTTAAAAATAGTAATTAATTAGTAATAAATAATTAAAAAGTATAAAAAAATATCTTTTCAGTTTTAAAATTAGTTTTATCATATTTTAGATTTTTCCAAGTTAAAATTTCATTTTTCCAGATTTATTTTATATTTTCTAGTAATTAAGTGTATTTTAAATAATAATTAATTAGTAATAATTAGATAAAAAGTGTGAAAAATATATTTTTAATTTTAAAATTAGTTTTATAATATTTTAGATTTTTCTCAATCATAGTTTTATTTTTCTAAGCCTTATTTTGTATTTTCTTCTATTTTAGAGTATTTATTAAATAGTTAAAATAGTTTTAATTAATAATAATTAAATAATTAGTTGTAAAAATAATTTTCTTTTCTAATAATTTTCTTTTATTTTTAGGATTCCAAAATGTTATTTTCATATTTTAGGTCTTTTATTTCTTAGAGTTCACTTTTTATTTTTATGCGTGACGTAGTTTTTAAACGTAAGTTTTACGTTTGTTTCATCGATTGTTGTGCTTTCCAATTCGTATTCCTTCCATTCCAATCAATCAAGAGTGTAATTTCTCAATCTAAACCTTTATTGATCACTATCCTTAGTGATCACTCATCATCTGAATTAGTTTTGACACACCATTGAGTCTCAGGTGGGACTAAACGACCCGGAATTCATTCTATTCTCCGGGACTTCATTGTATTTGTGTTTTAAGCAGTTTTAAGTCTATTACGGTTAGCCATTCACAAGTGGCTAGCTTGTGTGATTAGACTTGACGGTTTAGCACAGATCAATGACCTTTGTTCGTAATCCTATCACTTTTCATCATGGAAGGTGATAATCAACCACCAGTCATCAACCCACCACCAAATGACCCGCCAAGAGGCCGCACTCTTGGTGAATACTCAAGACCAAGAAACCTAGGCTATAGGAACACCATTGAGATCCCTGATCAAGCTCAAACTATGGCCCTTCGATCCGACACCATCCGGTTGGTGCAAAACGGATGTGCATTCCATGGACTTCGTTCCGAAGATCCTAATCAGCATGTAACATATTGGATTTCACAAACACATCAAACCATGATCATAAAGGGGCGTACACTATATGAGTTTTAGAGAGAGAAAGTTTAGAGGTTTGGGAACTTAGTGAGAGAAAGTAAAAGTATTATTATGAGCTCCAACCCTACCTGGGAGGTAGAGGGTATTTATAGTATCTTACATAAACGCCACCTACGGCCGTGGATCGTGCATACAGTGGGTAAAGACCCGTCCGTCCTCCACGGTGTTACATAACTAAATTCTTAACTAACATAAAATAACTACGACTACAAGCTTTCTAACGATTACATATACTTGAGGTGACCGACACTTTAATAACTGGATTTACTAAATCCTAACAATCTCCCCCTAAGGGAGGTCACCTCAAATTACATTGAATACAAACAGATATAACATTAAGATTGTTCTTGGATTCTTGTTAAAGTTCTTTGCTCTATAGCCAGTAGTCTTTGATTCTTCATGTTTTGCATGTTTGGTTAATCCATGTGGAGGTCTTTAACTGATCCACGTGATAATGAGTTTTGAGCCAGCTTTGAGATCATCAACTACCATAAATATCTGACTCTTCCTTTGTAGTGTTGACATTATGTGATGTTGTGACTTTTGGACCGACATGCTCACATTCTGGATCATGAAGTCTTCTCATCAGAGTAGCGGAAGCTTTAGTTGATTCATGATATTTGCAGCAACGTAGCAGAAGCATGGAGTGAAAATATCAGAGTCGTTGATGCACTTATCATGATTTCTTTAGAAATGAATGTGTTGTGTGAGCATGCGGCTATGGATTGACCTCTCCATTCTGATCACCGCAAACATCGGATGTACCGCATACAACGATTAGCAATAAAGCACACGAAAGTGTCTTTGATCACTTCGTTGAATTGAGGTACACGACCACGCTTCCTGTTGATCAAGACAAGTACCGCTCGTGATCGTATAATTCCAAAGAATCTCCTTGACGGTGGTTTCGCAATGTTCTAGCCGTTCTCAAACCGAACGTCTCAAAGAAGACAACACGGAGTGAGTGAACAAATAATTGAGATTCACCGATTGATGAAAAGAGATTTGAAAACAATCGTGTATCGCTCAATAAAGTGTTTTTGCAATACAACGAAGGTTTTTAGGAAAATCAATTATCAATCATAAACACCTTTTATATTGAAATATTAATACATAGTCGATGTGCTAGAGAAACGAGTTTTAAGCACAACGACCAGTTTTTTCAATGGTATCCGTCAATCCATAACATGAACCAGGATTGATTCATAAATTTGAATCGCCCCATTATTTCTATTCAGTTGTCACATGGTTGATCTATTGGATAGATCTCACATGCCACCTACCAAGAGCTTGTTTGATGTTGGCTCTAGAAGGCTTTCCATCTTCATTGTAAATATGTTTGCATATCACTCAGATGTTCAGGCAATACCACAAGAATAATGCGTAGGACTCTTAAGATATAATCTCTCTTTCCACATTGTGTGAAATAGAGAGTCTTTATTGACAGTGTCCTAATGAGATTTTGTGGATGATCTCTTGGCTCTAGACTCAATTGTACATATTTGGTTCCTATGCCGGAGACTAGGGAGAGGGTCTCCTTCTTCAATATCAACTATCTCTAAGAGAAAGTCGATAGATTATGTAGGTTCCCCGTGAGAATGAAACAAGTCCTTTTAAGAGGAACTTGAGTGGCTTGGGAAGTTGTAGTGCAGTGCATCACTGGGTCCATGATGTCTTGTCTTCAATACTGGCGTTACCTTAGTAACCACCAAGAGTATATGTATTGAACCCGGTTTCGCCTAAGGTTGAATTATTGGAGGCTATTTCTTTTCACCCTTTTCACATTCATTTCTTTTTCATTCTTCAACCCTTCAAGCTTACCGAGACTTCATAACTAAAACCTTGTTGGGTTTATTCCAGTTCTAGCTCTATCTCATCCGCACTCTTCCCATTTCTCACTTTTCTCCTTTTTCATCATACCTAAGGACTTCTACACTATCTAGTGGATTGTCCCCGGTAGATCCTTCCGGCTCTGACGGGATCGTGGGAACGAATACCTAACCTAACCATCCTTATATCACCATACATTTTCTAAATTTGGTCGGTCTTTTTGGTATTGTTCATCTGCCATTGGAACCAATTGAAAACCATTTGAAAATCAATCCAGATACTTGCGATATATTATCAAAGCATTTTGTACCTGAATTGTTTTTGATAATTTTAGAAAAAGAGCTCCCCCTCAACATGTGCATCGAGATTAAAAAGTGTTTTGCACATATAAGGGAAAACCTGCACATTGAAACAAACCAATCACGTTTCAATCCTTTTTGGTTTGAGATAGATGCTCCCCCTCAACATGTGCATGGAAAATTTGAAATCGTTTGGCACATGTAGGGAGGAGAGCTTGTAAATCACTATAAAACCATTTATCAATTTGTCAGTTTAAATCCAATTTAAATCACAAATTCTCCCCCGATCACAATTTTCAAATCATTTGAGATTTGTGATCTCAGTAGATTTAAATTGATTTTGAAATATTTTGAGGAGAATTGTGACTTGCTTATGAAAACATTTAACCGATAAGGATCAAATCTGAGACTTTAAACTCCAAAGATTAAACATGCTTGAATATCTTTTGAAAACATGACATAAACCTTGGTCTGAACCAATTGTATGACAAATAACCTTTTGAATATCTTTTGAAAACATGACATAAACCTTGGTCTGAACCAATTGTATGACAAATAACCTTTTGATTTAAATGAAATCATTCTCCCCCTCAATCAATGACATAAGTTGTTGATTGAGAGATAGAGATTTTGACAAATGTCAAGTCCAGATGATTTTCAAAAATGGAGACCGAGTTATTTTTATTAGTTTTCATTTAGATAACAAATATTTTTCAGAATAATTTATAGAAGGAAAAATATTTGTGAGGGAAACATTTGTCTTTTTAGTGACAAACATTTGTTTTGAGAATTAGATCATTAGATTTGAAAAATAAGATAAAGCATGGCTCTGTTCTTTCTTTAAAAACGGATTATAGACTGAAATGACTATAAGCCTTCTGTTTTACTTTCTCAAAATTATTATTATTTATTTATTTATTTATTTATTTATTTTTTAAAGAGATTTATGTACATTCGAACAACATCTAAAGACCCGTGTCACTCTTTGATTGACAACACAAAGACCGTAGATGTTATCGAATCAAGAAAAACATGACAAAATGACAATATTTTTTGAAATTTTTAGAGTTTTTCAAATTTTTATGGATTTTTGAAAGTTTTATATTTTTATTTGCTTTTGTTGGTTTTGTGATTTTGTATTTTGCTTTTGAAAAATATTTACAAGAGAAGGATGAAGAAAACACTTTTACTCCTCGCCTTCCTCTTGAAGACGTTTGAGTGTTTCAGTTGTAGACTCTTTAGACCAAGTCGTGGGAGGATCAACTCAAAACGTTCTCTAGGCGTAGCTTTGGTGAAGATGTTCGCTAACCGGTATTCGGCCCTCACAAAATAAAGTTCCACCACCCCGCTCTCCACTTGCTCCCCGATGAAATGAAGTCGAATGTCGATATGCTTTTCTCTTGAATGTTGAACGTTGTTGAATGAGAGCAATGACACTTTTGTTATCACAATCTGAGGGATTTTGTTGAATTCAAAGCCATAGTCGATAATCGGGATCTCATCCATAGGATTTGAGCACAACAAGATGACATGGCTATGTATTCACCTCGTAGAGGATATAGATGTACTCATTTGTTTCTTTGAAGACCAACTCAAGCTTATCACCAAAAATCGAGCACCTCCGACGTGCTTCGACGTGTATCTTGACATCCTGCATGGTCAAGATCTGCATAGGTCGTTAGTGACATACCGATGTCCTTGGTACCAAAGTCCCATATTGATGGTTCCTTGGAGATACCGAAGACCCGCTTAACCCTTCAAGGTGCTTTTGGTAGGCTTAGGATGGTATCTAGCACACATGCATACAACGAACATAATATTAGGTCATCGTCGTGAGGTACATCGTGATTCAATCATACTACGATATTCGCTTGATCTACCATGATCCCCGAGTGGTCCTCATCCATTTTAGTACGCCTATCATGGGAGTGTCAATGTGGTCACAAGAATCAAATCCAAATTTCTTTAAAATCTCATTTGCATATTTAGATTGATTGATAAAATACCTCCGGACTTTGTGAAATTTGTAATCCCAAGAAAATGACATTTGTCCCATCATTGACATTTGAAATTTGGAGCCAATCTCCTTAGAAAACGGTCACATTCATTGGGGTCGGTCGAGGCAAAATAATATCATCAACATTGATTTGAACGTGAATTAAATGTTTGCTCGACTTTCGGTGAACAATGTCGGATCAATCGCTCATTTCTTTGAATCCAGTTGATAGAAGAAACTTTGATAGCGATCATACCATGCCCTGGAGCTTGCCGCAAACCTTAAAGAGCCTTTTTCAAGCGATAGACATGAGTAGGATGCTCGATTCACAAAACCTTCGTGTTGGTCAAGTATACGACTTCTTTAAGATCTCCGTTAAGAAAAGCCGTCTTTACATCCATCCGATAGACTACTATATTCTTACTTAAGATTAGCCGTGAAGATTCGATTGCCTCGATACATGCAACTGGAGAAAATGATTCTTCGAGTCAATACCCTCCTCTTGACGGTATCCTTTTGCGACCAATCGAGCCTTGTTCTTTAATACATCACCATGCTCATCGAGTTTTACTTTGAAGATCCATTTTAGAGCAATGATCATAGCACGATCGGGAGGCGGTACTAATTCCCATACATCTAGTCGATCAAACTCATGAATTTCTTCTTGCATGGCATTGAACCAAATTGCCTTCATTCATGGCGCTTTAACGCCTTTTGGATCGATCTTAGACAAGACGGAGTTGAAGAAGCACCATAAGGCATCGGTTGCAAGTTGTTTACGAGTGGATACCGGACGAGAGGGTTTCCAATGATGTTGTCCAATGGATGGTCATGTGTCCATTTTCTAAGGTGTTCATGTGGTTGTTGTTGAGGAACTCAAGTAGCGAGTCATTTTATCCCGATGAAGATGGTTACGATGATGGTTCAGAGCAAAATGTTCTCAAAGGGAGCATCTTTAGAGTAGCAAAGGGATTATCTCCATCATAGGTGCTAGAAACAATTCCATGATGTACACTTGATGATTGAGGATTTGATGATGATCTGAGTGATCGAAGCAGCGCTTCTTGACTCAATGACATAGACATCAAGGGTTATCTACGTTGACAGGGATAGGAGCAACCTCTGTTGATGGATTTGACAGATCATTAGCAATTGGCTCATAGTGTTCATCAAACATTAGATCAAACAATTTCTTCACATCATCTTCTGAAGGAGGTACATAAGGAGTTGACGGTGAGATATTTTGTACAAAAGAAGAACTAATGGGACTACTTAATGAAGGTTGTGATGCGGGGTCCAGAACTTGATTGTCTTGGAGCCATTTGCCCGAACAGCTCATCGAACGTGACGTGAATAGTTTCCATGATATCTCGAGTTCTTTTGTTGTAGATTCGGTAACCCTTCTTGTTTGATGCATAACCTACAAAAACTCGAATGTCCGCCTTAGCTCTTAATTTACCTAAATCTTGACCGTCATTCGTTGGATAGCACAAAGCACCAAACACACGAAGGTAGGAGATATCAGGTTTTCGTTTATGGACAAGTTCGTATGGAGTTTTTCCATGAGATATGTGTATGAGGGAACGATTTTGGGTGTAGCAAGCAGTGGCAATGGCTTCAGTCCAAAGAAACATTGGAACCTTTGAATAAATTAGCATTGTTCTTGCAGCTTCAACAAGGGTCCGATTTCGTCTTTCAACTACACCATTCTGTTGAGGCGTGCGTGGAACACTTCTTTGATGACCGATTCCAATGCTTTCATAAAATTGACTTAGGTCTTTGTTAAAAACTCAGTGCCATTGTCTGTTCGAATAATTCTAACAGTATTGTTAAGTCGAACTTGAAGCTGCTTGATAAGTTTGATGATGACATCTGGAGTTTCATCCTTTGTCCTCAAAAAATTTACCCAAGTAAATCGAGAGTAGTCATCAACAATGACTAAAATATATTTCTTCCCATTTATTGTTTGCACTTGTTGATACAAAAGTTGGGCGTTCCTTGTTTGGACTCCGGTTCCCGTATCAATTAGATCTTAATGCTTAAGACCTGCGCACTAAGAAAACAGAAAACACCGTTAGGCTTACCGTGGGATTGTCTCCCACGATTTTCCTCCAGCGTGAGAGTAAGTAATCGGTTTTAGGGTTTAGTCGAGAGTTAGGGTTTTGAGATTGTACCTTTTAATGAGGGCTAGGATGCCCCTTATATACACACGAAATCCTTATTGGTTTCGTGTTCCCCAACCTTCGGCGTATCCCGCCTAAGTCGGTCATTGGATACCTATCTCTAAGAATAAGAGATATCCGATATCTTAAGCCATAAATAACTTTGGGTTGGGCCTTCGTGAGCCCAAACCATTACCGGATCAGCCCAGTCGTATCGGGCTTGCTAGTAGCGGTCATTGGTCGGGTTCGTGACCCGAATGCGGACTATACGTCATCATGTCCCCCCAGTCTAGTATGCGCAGGGTGAAACCCGCGGATGCTAGACTAGTAGCTGTAGCCCATGAATTCTTCGAGGCCTAACGGAGAAGCTACAAAGTTTTTTTTTTTTTTTTTTTTTTTTCCTAAGAGAAGATACAGTGTGTCCGATCTAATGAAATCAAATATATGCCTCTTAAAATGTGGGAAAGTAACTGAAAATGTGTCACATCAGTATATCCTATCCACACATTCAGAAATAGTGGGGTCCACGTGTCGGTCATTGCGTGGCTGTAAAACCCTATATAAACCGTCGCCTCCCATTTACTGTGTTTATCACAATAAAAAAAAATATTTCCTCCATTGTTGAAAGCTCGAATATCTACCAAAAAACCCTTATTATTTCAAAGGTAACAAATACTGCGCATTTAAAAACTATATCATGGTCCGTGGTTTAACCGACTTTGCCTCGACATGACCGAGGATGAACTTCGTGAGTTCACCTCGGATTATTATATCCCGATGGCGCCGCATCCGTGGTTCCTACCGCAAGCGTCAATAGCGGAGTTCCCCGAAAGGAAAGTAGGGGTATACACACGTTTCTTCGAATTTGCGAATCAACGTGTGCCTATTTCCTTATTCTTGTGCGACGTATTAAATTACTATCGCCTGCACATATCCCAACTGCACTGTATAGGTGCAGCAAAAATAACAAACTTCGAGGTTAATTGCCGTTTATTGGCAATTAACCCCACTATCTACCTCTTCCGCGCGTTTTACCACACGACTTGGTCAAATGGATGGGTTTCATTCGCTAAGCGCGTAGGGCGGCTGCAATGTTATACCGAAAAACTAGACGCGCTTAGAAACTGGAGAGAGAAATTCTTCTGGGTTGATGAGGCGTTGTTTCCATGGCGCTTTGCCTTCTATACCCAAAGTTCGCTTCCTAAGGATGAGCCCCTCCCCGAACATACAATACAGAGGATGCGGATACGATAAATACCAATCGTATTCCCATCAGTTCCTATCCCAAGGAATTCTTGGTGCACACGGGCATCAGTCGTAACTATTTCGATAGGCCCGATGAGGTGCCAACCTTCTTAGACGCAGATGACCAGGGTGGGTGCTTGTCCTTCGTACCCCTTTGCTTTATTAATGTGAGCCTTTCTTTTCATCTTTGTACTTTTTGTAACCTATTTTGTTGTTTGTTTCTTGCTGCGCAGAGATGGATCTATTCAGCGTTGTGCATTTGGCGAAGGCGCGCCAGGTTACTGTAGGCGTACGCCCGTTGAGAGAGGGGAAGATCCTATTCTGAAAGCTACTGCGGGGCGCACCATGGAAATGGAGTTGGGAGAGACGGGGGGTAGCTCTTTCGTTGCGCTGGAGGAAATCCCCCTGCGTAGCGTACCCAGCCCCAGGGGTCCCTCCCCTGTAGTGGAGCAGACTCACGCAGAAGTGGTACAGATAGTGGAGCCCACCCATGCGGAGCCAGAGGGCGCAGACCAAGGGGTCAAGCGTAAGAGAGCGCCTAGTGATGATGGCTCAGGTTCCTCTAGGAAGCGCCTTGTGATTCTGGACGTGGAGTCGTCATCCGAGGAATTATCGCTCCAACATGTGACTGAGACTACTCCTCCTATGTAAGTATTGCTGCCGTAGTGCTTAATATATATTTGTTTGCTAGCTGAAGTAATCATAAAAATCCTTTGTTTGCCTGCAGTGTTGAGACCGCTGGGAGTACTGCTGGACTCACTGAGGATTCGTCACCCAAGGTGAGTCCTATGCGCACTGACCCTCCCATTCCAGAGACTCAAGGCGCTGATCCGTTGGTAGCTGGGGATGTGCCAATGGATCAACTGGTTGAGGAGCTTGGGTTGGTCGCCGCTGACATCAGTCGCGCTGGTCGCAAGCATTCAAGGCGAAGTATGTTGGGGAAAGCAGCCAGAGCGCACAAAAGGATGCAGAGATTGCGCAGCTAAAGGCACTTTTAGCTAGTGCTCAGGCAAAAGCAGAGGCAGCGGGCTGTTATTCCCAAAAACTTGCTGAGGAGAAGATGTCTTTGATGATCCAAGTGGGCCAGGAGCGTGCGACATTAGAGGTTTATAAGGCTAATTGCTCGTGGGCGCTTAAGTATTTGGAGAGTGGGAAAGACGAGCTATTCTCTCGGTTGGGGGAGTTTGGTGCAACTGTGGGAAGCGCGCTGGAGGAGCAGGAAATGAAGCTGCTCAAGCTCAGCATTGAGTACGACGAGGAGCTGTATCCCCAGCTTGTTTCAACGATTGCCCAGCGCAGGTGGCTTATCAGCCATGGTTTGCGCCTTGCTGCCCTTAATACTTTAGAGTCTCGGGAGGTAGTAGACAAATTTAGGGCAGTTGTGCAGTGTGCGTTGGCGCGTGGCAAGGCGGAGGCCATAGAAGAACTGCATGGGGGTGGCCTGTTGAAAGTGCCTCTCGCGCAAGTTCCTGGTTATAATGATCATGCCTATGAGGAGCTCGTTGCTGCAATGGAAAAGATGAAGATATTAGAGCTTCCTCAGATTGCTCAACTGGAGCGTGACCAGGACTATCCCATAGGCTTGATTATGGAGGGGTTGACTTTGGCCCGCCACCGTGCTGATGGTGCAGAGGCATAGCCGGACTATTTTTTGAAGCCTGATGAGTCACAGCTGCAGGTACCTATTTTTGCTCACCCCCGCGACATCTTGAACCCTTTCGCACTTGAGAAGGAAATTCCTTTGAAGGAATCCTTAGAAGCTCATGCTATGAGGCTTGCAAAGAAGAAGGGCGTGAAGGGAAAGGCCATTCTTTGTGGTGTTGGCGCAGCGCACCTTCAGAGATCTGACGGGGTACCTGTGAGTGTGGCCACGGTATCGCGCCAGGACTATGTTTTGTTGAAGAAGCTGAAGGAGGCTGGGGACGCTGCAAGCCATATGGAGAGCTCGTGTCTTAGGCGTAGCAAGAGTATATAGGTTGTAACTTCTTTGTAAATAATTTTTTGTAAGAACTCGTGGTCCTTAATAAAATTTTCCTTTGTTGAATGTGTGTTGATGTGAATGTTGTTGCGATTTGTAATGTTTGTCCTTAGTTATCTGTTTTTGCATGAAAAACGTTCTCGTTGTCTAAGAATCAAACGGTTGTACAAGCGCAAATAATAAATGAAGTCCATAATCATGTATGAAAATCATATTTTAACATACTTGAAACATAATTTCTAAGTACTTGTATCATAATCGTGTATGGTGTGATATGCAGCGTACTGTAAATATCATGTTAAGGAGTCAAGAGTCTTGATTCCTAGTTTGTTAAACGCGCACAATATGCATGGTTGCGCATCCGTCGTGGAATGCGCATTGAACTTATTCCAATGTCTTGAAAATAAGGTGTTTAACAAGGATTCGTGATCCGATGTTGATGGGTTTGCAACCCTCTTACTCAACGAGTTATTTAGTAGGTTTACTCATCCTTTTACCAACGTGGGTTTATTAAGTGCATGCACGCCATATAGGCAAAAGATAATATAGCAACAATGTTGAGATATGAATAATATGTAAATAACAAATTAAAATGTGTCGCGGAGTTAGCTAGAAACCACGACGTTTTATTATACTAAAGTACGGGAGTATCCGTGCACTGGGCCGTAGCCGTTCCTAGAGGTAGCATCGTTTTAGATTGTAGATGTTCCATGTGCGTGGTAGCTCGCGTCCATCCATGTCACGCAGCTTGTACGCGCCTTTTCCTAATGCTTCAATAACCTCATAAGGTCCTTCCCACTTCGGTCCAAGTTTTCTTGTATCCTCTGCGTGGCTCGCATCATTGGCGCGATATACGAAGTCGCCTGGTCTGAATGAGACACTTCGAACTTTAGCATCGTAGTATCCCTTCATTTTTGACTTAGCTCTCGCCTCGCATATAGCTGCGAGCTCGCGCCTTTCTTCCAACAGGTCCAAGTCAAGACGCCGTTCATCGTCATTGGTTGTAACATTAACTTCGACAGTGCGAATAGTTGGCATCCCAATTTCGGCTGGTATGACGGCTTCTGTCCTATAGACAAGAGAAAAGGGAGTGTCTCCCGTGCTAATTTTGATTGAAGTGTGGTGCGCCCACAAAATATGCGATAGTTCCTCTACCCACCTTCCTTTGTGTTTGTCTAAGCGTGCTTTAATTCCTTCACCTAGACTTCGAGTTGCACGCTCGACCAAGCCATTGGTTTGTGGGTGTTTAACTGACGCGAAGTGTTGTGCAATATTCAGTTTCTCGCACCATTCCTTGAAAGGATTGTCACAGAATTGTTTTCCATTGTTCGAGATGATTTCCCCAGGTAATCCGAAACGGCATACAATATTTTCCCAAACAAATCGTTTTAGCTGGTTACCTATGATCATCGCGACCGCCTTTGCCTCAATCCATTTAGTGAAATAGTCTATAGCCACTATAAGGAATTTCAATCCCGCTGCTGCAATAGGGAAGGGGCCTGCAATGTCGATACCCCATTTATAGAATGGCCACGACGACGTAATAGGTGTTAGTTCCTATTGTGGTTGGCGTGGAATAGGTTTGTGAACTTGGCAGTCGCCACACTTTCTTATTAAGTCCCGCGCGTCACGGTGCATCATAGGCCAATAGTATCCCGACCGTAAGCGCGTGCCAAAACGGACCGTGGTCCCGAGTGCATACTACATGAACCGTGGATCTCTCGAGCACGTAATCGCTTGAAGGGTCCGACACATCGAAGCCATGGTTGTAGAAATGAACGCCGATATAGTATACCGTCCCGAAGTTCGAACCTCTGTGATGTGCGCCGCACTCGTCGGGAGTCCTTCTGCTCTTGGGGCAATACGCCCTTGCTTATAAACTCGACAATTGGGGTCATCCATGTAGGACCTTGTTCCTCTATCACCGTGGATATATCCATCTCCGAGATGGACTTGCTCTTCAGAGTTTCCACCAATACTTGTTTTGACAGGTACGCAAAGCTTGTGGATGCAATCTTGCTCAGTGCATCCGCCTTTTCGCTTTTCCCGCCTAGGAACTTGTTTGATGGTAAACTGCCAAAGCCTCGGATTAGGGACTTGGTCTTGTCGAGGTATTGAATCATGTTTTCCTCTTTAGCCACATACCGCCCAACACATGGTTGGCTACTAAACGGGAATCCACATTTGCTTCCAGGTTGCGTATGCCCATTCGAGATGCAATGCGTAACCCAGAAATTAGGGCTTCATACTCTGCCTCGTTGTTCGTGGTTGTGAATTCAAAATGCAGTGCGTAAGTGAATTCCATTCCTTCTGGACTTGTGAGGATAAGGCCTGCGCCTGACCCGTCCACGCATGAAGATCCATCCGTAAATAGGATCCATGGTTCTTGCAGTTCCACCTTGCTTTGTGAAGGTGCCTCGTCAGTGTCCGGTTTTTCAATGATGAAGTTTGCTAGTATCTGCCCCTTAACCGTAGTACGTGGTCTGTAGGAGATGTTATGCTTACCTAGCAACACGCTCCACTTCTGTAATCGTCCCAAAGCATCGAGTTTGGAGATGATTTGCTTGATAGGTTGATCTGTGATCACCGCTATTGGATGTGCCTGGAAGTACCTGCGCAGCCGTTTGGCGGCGAATACTAATGCCAAGACCAACTTCTCCATTGCACTATAGTTAACTTCTGTTTTCTTGAGCGCTTTGCTTACAAAGTATACAGGTGTTTGTCTTGAATCCCCGTCATCAAGAGTAGTGCCGTCGATCGCCCATTAGTCACGAGATAAGTACATAATTAACTCTTCCCACAGGCGGGGCACGACAAGCGTGGGAGCGCCGCTAAGTCTTGTTTAAGTGCATGAAAGCTTCTTACCGCCCGTAGTCCAAATAAACTCTCCCTTTTTGTACACTTCTTGAGCGTTTTGAGAGAGGAGTGACTTGATGGCGATTTGGACAAGAATCTATTCAAACCGCCGCTTTTCCATTTAGAGACTGGACCTCTTTCAACGTGCGTGGTGAAGGGAGTTGGATGACAGCCTTCGTTTTTTCTGGACACGGTTTGATGCCATCAGGCTCTATCAGATATCCGAGGAACATGCCTTATGTAGCGCCGAAAGTGCATTTCTTGGGATTTAGCTTCATGTTGATCTTTTTTAGTGTCTTAAATGTTTCCTCAATGTCGCGCACCAATTCATCCTCCATATGGCTTTTTATGACAAGGTCATCAACATAAACCTCTAGGTTGCGGCCCATCTGCTTTTCAAAGGCGTTGTCCACCAATCATTTGGTAGGTGGCTTTGATTCTTCGCCAATGGGCATCTTAGTATAACAATAGGCGCCTTGGCTTGTATGGAAGGCCGTTTTTCTTCATCTTCTTTAGCCATCTGGATTTGGTGGTTTCCTTTGTATGCGTCCAAGAAGCATTTAAGTGGGTATCCACACAAAGATTCTATCTTCGATCTATCTCGGTAGTGGGTAGCGATCTTGTGGACATGCTTTGTTGAGATTCGTGAAGTCCACGCACATCCGCCAACTACCGTCGCTCTTCTTGACCATCTTTGGGTTAGAAAGCCGGTCATGGTAATGGACTTTCGCATGATACCGTGATCTACAAGTTTATGTACTGCTCGAATTGCTTGTGCGCGCCCGAGCCCGGTCGCACTTCTTACGTCGTCTCGGGAGTATCCTTGTCGGATCCTCAACTTGTGTTCTATAATCGAGCGTGGTACGCCGGTCATGTGCTTTGGTTCCCATGCGAAGATATCCAGGTTCTTTTGCAAGAGTGCACATACAGCTGCCCTACCGTTGTCAGATAGCGATCCCCCGATCGATACTTCTTGCTCTGGGTAATCAGGGTGGAGTGCAACCTTCAGGTTTGGCACTTTAGTTGCGCGCTGTTCTGGAATGTGTGTTGTTTCACATGTGATTGTGTTACATTCTCCAGGTGGTACAGTGGTATTGTAGAGAGTAACAATGCCTCCCTCCACCGGGAATTTGAGCATCTCATGTGTCAGATGGTCTATCGCGTATGGTGAAATCCTCGGTCGTCTAATAATGCCATTGTATGGCGAAGGGGATTTGATCACCATAAAATTCATCCAAGCTGTCGTGGAGTGTTCTTTATTGCCAACATTGACTAGTAGGTGTATTTGCCCCATCGGCCATATCTTTTCTCCCCGCAAAACCACCAACGATGTCTTGACCGGCTTAATCGACCAGTATCTCGTGTCGCAATGCTTGAAAGCAGTTGTTCATACATTATATCTGCGGATGCTCCTCCATCAACATACATGCGGTGGATATCGTGACCCCCTGCATTGATTTCAATGGTGAGCGGTTCTATCACTGCGTAATCCACAGCCAGGGTAGGGAAGGAGATTTCGCTACCGTGAGAAAACTTTTGGCTGATCTTCTGCCTAGTCATTCGCTGCCATGATTGTATCATGTAGATGGTATCAGCCTTATCTTTTGGTACTTCTTTCTTGTTCCCCGTCTTTTGCTTATCTTTCCCCTCCTTGATGTTTTTAACCAAATGGTCCAATCTGCCTTCTTTTACTAGCTTATCAATTAGCTGGCGCAATTGGACACACTCATTGGTGGTGTGGCCTTTCTGTCCATGGTAGTCGCAGATCCGTTCCCACGCGCCTATCTTCCGGGTGCGATTGGTGGGGGCTCGGGAAGTTCGCGCCTCCGCCGCGAATATCTCCTTTGGGGTCTTGGTTAGCGGGGTATATTTGTCATTATCTCTTCCGCTCCCGGCGCGGTAGTTCTTGTTCATGTTTCGCTCGGTCAATGGATTGTCTCCGAGGTTGTTCTTGTGACCTATAGTTTGAGTAGCCTTTCACGTTGTCCTTGTGGCCGCTTCTCCCTGGATAAAGGATCTTGTGTGTTTCATAAGTTCATCAAAGGTTTGGGGACCTTGTCGCTCGGCTTTTGATGAGTTCGGGTTATTGATCCTGCTCATGAACCCCGAAATTTTTAGTATTTCGGGACATGCCTTGACATGTATGCACTCATCTTTGTAGCGCCCACATAAGCGCTTGTAGATTCCTCTCGCTGCTGTTTAACCCTAGCAAGTTCGACAGGTTTTGGCACACTTCTTCCTTTGAGTGAAGTTCAGTAAACGCCCGTAACTCTTCAAATCCATCAATGCTTCGTGAGAAGCCATCAACCGCCGCGCATTTCCACTAATGTGGAATTGAACATGTGGCACCACACACGTTGTGGCCAATTTTCGATGGTAGCAGCTGATTCGAAAATTTTTAGGTGGTCGTCCGGATCACCTGTTCCATCGTAGGTTTTCACATTGGTGGGCATGCGCCTTCTCTTATCTTCTGAGAAATCACTGATGCGTCGGGTAAACGCATCCACCTTTTGGCAGAGCCAGGAAAGAGACATATATTCCTCCTCCTGGTCGCGATATCTTTCCCTGGACTTCCAGTGTCCTGTTTCGCTGTCCTCGTTGTCCGAGGAATCACCAGAGGACGAGCCTCCCCTCTTTCGACGCTTGCGTCGACTATCTTCAGAATCGGATCTTGAAGAGCTTTCACTTAGGGAGTGTTGTCGTCCAAGCCTATCATGGACCCTGCGGCTACCAAGCCTAGCATGGACATTGGTACGCTATTCGTCCTCTTCGTGTTCTTCCAGATACCGCAGGTCAGCTGTGTCATTGTTCTCAACTCTCCTCCCAATCCTGGTAAACACTGGAGGGCCACGGCTATCCTTTCCGCGCCTCTCCTTCTAATGACGCGATGGGGATGTCTCGTACTCCGTGTCGAAGTTTAGTCGGTGCTGCAGGTTTTGATTCGACCTCTTTTTCGCCTCCTCTTGCATGAGGGCTGCCAAGGTTTCGTAGTTTTGAGATACAAAGTCACTTGGCGCTAGTTCAGGCGTGACCCCTTCTAGTGCGAGGGTTTCTGTTTCCATTTTTGAAACCCTGTTATGCTCAGGTGCGTCTGGCGGGGTTGTGAGGTTCGTTTCTGGCACCGATTGCAGGGGAGTGGTAAGAAGGGTGCGCTGTGGAACCTCAGCGCTGGTGGTTGTCGTAGCGGCATGGGTTGTCCCCGTGCGTGCTTCCATTGTTGGGAAGACCAGATCTGGGCCTGACCCTTGGTTTCTAGTCGTACTGGTTGTTCCAAAGGCTTGCTTAGAGGCTGAACCACTTTGCTACTTCTTCCCTTGTAGGTCACCATGCGATCACTGACTTAGGTTTCCTTGCTTTGTCATTCTAGTTCTTAGTGATTAGTCCCACGGATGGCGCCACTTGTTGATACAAAAGTTGGGCGTTCCTTGTTTGGACTCCAGTTCCCGTATCAATTAGCTCTTAATGCTGGAGACCTGCACACTAAGAAAACAGAAAACACCGTTAGGCTTACCGTGGTATTGTCTCCCATGATTATCCTTCGGCATGAGAGTAAGTAATCGGTTTTAGGGTTTAGTCGAGAGTTAGAGTTTTGAGATCGTACCTTTTAATGAGGGCTAGGATGCCCCTTATATACACACGAAATCCTTATTGGTTTCGTGTTCCCCAACCTTCGGCTTATCCCGCCTAAGTCGGTCATTGGATACCTATCTCTAAGAATAAGAGATATCCGATATCTTAAGCCATAAATAACTTTGGGTTGGGCCTTCATGAGCCCAAACCATTACCGGATCAACCCAGTCGTATCGGGCTTGCTAGTAGCGGTCATTGGTCGGGTTCGTGACCCGAATGCGGACTATACGTCATCAGCACTCTCATTGGTCCGCACAAATCCATATGAAGGGTATGAAGAACTTCCATAACTGAGTTTGCAGGTTTGGGTTTGTGGACATATTTCTGCATTTTCCCAATTGGCATGTTGAACAAAGATGATCTTTTCATACTTTAACTGGGTAAGCCTCTTACAAGGTCCTTTCTCGAAAGATCATTAATGGTCTGTCAAGTTCAAGTGATTGAGACGACGATGCCATAACCATGACTTTGTTTTCAAGCCTTTGACAACAAGCAGATTGGAGAAGACTTCATCATGTCTTCGATAGAGATGGTGTAAAGATTTGAACCCCGTGTTCCTCTTAAAAGTTCCACACTATCAAGTTCTCTAACGAAACAAGTATGTTTTCTAAAAGCCACCTCTAAATCGGAATCACAGAATTGACCAACTAAAAACAGATTATGACCAAGACCTTCTACATAATATACCCTGGAGATTACACTATCACCAACAACATAGTCTCCATAACCCATAATTGCACCAAAATGGTCGCTCCCGAATCTAACGGTCCCAATGAATTTACTCACGAAGTTCATGAGCATGAGCGATCTCCAAATATATGCTTGGAACAACCCGAGTCCGGTACCACGTAGCGATTTGAACGATTTGCGTTGAACATGCATAAGAATTGTTGGAATCACTCCTAAACAAGATTTCAAGTATTTATATTTCATATGTAATAGGTAGCTTAATATGGCCTTTATGTTTGTTTAAGGTCTAGCTTATGTAGAAGGCCCATAAGCTTAGGCCCAATTCCATATAAGAAAGGATGGGAACTAGGAGTGTTGCCCTAGCTTCCCTCCTATAAATACTCTTGTAAACCCTCATTTGAGGGTTGGTTTTTCAAGTTATTCTCTCTTTCACTCTATATGCTTTAACCGTATTATTATTAGTATGTGTGTGTGCGTATAACTTGTTCATCCGCCTTCATCTCTTCTCTTATAACTTGTGTTTGTAAAACTAGTGACCTAACAGTGGTATCAATCGCCTACTAGTTGGGTGAATCGTGTTTGTTTTTGAAGTGGGTTTCGTCCCACGCCTAAACGCACCTTGATACTTTGGTTCGCTTAAAACATCTTTTTACCCTTTTGAATCCAAGATTCTTGTCCTTTCAATGTCTTAAGGTGTTAAAATACGTGTTTTGGCAAAAGTTTCAAACTTTATGCGTGGATAGTTGTTTTTGAACGTGTTTTGTTCTTGGGTGTCGTTCTACTACAGAACCTGCTTAGCCATTTTGGTACATCAAGTTTCACACTTTTGTGTTCTTTTGGTACTATTGAAGCTATTCCATAACAAAATCGGTTTAGAAACACATTTGGGCAAAATCAAAATTACGAGTAATCCCACGCGTATTGAAACCCTAAAATTACGCTGTAAGATTATCCTTGGTGTGATCTTCATTTTCGTGGTTTATTCCGTGTTTTCTTACTTGGATAAGTCCGAAAATACGTCGACTTTGGATATCTTCCGACCGTGATAGTGTAAAAGATCATTTGGGAAAAACCCTAAAATTACGATAAGATAAGCTTACGCGTAGAAATCCCACGCATAAGATTCACTTTACGCCGTAAACTTAGTTCTCACGATAAGGTAATCCCACGCCTAACTTTCTACGCCTAACTTTTGTCTACGCATAACTTTAGTGCTTTTATCCTACTTACGCGAAGCTAAATCCCACGCAGAACTCCTTATTGTTACGCCGTAACTTTTGGTGTTTTTACGCATAAGTGCTACTTGGTTTCTTGTCTTTTCTACGCCTAAGGACACTTCATCAACAAAGGTTCATTCGACTACAAAGATCCATTTTACTACACAAGTTTATCAACATGTCTCAACCACCATACTCTAACTATTTCCTCACACTTATAATCATCAACAACAACAACAATTAACTCCACAACATCAACAATGGAATCAACAACAAGCTATTTATCAACAACAATTTAATCAAAGAACATACTCCACAAATTGGTGCAATTCCACCACCACAAATGGTTCAAACACCACCAAGCCTTGAAGTTCAACCCTACACAAACGATTTCAATCAACATCCATCAAGGAACACTATGAAGGAACCCACTTGGTTTGCAAAGATGTGTGAAGCTTTAAGCGACCAACAATCAATTCATGAAGTGGATCACTTGATAGACCTCCAATGCTCACTCCAGAAACTACGATCAATGGGTGATAAGGTTCTTTAGGTTTTGTGATCCAAGAAGCAAAATGGAAAGTTCTTAAATAAGGTTATCTTGAAGGTCCATTTGAGATGCCTCTCGTCATTGTGCCGGAGATCCAACTCATTGCTCCACCAAGAGATGAACAAACCAACATTGCTCTCAAGCAGATCTAAATGCTACGTAACTTCTACACTATGAAGTCGATGAACTTGCAATGGAATACATCCTCTTAGGATTACCAAACCCAATTCTTCGTAGTGTTGATGCTCAAAAGATCGCACAAAAATGTGGGATCATATTCGTCTTCTTATGGAAGGATCAGACTCAATCGGGAGGATTTGGAATCCAAAATTTACTTGGCTTATGAACACTTCATGATTGAACACGAGAGACACTAGAGTCCTATCATCATCGATTTTCGGACATCATCAATGATTTGGATAAACACAACATCATCATGCCAAGAATTGCGGTGAATACTAAGTTCCCGAGTAGTCTTGGTCCCGAATGGGAGAAGTATGTCATCTTTCTCCGTCAAAAGAAGAATATGCATCATTCTACTTATGGATTGTTGTACGATTACTTGAAGCCTCATGAAAAGGAAGTTGATCGGGAAAGGATTCTCCGTGCTAAAATTGCTAAACAATACATCCGGATAATCAACAACTTGCCTTGTATGCTCAACATAATTATCCTCTCAACCAAAGAACTCAACCAATCGCTTCAAACACACCTTCACAAAGAACAAACTCAACAAAATCAATTGGTTCCATACGGCAACAATGCTCAAGCATATGTCGTTGAAGCGATCGAGGAAATCGATCCATTCAAGCATTGCAACAAGGATTTGTGATGATTGCTAATGCTTTTGGCGTTACACCAACAAATCTAACAATCGTATTCGTTCCTCATCTAACACACGGACTCAAGTGTTGTGAACAATGGACGTGTTGAAGTTCGTAATCATGATTATGGTCGCCGATGGGCGGTGGTCAAGGGTTTAATGTTGTGGTAGGAATAACAATGAGCTCAAGTAGTGGAACATGGAAATGCTCGTAATCGGTTAAATGGTCTTAGATGCTACAACCGCAATGAGAAGGACACATGGCTAATGCATGCCCAAAGCCAAGGACTAGGGTCGGTGCTTATTTCAAAGAGGCCTTACTTTTGGCTCTTAAGGATGAAGTCGGTGGATCTCTCACAGACAAAGAACGAGCTTTATGGCGATGCGAGACTCTGATGATGATATGGAGGACTTGCAGGCCAATGCATTATTATGTTGATGGCTAATATGCATGAGTTACACATGAGTGAAACAGCCCAAGAGGACATCGATGGCTTGTCTCGTGTACCGAACAAACCATCATCATATCTCGAACTAATATCTCCGTCAATATCGAATCCAAGACGGCTCGGAATGTTCAAAATGAGTCAACTACATCTCATTCTCGATTTTCAAATAAACCCGTAGTCACATTTGACGATCCAGATGACCTTATGGTTTCCTTGATAATCAAATTGATTCCGTGGTTATACTTGAGGATCTAAATAATGATCATGTTGTGACTCACGTTGAACACGATGAACCTTTGCCTCATCCGATCTTGTTCTTACTTAAAGACCAACAATCCCAAATTGTGAATGTGTTGCATTAAATCAAACCTTAAAAAGTAAAATGCATCGTTAACCAAGGATTTTGAATGCTTACAAATGCAACTAAACTTTTCAAAACTCAAGAAAACCGTGAAAAAGGTTTTGAAGCCGCTTTGCAAAATCTCATCAAACGAAAAATATTTAGAGAGACGGATCGTGATCTAGCAGCCTCAAGATTGCTTTGTTGTCCGAATTAGAACAATGAAATATGAACATAAAAAGCAAATTAACGCCTCACCTTGGAAAATCAAAAAGCTAAGGGTGAGTTGTTAACTTGTCAAAACAGTTCTCCGCATACAAAAAGCATTCAACGAATCGGTGGATGACCTTCTTGAAGAAATTATCGGCTTGCAAAACAAACTTAAAGAGTTTAAAGCTGTTGTTTACAAACATGGTGAATCAAGAACAACTATTGAAAAGTTTACCTTAAAACCCAATCCAAAAGGATATGGAAAAAATCTAGGCGATTACAAACTAAAGCTTTCACTAAAACATTCAAACCAACTCCACAAGTTTCAAAGGCGTAATACAAAATTGATAATCTTGTTATGAGTGTTGTTGAATATCATCGTCAAGAGGAATTAGATGCGTAAGATTTAGAGTCGATCAAAATTAAAAACGTTGTTTACAACAAACCTTTAATTATAAAACGCGGTCACTTTCACACACCAACGAATTCTTCTAACACACCAAGGGTTATCATCAAAACACATGAGTCTTCTATTGTTAATCCCCAACCAGATTATGCACAAACTTATGGTCCTTTACCTTCCATTAGTGAAGTAAACTCAAAACCCGAAAATCGAAAAATTCTTCGATATTTTGACATTTTCATGGTCGACCTCAAAATTTTACAACATGAGATAGAATATCGCTCAAATAAAAGTTGAACATTTTCAATCGCCTCTAGCGAGAACAAAGAGACATTTTCGTAAAAATCTTTACCTAATGTTAAAAACTTGAAAAGTTGTGCAATTGCTCAGGAAAAGGATTTTCATAAGGAACTTGGGGTAATGAAAACGCGTTTTCGAGAAAGCGAAACATCTATTTCTAACACTAAATGCAAAAGAAAATGTTGAGAAAAGATGTTGATTGACTCTTGGAAGATGTTATCGTCAGGCCGATATCCATAATGTTGTGTTACTTCATGCTTTGCCATTTGCATCCGATTACATCTCTGCCGATATTGTTGAAAATGTTGTAATCATGGAGAACACCGATAATGTGCTTCAGATCGAGTCTTTAAAAGCGAAAATAAACAATTACTCAACGAAATTTACAATGCCAAACGTCGTCTTCATTGGTGTGAAAAGATATTCACAATCATCAACTTAGTTTTCAAAAGAAAATCGCTCGCTTGAGTGCAAAATCTTCCGATCCTAAAATTGAGCAACTGGATGATCAAAACGTGTCTTTGAAAAGTCAAATCTCAAAATATGAACAAGAACTTTCAAAAGTTAAACAGAATATGGTGTCATATTTGATTTGCTCAATAAGACTCGTCATGAAGCATCAAACGAACTTGATCACTATCTTGCTCACACTAGAGAAGTCATGAATTTTGCCGGTAATATTCGCTCGAAAATCAAGATTTGATTCACACTATCTCTAAGTTAAGAGAAATGTTAGGAAAGTATGAACAACTTCCGCCTACCGTGATTAAGAGAATAGCACCAATACACTTAGTAATCGTGAACCTAGAATTCCACCGCCAAATCACAAGTTGCTAATGTGTTTCCTCTCATCAAACAGAATAGTTGCATCTTTCCAAACGTCCGCACTTCACGACCTAGGAGCACTCAATCAAGAATAGGAAGTTGCGACCTAAGAAAAGATCAATAAGGAATGCTAAAGTAGAAGAACACCCTAGGACTCAATAAAACTCATGTTGCTTCCACTATAGATGTTACGTCGCAAATGTAATAGAAATAGTGATGTAACGAATGCTAAACCGTTAAGTACTTTTGATATTGATCGATGCACCTTGTGTTATTTGTCGGAAGAGTATGAATTCGATTTTCATGACAAATGTGTTGCTAAAGCTATAATCTCGATTACGGAATCCTAAGAATCGGAATATCTCTAGGCCCACTAATCATTCTAAGTCTCGTGCTTGGTAGACCGCCTTCTTTAGATTCTAAGGCAAACTTTCTTTGTCCTTTGTAGCTCAGTTTCACCTCCTAAGAATGTAGTACCACCTAGTGCATTCACTAAGACTAAAGCAAAGAGTAGTTATAGATGGCGAAATGGATATATAACACACTAGGATTTAAATGGATGCCTAAAATTATCAATGTGTGTATGTCTAATATACCTCCTTCGAACCCTCTAACATTTGGGTTCCACATCTACTTCTATTCCATCCGTGTCAAATGTGTGTAATGCAGTGTCTGAGATCATTCTCTGATTGTTGATAGCGGATGTTCCCAACACATGACAGACAACCTTAAACTGTTATCAAACTTTATTGCAAAGTTCATTGGCATTGTCAGTTCGGGAACGATCACTTGCAGACTATCATGGGCTACGGAGATCATGTCAATGGGAACATCGAAATCGGCAGGGTTTACTATGTGGAAGGCCTCGGTCACAACTGCTTTCGAGAGGTCAATTTTGTGATGGAGATTTGGAGGTTGCTTTCGGGAGAAAACTTGTTTCATTCGTGATCTACAAGGAAATGACCTTATGTCCGGCTCCGTAATTCTAGTCTCTACACTATCTCTATGCAAGACATGGTTGCTTCCTCTCCCATCTCGCTTACTTTCAAAGGCAACATCTACAAAATCTCGGCTATGGCACCGCTGCTCTCACATCTAAACTTTCAAACCATCACCAACCTTGCTCGACATAAACTAGTTGAAGGACTCCCACGATTCCGGTATTCAAAAGATCACCTTTGCTCACCTGTGAACAAGGGAAAAGCACTCGTGCTCATTTTCCTTCAAAGGTGGAACACGACCTCAAAGATGTGCTTCATCTTCTTCACATGGATTTGTGTGGCCCGATGCGCGTGCAAACGATCAATGGCAAACGCTACATCTTAGTAATTGTTGATGACTACTCACGATGGACTTGGGTCTACTTTCTTCAAGCAAAGACCAAGCTCCACAAATGATCATCACCTTTCTCACAAAATACGAGTTCGACTCCGCAACACCGCCGGGATAATCGTAATGCATAAAGGAACCGAATTTGTTAACAAAACCCTTCGAGAATTCTATGAGAAAGTGGGAATTCAAAGATCAAACATCTATTGCACGTACACCGAACAAAACGGAGTTGTTGAAAGACGAAATCGAACGTTAGTGGAAGTCGCAAGAACAATGTTAATCAATGCTAAACTTCAGATTACTTATGGGCGTGTCGATTCATCGTGCATGCTATACTCAAACCGTTCTATGATCACAAAACGCCACAACAAAACACCTTCGAGCTTGTCCACAACTATAAACCGAACCTCAAACACTTTCATGTATTTGGATCCCTTTGCTATCCGAATAATGATCGTGATGATTTTGGAAAGCTCAAAGCCAAAGCGGATATTGGATCTTGTGACAATTCTAAAGGTTTCGAATGCGGAATCGTCGAACTAAGGAGGTAATGGAAACGATTCATGCTCATTTTGATGAACTCACGGAAATGGCTTCGAGTATAATGACTTAGAACCCGGTCACAACCGCTTAAACTTCCTCAACCCCATCATCACCGAACAAAGCCCCACTAACTCGTCAACAAATGGAAAGGTTATTTGCTCCTCCGCTCGTGACGATATTAATGAATGTGCTCGGTGTATCCGCTATTTCACCGCACAACCCGATAATATTCCTATACCGATACACTGCTACAACAACTCTTGTTGAAGATGCACCTACACCCGATTGACTCCAACACAACATTGAACACACCGCTTCCAACAATGATGAACCGGTGATGATATTTTGAATGAAGTACCCCACCTCTGATTTTGATCCAAATGCGTTCTTCAACCCGTTTGCTAATGAGATCGCGCACTGATGTCACAGAATCTTCAACAAACCATTGAATCCTCGAATCGCACAATGTATACCAACATCAACCTCTACACACCGATGGACAAAGACCATCCTCGGCTAACATTATTGGCAACCCGAATCAACCGATCGTTCGAGAAAACGTCTTCACACGGATGGTGAACATTGCATTTATGCACTCACTATCTCGCTAATCGAGCCTAAAAACATTAAAGACGCAATGACTAAAGACAATCGGATTGAATCCATGCGGGAAGAACTCAACCAATTCAAACATCTTGAAGTATGGAATCGGTTGAAAGACCAACAGGGTCTATGTCATTGGTCTAAAATGGATTTGGAAAAACAAATTGGATCTGTGAAGGGAACGCCATCGAAACAAGTCACGTCTAGTTGCTAAGGGTTATCGTCCGGAAGAGGAATAGACTTTGAAGAATCTTTGCTCCGGTTGCTCGTCTTGAGGCCGTTCGGATATTTCTCGCATTCGCGGCTCATATGAATATGACGGTCTATCGATGGATGTCAAAACGGCGTTTCTCAATGGACAACTTAAAAAACGGTCTATGTCGACCAACCGGATGGATTCGTTGATCCCGAGTTCCCGAACCATGTCTACAAACCGAACAAAGCTCTTTATGGTCTCAAACAAGCCCCTCGGGCATGGTGCGATAAGCTATCATCTTTCCTCATTGCCAATAATTTCACCAAAGGCTCGATTGACCCAACTCTTTTATACAATATCACGGGCACATATCTTAATTGTTCAAATCTACGTGGATGACATCATTTTGGGTCTACACATAAAAAGTTTTCAATCGCTTTTGCAAAACTAATGAAGAAAAATTTTGAAATGTCCATGATGGGTGAACTTACATTCTTTCTAGGATTGCAAGTTCATCAATCACCCGTGGTATTTTCTTGAGTCACCCAAATATGCCCTTGAGCTGTTAAACAAATTTGGAATGACAATCTGTGACACTTATGCCACACCAATGGCTCATACCAAGAAGTTAGATGTCGATTTACATGGGAAATTAGTTGACCGCCAAACACCAAGTATTATTGGGTCTCTCATGTATCTAACGACCCAGCGACTGATATTGTCTTTGCCGTTTATCTATGCTCCCGTTATCGATCGCGACCAACCGAAACCCACCTCTCGAGGCTAAAAGAATCCTCCGATACATCAAGGGAACCATTAACTTGGGATCGGTATCCGAAGGATTCGGTTTTGAACTAATCGTTTTTAGAGGCCGACCACGCAGGATGCTTAGACTCAAGGAAAAGTACTTCAGAGCTCTACAATTTCTCGGTGATAAACCGGTGTCTTGGCAATCAAAGAAGAGGATTGTACATCATTTGTCATCAACCAAGCAGAATATGTAGCCATGTCCGCGTGTTGTGCTCAAGTCATCGGATGAGAACACAACTCAAAGACTATGGTTACGATTCGATGTATCCCGATGTCTTCGCGACAATCGGAGTGCCATTGCGATCTCGTGCAACTCGATTCAAGACTCGAAATCAAAGAACATCGATCTTCGCTATCATTTCATCAAGGACCACGTGGAGCAGTACCGTTGAATTATACTTTGTGGTACCGAATATCAATTGGCGGATCGCTCACCAAAGCCTTGCCTCCCGCTAGGTTTAATGAGTTGGTCCACGGATTGGTATGAGGTGTTTGACTCAAGAGGAATTGGATGACCTCTTAAAACAGTCTTAAAAACCTGTCAAACACCAAAAACATCTTTTGTAAATAATTTTTCAAAAACAAAATACAAAAATATAAAATCTTATAAAAAAACAAAAATATTCTTCTAACCTAAAATCTTTCAACATGGCAAGTACATTTCTTCCTTCAACACTATAATCCTTCAAAATTCAGTATTTTTTACGATCAAGTGTTGAGGGGGAGAAAACTTTCACTTAACTGTTTCAAAACATCTGTGTACTTGCATGTTACCATATCTCGGTTGTTTCATTTTACAATGGTGGTGAATTTTCTGGTTAAATGACACTCCTCGGACTAAATTTATAACCTTTCATTATTTCTTAAGTCAAGGGGGAGTGTCGTCAAGTTTCTTTCCTAAAAATCTTTGTTTGGTAACCAAAATGGAAGTTAAATGGCTTTGTTTGAAAAAGGAAGAGGTGGAGGGACTAAAACTGTCAAAATGTTAAAATTATTTTTAATAAAACACCCCCACCTAACTTTCACTTCTCATTTATTACTCAAAACCTAAAACCATCCTACGATAGAATTCACTCAAGAAACCGTGTTTGAGATCATCATTTTGTAAGTGATTTCGTGTTTACAACATGTTTTTAAGCAATGGTTTTGAATTTTCAAAATCCAACGGTTAAAACTTTGTATAATCTCGTTTTGTGGTCACGATATGTGTATGAACACATGATCAAGATTGGGTGTTTATGGTTAAAAGAATAGTGTCAAAACGTTTCTAACACATCAATGATACCGTTTTAATCATCAAACCGCCCGAATCACGAATTAAATGATTTACGAAATTAGGGTTTATGTGTCGATTTGGGTTTTTTTCAAATGTGAAGTGTTTTGGTATAAAAGATTGTTGGGTTATAGTCTTAAGTTGTTGAATTAATGATTTCCATGGTTATTAACCACCCAGAAACACAAATTGGTTAACATTTTGGATTTAGGGTTTAAAGTTCATAATATTTGGTAACTTTTGATTCACAACGAGTTAAGTGTTATAACTTGGTATAAAGACTCCCTCAACACTCTTAAACTACCAGAAAAAGTTTTGTGCATATTCCATGGCTAGATTTCATACGCGTAGATTTAGGGTTTAGACTACGCGTAACTGTTAAACTGTGCAATTGTGTTTTGATCTGTCACAAAATGAATGTTATGTGTCAAAATTGATGATATGATGCTTTGTTTCAGGCTTGCTACACTTAAAATTCAGAATCAAGGTTGTTGTAACTCTACGCATAAGGATCACCTTACGCGTAGCATGTTATGCGAAGATTTAGTCTTACGCGTAGCTTCTACGCATAAGGTTCTACATATGGGACTACGCGTATCCCGTGAAGGATATGCGTGTGATGACCTCACGCATAAGGTCAACTCTTACGAGTAGCCTTACGCGTAAGGTTAATATATGCCTACGCGTAACCTCCACGCATAAGGTCCAATTTTTCTTACACGTAATATTTCTTACGCGTAAGTTAGGATCCTACACGTAAGTTTACGCCACGCATATATCATTTCGCTCACGCATAACTTTACCAATCCTAAGCATAAGCACGGATCATACCTTCGTTATGAATTGTTACGTGTACAAACTTGTAAATAAACTAATCATATCGTCACGAATCCAATAATGTCACTAATAAACTTAAATCGTTTGATATGTTGTGAATAATAAGTGATAAAATAAACTTTAAAACTTAAAGTTAACTAACTCACGAAACATTTCACGACGTCAGTGGACTATTGGACATACAAGTGACTTAGGACTCGTAACAATCATTGACTTTGTACATTCAATAATTAGACAATAAAACCTTCTGTTGACTAACATTATGTCTTTCGATATGTTGGTTCTTTTGGCTAATGTTATTTCGCATCACGACATGGTGAACAAATGAATGTGGATGCATCGAAGTTCTCTCCGTTCTTGATATCTATCCTTATGGCTATCCAATGAAGATAGGAAAGAATAATCTCCGTGTTGACTTTGACACCCTCACTTGCTCGAGTCTTCGTGTTTAATTGCTATTGATATTTCGAGGACTCATCCGTATCGTAATATGCTCACTCACTCGCAACTGTTCACGAGATCTATATCCAACAGTTCGGAACACTATGGAAAGGGTCAAAGGATCGGATCACGTGACGGTGACTCAATCACAAACAAGTCACCATTACACTGCAGACTTAAGGGTCATTCTCCTAATTCTCAAGTCGAACCAACCAAACTATATGCCACACCTTTGAAGAGCTCACTCTCCAATTCTTAATCGATATCGGTTATGACGAGGCTACGGAGTAATCACCAAGCATTCTCACGTAGAGCTTAAGAGTATTCCTCAACCATGGAGAACTCTACATGATCATCACCAAGTGCATTTCGGTCGTGACGGTGGCTATGAGCATCCTAAACTCATGGAGCGCAAATATTTTGGGCATTGGTCAACATGAAACACATCGCTATCGAAGTTCGATTTGGGATGACATGATGTCATTTCTCAACAAGCTTGGCTCAAAGATTCCCTACATCGGATATACTAAACTGTTGATCCGAGAGCACTTGGACTTCATCCCGATATTCCCAAGAGGCTCAATGACCCCGACAATCACGATATGTTGACGGAGCCTATTCTATCTTTCGAGAATCAAGGAATCGTCTACAAAGAAACAAGGTCTTTGTGTTGCCGATTTCCTTCTAGCGAAGATGTCGAAAGCTCAAGCGTATAAAAGGTATCTCGGAAGCAGTTAGACAAGGCAAAGTTGGTCATCTCGACGAAAAATCTTGGAACACTGTAAGGAGAACCGAAGAGGAAGTGCGAAGCGCAACAAGTCTTGTGAGTCAAAGGAAGTTTCCTAAAGGAATCCTCCTTCTAAAAGATTGTTCCGTAAAGGAAGCCGAATCTATTCCCACACTTGAACCGCAAAGAAAGCTTGTGGACGAGAGCTCAAGATACCGATACAGGATAAAGAGGTTCATTACTCAGAATCGCAATCAAGCACCGCCTCAAGAGCAAAACCTTCAAGTCCTCCATTTGTCCAAGGAAAAGGAAGACTCGACAAGTGTACCCTATGATGAGAGCTCAAGAAGAAGAAGAACAACTGGATAAATCATACGGGAAGAAGTTTAAAATCGTCCGACATCTTCAAAAGGATGAAGAATTTGCTAAAGACCAAATGGGTGGCCCGTGGGTCAAGTGGTGCAGCTCAATCTTCACCAACTCGATGCGGTTAATCAACCCGATAAGGGAGCTGGTGCCACCACTCTTGTGCAACAACAAAAGCCTGCAGAGGATACTATTGTATATGATTTTGAGGAACCGGAGGCGAGAAAGATAAAGATGTTGCTACGACGATGTGCTTCGGATAGTCCTACACGCTCATAGAAGGAAACTTCGAACCACTAAAGGACCCGGAATCTCCTCACATCTCATCATCATCGGATTCTTCGTCTCATTCATCACCACCACCATCAAAGAAGTCAACCGGATCATCATCCAAATCGTGAAGAAACCACCTCGCTCTTGGATTTCTCGGACACATGAAAGAATTGTGAAAGTTGTCAAACAAGTCGAATGAAAGACATGTTATACGTAAAGCTTAACTTTCTCAATCAACAAATACAATATCTACATGACGAGAATGACAAGATGCAAGAAGAAAGGAAGTTTATTCAGAATTCATGAAAGGTCATCGTAAGGAGAAACCGGATGAAATGATTGAAGGTTACACTCAAAAGTACTTTCAAGATATCGTTCTTAAAGTCCAAAAGGAACCGGAGAAGACGACAAGAGATCATACCACAAATTTCTTCTCGACATTGTCCCGGTGTTACTAGAGAAGTATTTTCCGGACAACTCACCCCTAACATCGTCGCATTGGTTAAACATACAATGGCCAAAGACGCCGATCTCTCGAATCGAGTTAATCACTAAACTAGTGATGCAAATGTCAAAGCGATCTGGAGCGTTTACTCGGATGAAGCTAAATTTTCGAAGGTCTACTTGCTTTTCAACTCGGATCATCATGCAAGGAGTCACCGATCAACCCAAACGGCCAAGAGATGACGATGATAAGGACAAGGACTCTGATCTAAACGTCGAAGCAATCGGTGAATCTTCGTCTATGCTACCCCACCTCAACGGACTCCTTCTCAACGAAGATCTCCTCCTCGCTCTTCAACCGATAAACCTCGGGACGATTCCGAGTTACCACCCGGACTCAAAAACCGGTGATCACTTTGAATATACGGGTGGTGACGATGAAGAGGTCCTTGAGCCCCAACAAAACCCACCTCTCCCAAACAAGGACATAAACCAAGATCATCATCTAAGCCTTGAAAAGAAGAAGAAGACGCTTCATATCGACGTCATATCATGGCTAGATGACGATAAAGCGAATAATTTGAATGGTTTGCTACACTTGTTAACAACACTCCCTACCTCAAGAAGGTCAAGAATTGGTAGACGGTAGTACCTTGGAGCATGCAAAGATTTTGCAAGAAAGGTTCCGTGTGAAGAAGATGACGAAATCGAATTGAAGCGCATCAAGAATGAAGCATTCCTACTTTTGAAAGATGCTCGGAAAGTGCAATCGAGGTTGAATATCACCTTGAAAACATTGCTCGAGCCATGTCTAATAACATGGATTGGCTCAACCCGAAGCAAACATCGACTTCACCAAACGGGACAATCCTCCATATTACACCGATCGGTCTCGACCTCTACCTACCATTGGCCAACCCGATCGACCTAGGATTCCTTTCGGACATTTCTTCAACAAAGACTTAGATTTTCTTCAATACGGTGGCGATGGTTCAAGGAAATACGCTACATCTCGACACTTCCATTCCTCGCCGCCATATACTCGATTGTATAGCCATCGAGGAACGTGCTACCCACATGTTCTCGACAAAGTGGTAGCGTATGACCAAGATGCAATGTATGGGATTCACCATTGGCCGGAACGTCAAGAATCTACTACGTGTCGCTTGGTCCGAAGTCTCAACATGCGGTGTTCAAGACTAAAGTATCGTGGCCATCCAACATGTTGGTCTATCGTCTAAATGGGACTACACTTTTCTCAAGAAGATTGTGGTCAAAAGACAAGACGAAAGGGACTATGCATTCTCTCAAGTCGACTTTGAGAATTTGAACATCAACGATATTGAAGACATGTACCTTGCCAAAGTTCAAGGTCGCATGAGACAATTTCAAGCTGAAGTACAACGTGAATTCATTAAGTCATCGCTCATCTTCATCGACGCATAGTCATCAAAGAACGTGTTGAAGATCTTGACTTGCCGTTGAATCATATCGAAACGTGTCAACTTCACTCCACCACGACTTGATCTTCCCGATATCAACCGACTATCACAATTAACGCCATCAAGAAACCGTTTGGTGTCGTTTATCGCGATGAACTTCATCGCAATTGCTTGATGGCGTCTAATGAGCTTCACAAATTTGGAGATCATACTCGAAGATGGTTAGGGACGGATTAGCTTATCGATTGAAGGATATACGTGAAAACATTGGGAACCCTAAGCGATGGAATTCTCGGGATCGGAGGAATGTGAGAAGAATCATCACCATGATTGATGAACGGTTGTTCGAAAGGATCGATTGAACGTTGGAAAGTTTTGTTGGTGGTCGACCTAGGATCAACATCACCGCTATCAACGCCTGCTCGTACTCACGGAACATCACCGCACTTCCGGTACTCCTTGATTTGGTTTTCATTAAAAATTTTGGATGTATGATGATATATGTTAATGGCTTGTGCACACATAACGATGTACAACCCGTAATTGTCAAGAAAGGACCACGTGGTACGCCTCGGTGCCACAATCCTTATAAAAGGAGCGAAAGCTTCTTATTTTTGAGTAAAACCTATCAAACCTTTCATTTTTCAAAGTTTTGCTCAAAACACAAGTACTTCCGTATGATTTTCAAAACCTCAACCGTTTATATCACTTGTTGAGGGGAGTATTTGATTTAAAACTTTTTCACAAATTGTTCATAGTGGTCATCTTCCGCAACACTCGAAATGGTCATATTTATTGTCAACCATTCAAAAAAACATTTTATGCCATTTTTGAGGGGAGAAAATTGTGTGATAAGAAATATGTTGTGCAAAATGCAAATGAATCATGTACTTTAGACTTAACCAACGAATTGACGGTACTAAACTGTTTGTAACTCGAAAATACTTGTCCCGGACGGTAATAATTTCAAACTAGTTCGCTAGTAATGTAAACGTGTCTCGCAAAGGACTTGTCCGAGTAGAATGTACCATTCGAGAAACTCTTGATAGACATGAACTCGACGGGTATGACAACCTTCGAGGTTTGTCTACACCTTCAAGGTAGTTATTGGAGCTAGTTGTCACCTAAAAGTCGACAATGTAACTCTTTAACTACGCAACGAACCGTGTCTCGCGGGGATTGTCTATCTCGAGTGGATCAATTCAAAATGTGCGCTCTTTCCTCTTTGTGCATTTAACCATTAAAACTATTAAGCACATGTGGAGGGGAGTATTTATGCAAAACCTTATCTCTCACAATGGTTCAAACATGTTTTCATTTACAAACCATTTGAGAGATTTTCACAAACCTGTGGTTTTAATGGCAACATAGGTTAGTCATGGAGTTATAAGGTGACTAAGGTTAGGAATAACGTCCTATGATCCGCTTGAGTCGGAGGGATCTATCCAAGGACACTACCATTAGTTAGTGTTAGAAGTCCTTAGGAATGATTGTAAAAGGAGGAAATGAGAATCGGAGAAAGAAGGAGTTGAAGAATCAAAAGAAATGTAAAGTAAAGGGTGAAAAGAAAGCGACCCTCAGATTATTCAACTTAGGCGGATAACGGGTTCAATTCATATACTCTCGATTCTCACTTAGTGACACCGGTATTGAAGATTAAAAGTCGTCATGAACCCGGTGGACGCATGCACTAAACCTTCTTAGCCACTCAAGTTTCTCTCAAAAGAAGCTTGTTTCATTCTCATAGGGAACCCTACGTAAACTATTGGCTTTCTCTTAGAGATCGCCGGTATTGAAGCAGAGACCCTCTCCTAGTCTCCGCCAGAAAACCAAAATGCACTATTGAGTCTAGAGCCACGAGATTCATCAAAAGATCTCTTAGGAACACTTGACATTTAATCTCTTGATGATCAACAAATAAGATTATCGATGGTTCATATCGAGTCCTTCACAGATCTTAGCAACTGTCGAGAACATTTATGAGAGGTTCACTTATGTGATTCTCGGTGATTGAATGGAAACTCCCGCCGTGGTCAACATCAAACACCGACAAAGAAGTCACTTCGGTAACTCCCGTGGATTACGCGGAGTGTGTCTCAAACGGTCTGATCGTGAGGTGATGCTACGGTGTACCTCAATGACTCATCCGAATCTGTAGATGTACTTTGGTACATCGCGTTATCTCACTTGTGGGACTCAGTTTAGGAACGGCCTCTGTAAGAATTAGAGTTGTGTTTTCACACTATTTGTTAACACTCTCGAAGTTCAAACTTGTAAGTCGGAAACCGCTTATTACTAACCGTTTGAAATGTTTTCTTCTTATGGAAGCTCGGAGCGAAATGATCGTCTTGATTCTTCTCATGCTCACGCCAACATCGGCACTAATGGAAGTTCTATTCGAATGCAACACACAATGAATGATTCTTCATCAAATCAAAGAATCTACAAAGTCAAAGACTTAAAGAACTTCATCAAGATTGATTTCCAACATCAAAAGCGTGTGAGCATGTTGAAGAATGATGTAGAGACACCTTTGGAGCAACAAGGCACTGAGGCGAGACTTGATGCGCACAACAACATACTATCACTTTCACCACAAAGAACAATGATCAAAGAACAAAGTTAAAGATGACGTCAAAGCATAACTGTTCAAAGATAACTATCTCTACACCGGGAGATTGTTCGAATCAAGGCAATTCCTCTCACAAGAAAGAAGAATGTCGAAGACGTCGAGCTACTATTACATCAACGCCTTCACCATTTACATTCATATATACTTGAGGGGAGATTGTTGGAATCACTCCTAAACAGTATTTCAAGTATTTATATTTCATATGTAATAGGTAGCTTAATATGGCCTTTATGTTTGTTTAAGGTCTAGCTTATGTAGAAGGCCCATAAGCTTAGGCCCAAGTCCATATAAGAAAGGATGGGAACTAGGAGTGTTGCCCTAGCTTCCCTCCTATAAATACTCTTGTAAACCCTCATTTGAGGGTTGGTTGTTCAAGTTATTCTCTCTTTCACTCTATATGCTTTAACCGTATTATTATTAGTATGTGTGTGTGCGTATAACTTGTTCATCCGCCTTCATCTCTTCTCTTATAACTTGTGTTTGTAAAACTAGTGACCTAACAAGAATGGATAACAGGATAATTGGGATCCCCATGCAAGAATGGGTTCCATTTGGTTAGTAACAGTGATTGGAACACCCACATCGGAAGAAGAAACAATGGAATCATCAGGGATAGATACAATGCTAGCGTCCATATTTGACCTATTCAAAGTATGTTCACTTCTTAAAGGAATAGTTCTACCAGTAGGTATCCATTTCCTAATGGGCATTGACTTAGATAATTTAGGGCACAACTCATTAAGACTAAGCTTGTGGCCAGTTGGTATCCACTGATAACCTACATTACTAATTTTTCTTCCTGTGGGCTTCCAATGTTTTCTAGCCTTCTTCCACCATTGCTTTCTAGCCTTCTTAACATGATTGTTGGCATTAACGATTTTAACTGGGTGTTTAACAGAATTAGTCAAATCATTCACGCCACATACAGGATTAGTAACAGAAACCAAGCAATCATCATTACATGTTTTGCAGATAGTAGCAGAATTCGAATTAATTACAATACGCTTATAGCTAATACTAGAATCAACACGATTCATTTTATTCAACACAAACTTAATGTTCCTAGGGTGATCTTCTACTCTCTTCCATTGCACACTCTTAGCTTGCGAGGTCCTATCTTGCTTTGTATTGCCTGGAGGCTTTGACCCGCTTGCTTTTGTGTCACTGATTACTCCTATAGAGGGAATTATCGGAACATTTGTTGGTTGGGCTACCTTTTGTATTCCTGAACTAGAAGTGCAGGGATCTGAACTACTTGAAGGCACTTTAGAGTACACTTTCTTAACACTGGGCATAGAATGGGTTGCATACTTCGCACTAGGCATAGAACAAGGCATCACAGATTTATCTTTCTCACATAAGGATTTAGGACATGTTGCTCTTAAACATTCTAACAGATCCTGAGATCGTTTGGCCTGAATGCACGCAAACCTAATTTCACTATCAAGGGGCTTATTTATGAAATCCTCTTCTACAATCTCACGGAGACATTCTAGACTATCCTTAAGGTGAAAGAAATAGTTATGAAACACAAGTTCGTTATTTCTAAGATGAGGAGGAATGTATTTAACAGTCACAATATATTTAGAGTCTGCAGATGACTTTGATGCAACATTCTCATTAAAGACAAGTGGCATTTTCCCTTTTACCTGACTCAGATTCTCAATTTCCTTTTGCAAAGAAGTTATTTTTTCGTTGTTCTTGTCACGAGTGACTTTCATTGAATCATATAACTCTTTAAAGTGTCGTTTAACTTTTTCATTTTCTTTTAGAAAACTCTCATTTTCCTTTTGTAAAACATTAACCAAGTTTTGAAGATGAAAAGTTTGAGAGCACTGAGAATCTAAAGGAGGAGGCATTTGGGAGCCAGTCACATTGTTCTTTTCACCATTTAATTGTGAAATTTGGGCTTTCAACTTTCTGACCGTGTTACAGTGAGCTTGAATCTGTTCGTCACGTTTGTTTATTTCAAAAACTGCATCAAACTCTGCAACATTTGAGGATGTCTTGATGTTTGAGGTTTTGACATTTTCTTTGAGATGTTGATATTTTAGTTGTAAATCAAAATGTTGAACTTCTAGCTTAGAAAGATGTTTTACCAAATTATCGTGATCATCCTGGTCAATTTTCTCATTTAGTTTTGAGTTTTTGTTTTCAAGTTCAATGACACGATCATGGGAAACTTTCAAAGCAACAGATAATTCATGAAATTGAGAAGCAGTAATAGAATGCTTAGTAACGAGATAAAACACATCTTGAGCCACACAACTCAATACTAAGTTCTCATTTAAGATATGTAGATTCTTCCTTTCAATTTCATTATATTTGAGTTCCCGTTCATGATCATTGACCTCAACTATCATTGCATCAAATTCCTTTTCCATTTCTTTAATATCCGAGTTAATCCCTTTTGGAGACTCTCAAATTGACCTTTTAATTGTCTAAAGAAAGGTATGACCTCGTTAAATAGCATTCTTTAGTTTGCTCAAAACCCTTTCCCTTGATTATCCACAGTAGGTGTGATTCTCTTCTTACATGTCTTCTCAAAATCAACGAATAGTTGATAAACAACATACAGGCTGATTAAGGTCTTGCTATTAGTGGAAATTATTCTAGGGACTAAATGCATTGGTGTATTCGGAGGATACACAGTAGCTGCAGGTACTTTCCTAAGGGGAATGTTCGTTTCAACAAGTACATTTACTTTTTGCGTATCCATGTCATTCTTCCAAAAAATTTGTTCAGGGGTTAATTGAGTTTGAGGCTTAAACATGTTCAGGGAGATCCAATTTTCTTTTGTGTAATCATAGGGTTTGATCGTTATGTTTTTCTTTTTACACTCAGGATCTTTTAGTTTCTTATCCATTTTCTCCCTACTGACTTCTTCTAATTGCATATCTTCCTCAAGGCACTCAGTAGAACTAGGTTTACGCCTAGGCTTAAGGATTTCATTACCATCATATATTACCTTTTGAGCTTTTCTAGCCACTTTACCATATTCGAGATTGGGTTCCTTTATGAGGGGAATGCTATGCTTATCGATGAGAACTCTATGCTTAGTGATCATGTGAGCAGTCTGAATGGTATTCCCTTGTACGTACAACTTATTTTCAAGCTTGTTTTTCAAAGTTTTTAGATTGGAAAAGTCATTCAAAAGTTTTGATTCCTTAGCATTATATTCTTGTTTAAGCACTTTAACTTTATCTTGAAGTTCTTGCTTTTGCTTAATAGTTTTAGAAAGTTTTTCTTGTAAGGAGTTTAACTCTTGTTTTAACACTTCTTCTCTAAAATTACTTTTTTTTTAATAATCGTACACATTTGGTCATCCATTTCCTGCTCACGGGTAGTTAACTCAAACTTAGCACGTTGTTCATAAATGGCAACTTGTTCTTTATAGGCATTAAGTTCAGAGATAACAGAATCATCAGGGGCACATGTAGTGTATTCATCAAAGACATAGTCATCTTTGACTGCAGAAGATGCATCACTTGGTACAATTTCACTTTCACTTTGTATCACATATTGATCATATGGGACAATATTACTATTGTCTACATTATCAATATCTGATTCATAAGTTTCATGAGATTGTACTTCGTTATGTATCTTTTGCTCCTCAACTTCATCGTATAGTTTTTTTTTGGGTAAAAGGTCAATGACCCGGTAAATATATTACTCCAAAAAACGTTTAAGTACAAAGGATATGGGTGAATCCCATATCTCAGCCCGTTACATAGGCGAAAAACTTACATAACAAGATACTTCCTATTTTCTAAAAACGAAAATAAACCACTACTCAAAAAATATTATCAGACTCCTATGAAGATAGCATTTACTTCCTACCAAGGCCTTGGGGCTTGATACCATATGTGTCGTAATAGGCATCCAAATTACCTGGAAGATCGTAAACCTGATCCGCATAGTTATCATAATCATAATCATCAAAGTCATCTTCTCGATCATGACCACCACCGAATAAGTTACTCGACTCATCAAAGGTGTTTACAACCTCCTCATCATCACTGTCAGAGACAACAATCTCTCCCACCTTAGAGAATGGGTTAACCCTCTTAATAGATGAAGAAGACGGAAGATCCTTTTTACCAGGATAATCAACCTTTTTAATAGGATTACCAGCATCATCAACAAGAGTAGCTTTCCCATCCATAAGAATCTTTTCAAGCTCCCCAATTTTCTCAACAATAGGGGTATGGCCAACCTCGTTAGCTTCCATTGAATCACTCACAAGCGGTTCTTGTGATACATTCCCGGTCTTAACAGCCCCAACCTCCTTAGCTTCCATTGAACGACCAGAATCCACTATATCAGTAGGAGTACCACATTCATTAGTGTCGATCACATTAAGTGCATCAAACGGGTTAGATGTAGCAATCGTCCTCCCACTCATACTAGCCACTTCAGTGGCTTTCATCTTAGAATTATCCACCTGTTTGGGATTAGGGGGCGCTTTAGGTTGATACCGAAACTTAGGCCCCACACCCGGTTTGTTAAAACCTCCCTTACCAGGAACACTTGTACCACCATTCCTACCCTTATTCTTGTTACTTACGGTTTAGAAACCATCAGTAACACTTTGTTTAGGCTGAGTAGACGGTGGAACAGATTTAGGACAGTCAAGTAGCGTATGACCAAACCGTTTACACGTATCACATCTTGGCGGTTTCCATTCATATTCAACCCATATCTTTTCAATAGTAGAACCCGATCCATCCAGTAAGGGTATCTCCACAGTGAGGCTTTCCCGAAGAGCCTTATCCGCACGAACCTCAATCAAGCACCTAGCAAAACTACTACGGCCCCAGGAATCAAAGCACATTTGACTAGTGTAAGAATCTAGCATTTTCGGAGTACCAATCAATGTAGCAAGGAGACTGAGACCATCATCAGAAAACATAGCAAGAGGAACATCATGAAATTTAACCCACACCGGAATGTTAGTCAAATCCTCTTTAAGCAGATTAGTATTCAACGTCCAAGTTTTAAGAATAATTGGCACATTCCTAATCATCCACGATCCGTTTTCAAGAACATCTTCAACACCTTTACGCGTGGAAAACTTAAAGAAGAAGAAGCCCTTAGCATTCATCATAACCTTTTGAATACCATACTTGGCCCACGTATTACGAACATAATAATCAACGATCGGAAAAGCAATACGTTTACCAAGAAAATAACCATAAAGGGTATTCTCAAATTTAGAGTTTACCTCCTCCACTACTTTCAGAGGAACAGAGAGATCCACCTCAGTAGACTTGTTACTACATTCCAACCTACGAAAATTAGGCTTGTGCTTCATAGAATCATTGGACGTAGCACCCGCATAAGAAACCGGCTTCGCAAATTGAACCTTGGGAGACGAATTATTAACACCACGCATAGCCTCTTTAAAATTCTTGCACGCCGCCAAAACAACCGGATCATGACTTGGATCAGCTTCATTCCCACAACTTGCACCATTAGGTGCTATAGTAGGCATATCACCATCTAACGAATTAACAGTAGTAGTATTATTACTTTTGTTAACCTCAGACACACATGGAATAGCACTCGATTCTCCACCAGTACCAGCAGTACTCTCGTTGTTAAGAAACCCTTTATTCATCTCTCTATAACCCACGTGCAGCAATAACCAAAGACAACCCAATACCACGCATGCAAGCAGAACCAATGAAAAAGAATGAAAACCCTAACTAAAAAGTTAGGGTTTTAACCGTAAAAGCTTAAGAAACTAACCTCCCACCATGATGATAGTAACCAATCGGTAAATAAGGTTGAAAGATCACAAGCAAATATTAATATTCAATCGGTAAACGAATATAATTAATCCAATCGGTAAGCAAATATTAATATTCAATGGGTAAAATCAATAAACGAATATACGTGGATTGATTTCACATGCAGGTAGCAGAGATCTCACAAACAAATATTAATTAATTCAATTGATTGGTTAAAGAGAATGACGAAAAGCGATGAAAAACGAAAAAAGGGTTTGCGTGTTTCTTTTTTTCGCCAGAGAGTTCGCAAAGGGTTAGCTGATTGGTTATCTAACTTCATCGTATAGTTTTAATACCTCTGAAATGATTGAATCTTTGGATGGACCAGCTTGTTGTGGTGATGAGACCTTTGGAGAGACCATTGGTGAAATGCTAGCCATGAAGATTGTTTGGGCGAGGTTCATCATCGACATCGAGTCAAATGCGTCACATCAAGAACTTGAAAAGCATTTTGATGATTGTGTCCTATTTCTGAATTAGTCGCTCATCCACATCAGCATCATAGGTTTTGGCATTACCTTCGCAAGAAACAACAACTCTTCTTCATCCAAAACTGCTCCACTGTCTTGAGCTTGTACCACCAGCATCTTGTCCCTGAAATATTCTGCATTTTGAGGGCATTTTGGAGATGTGCAGTTCCTTGAAATGTGTCCATCACCACCATAGTTGTAGCACTTGATTGGCTTTGCATGTCCTTGATTTGCATTCCTTCCACCATTATGATTAGCCACATACCCTCCACCAGCTCCAGTATTTCCATAACCTGCTACAATCATCCCTTGTTAATATCGTCTTCCTTGCACATTCTGCACTACTACCCTTCCATCTCTGACAGTAGCTTGATTGTGTGGATTGGATGCTGTTCTGAGGTTATTATTGGTGTGTAGGGTGGAATTCAGATTTTGACTAACCATGAGAGATAGTTGATTGATGAATTTTTCCATGACAGTGTTTGAGTCTGGAGGCTTATATGCTGGATCAGGAATGAGCTTGTAATTACCATTACCCATGGGTATGACTTGAGAAGCTTTGGTGGTAATTCCTACATTGGTGTAAAAGGCAGTTGAATCATTTGACGAACTTGCTTCTCCCTGTTTAGATTTGAACTGTTCAAGAATCAATCGTTCAAACATAGCATGTCTCTCATTCTGAAGCAGGAATGCATACACTTGCTCATAGTTAGTGTTCCTCAAACCCTTAGTTAACTTGACTGAAGTGACAAATTTGTGCCATTCGGGATTCATGTTTGATTGATCTCCGAACAGTCAAGTTTAATCACACAAGCTAACCACTTGTGAATGGTCAACCGTAACAAACTTAAAACTGTTCAGAACCAAATGCAATTAAGATCAGAGGAATATAGTGGATTCCTGGGTCGTTAAGTCCCACGGAGGATGAATGGTGTTTGAACAAATTCAGATGTCGAATAATCACTAAGGATAGTGATCAGTAAGGATTTTGGAATATTTATACCTAAAGAAAAAAGTTTTGTAAATTACAGGGGCTTAAATGCAAATTAAAGAAAAGTAAAAAGCTAAAATATATTAAATAAACGCTATCACTATTTTTACAATGATGTTTTTCTTGATTTATAAAACAAAATAACTTAAATAAACTATTTTAATTGAAACGTAAATTTAAATTATCTAAAAACGTGATCTAAAATGAAAACGTGCGTTATATATAAAAATTACGCGAGTGCGCAAGCAAAAACGTAAAATTTATGGAATAAAAGTCCTACAAGTGTAAAAACAATTTTCTTACTTAATATATGACAAAAGAAAATTTTAGAAAAAAGATTTATATTTTTTTGACTTTTATATTTTTTATTATTAATTAAATACTATTTTAGACTAATTAAATGATTAAAAATACTAAAATTATTAAGAAAAATCTGAAACTTTTTTGTAAAATACTTTATACTAATACAAAACTAATAAAAATAAAAAGGATGTGACAACTTATTGTAATAAGCTAGAAATAAGCTAAAAAGCTCGTATAAGCTAAACTGGACAAAACGGGTTATGTATTAGATAGTGCAAACCATAACCAGTCAAAGACCCAAGGGTAGTTGGTATGGTGTGTGTGTGGTGAGCTGGGTGGCCAGGGTTCGAATCCCAGCAATGGCTTTTTTATTTTTATTTTATTTTTGGACTTTTTCTTTTACAAACTTATTAAGCCAATGATATTAAGCAACTTTTATAACTACAACTTTTTATGAAATCTACTAATAAGCTCAGTTTGAGCTTATTTATCTTAACAGTTGACAAAAATTAGAAATAAGCAAAAGTTTAAGCCAAAATGGCTTATAAGCTAAAAATAAGCAAAGGGTTAACTGAGAACAAGCTAGATAAATGATAATAAGCTAAAATGAAAACTGAATAAGCACAATAACTAAGAAATAAACACTGAATAAGCTTCAAATAAGCTTAAACTTAACTGGTTGCACAGGACACTTTTGGGTTTCCTAGGCACCTTTAAGCTAAATTTTAAGCACTGTAATAAGCTAGAAAATGAAAAAGAACTTTGGAACTAACAAGTTTACCAGTTAAGCTTTCCAAAAAGCTAATTTTCAAGGTTTGGCTTCCATTAATAAGCTTGTGACAAGCTTGAGAAAAAGCGAAAAACCATCGAGTAAAGACTCGTATATCTTTGAGTGTTTGGACAAACAAAAAGCGAGTGCACCCTACCAAATAAGCTAGGAATTGGAAAACAAGCTTTGGATTAGAGAGTCAGCTAGGTGAGCTTCTCAAAAAGCTAAGATGCACAAGCTAAAGCTGACTAATAAGCTCTGTGAGAGCTTGTGAAATAGGGTAGCTAATCTGTGCACAGAGCATTTTTTGACTTTTTAAGAAAACCAAATGAGTTGACTTATATGAACTTTAATTTGATTCTACTTAATGATTATGTTATATTAACCTAAAGTAAGATTTAATTAAGCTAAGTTACCAAGTTTTAAACTAATATGATGAGTTTTACAACTTAAATCCTAACAGTGACTTACTAAGGTGAGATTGAAAGGAATTTTGACTTTCTACCAAATAAGGACTGGTTTTTTCTTGGTTATGTGAGCTATTTAGACCAAGTGTAACAAACAACAAACAATAACACGCTTAAACAAACTCGTTAACACGAGTTAAAAGGCAAATCCAAACATCCTTTATCGGTATTGAAACTTTTCAAAGGATTTCAAAGATTGAGAACATACCACGATTCTGACCTTATAGTATCCTTTAATAAGACTAAAGAAACATAAAATAACAACAATAACAACATAAAACCAAGAAATTACACTTAAGCTAATTTAACTGCTTAAAAAAAGATATTTATTAACTACAAATTAAAAAGAACAAGTACCTGTTTTTATTGTATAATTATACTTAATTATAACTAAGAAACACAAAATCACAAAGATTTAAGCTATTGACTAACTTAAACAGTGAAATGCAAAAGTTGAGTAAAAATCTTACAAGAGGGTATCCAACTGAAAACACAGAACCAAGGTTAAGAGATCACTCCTATAGGCTTACCACTAAGCCTCTAACCCAGGGCAATCCAATATTCACCCTGCTCCAGCTTTAATCACCATCTCCATGGATTTTTTATTTTTCAACTATTTTATTTGTATTTTTGGTGATTTTTGCTTTTTTGTTTCTAAACTGATTTTAAAGGTTACTAATAGCTTAAATAAGCTATCTAGGAGCTTAAGTGAGCTTATCAGTCCAAGATAACAACTATTAACAACATTTGATCATTTTGAGATTTTGAACAAAAGTAAGATTTTGCATAAACAGAGAATAAGACTTAAACTTGAAATTGATTATCACAAAAGCTTTATTGTATACTAGAAACTTGAAATACAAAGTTCAAAAGCTAAAACATACACTGAAATTTAAAATTGAGCTAAAACGACATAAGAAATTAAAATTACTCTAGATATTCTCCCACATTGCTTCTCATCTCTTCTTTATAGACTTTTGAGACTTCTTGTCGACCTCTGATTGTTTCCCACTTGATTTCAGCCATTGGATCTCTCTAAATCATCGAATCGTCCATGTGGAGTTTTGGCGCCAAAAAGTCTATAAGCGGGTTTGAGTCAATTAATGATCTTTGGGTGTTAGTGGTAGTGGAGGGTGGTTAAACAAGTGGTGAGGCAGGTGGAATGTTGAAAAGTGGAAAACCACTCTGGTTTTGTGGTTGCAGGCGTGGGAGAGAAGGAGAAACAATGGAGGTGGTTTGGCGGGTTTTGACTAAATTTGACCGAAGATATTAATAAGGGGGGGTCAAAATGGGGGGTCACAGGTATATTGGCAGGGGTTTAAAATACAAAAGGGGTCCAATTGGTTTGTTTATATCATAAGGACCAATCATGTAATTTCTGTTTTATGAGGGACCAAAACTGCCAACCTTTCCAAACTTATCAAAAGGACCAAATTTGCCAATCTTTAATATTACAAGGACCACATTTGATAATTTTCACTTTTTAAATATCCAAGGATTATTCATGACAATTTTCAAACTTGAAGGACCTTTCCTGCCATTTGACCAAAGAATCTTTCAAGGACCATTTTTGACAATTTAGAATATTTCAGGGACCTTGAATGATAATTTTCTTTATTTTGATTTACAGGACTTTTTGACAACTTTAGAAACTTGGGGACTAAAGCGCCAATTTTGCAAACTTGATCGTTTTCATCGATTTTGATATTTTGCATTTAAAACACATAAAACACTAATTTGTGATATTATCATCATTTTGATGCATTTCTGAGTGTTTTCAGATGTTTTTGGCATTCTAAACAGTATAAAAATGATGAGTATTTAGACACTCATCAATCCCACACACTAAGATATTGCTAGTCCCTAGCAATGTTTTGAAACTTTAATGGATTTTAAAGAACTCTTTACCAAAAGCCATCACTTCTGGAGTATCCAATTGTTTTAGTTCAAGTAAGAACCTTGGTACAATGATAACCAAATGATTTTGAGCAAATCATAAGCTGTAAATGGATTTGATTTGTCTTTACGAAACCGTTTGCTACGGACTAGCCAACTCTTAGATAAATTATCAATATTATCTTTGGTGAGTCGATTACCAATTATGGTTTTCCACGCCTTTACCACAAGCCATAAACTTGCGGGCTAGCCAACTTTTCACTAATTAAAGATATGGTGAGTTGAACACCATACAATTTTGGGCAAATTGCAAGCCATAAGCGGATTTGAGATATCTTTACCAAGAGTCGTTTGCTCTGGATTAGCCAATCCTTATGTGGGTTAGACATGGCGGATGATTACCATTTGTTGAGTAAGTGAAAACACTTACTCCCAAAAAAATTTTGGCCAAAATGGGGAATTGGGTGGTATAATTACATGATAAAATTCGTGAGAATTCCCCCCACTTAGAAATGAATATTGCCCTCAATATTCAAAGTACCGCGGTTATGCGAAACATATAACGTAAAAGGAAATATTACGGCCATTATTTTATTTTTGTTATATACACTTTTTTTTTTTTTTTTTTTTAGAGAGGGTTTATATACAACAGTGGGGCAACTCCCCTACACTAGGGTGATACTCACGGTGAAAACCCATGTGGTGTGCTCTTGTTTTTGATTCCGAGTCGCTAGCTTGACTCGATCCCGCATTCATTAGTTCATGGGAAAGTTTGTAGATCCGGGACAATCACGGGTGGAATGTCCTCTCTAAAATAATGCTTCAACCGATGACCATTCACTTTAAAATTTGGACCATCGGTGAGATAACTCAATGGTACCATAAGGATAAACCTTAGCAATAGTAAATGGACCGGACCAACGGGACTTGAGCTTTCGAGAATATCTTCAATCTTGAATTGAAAAGAAGGACTCGATCACCAACGTTGAAAACGCGGTTCTTGATTTTAGAGTCATGAATCTTCTTTGTCTTTTGTTTGTAGATCAAAGAGTTCTCGTATGCTTGATCACGGAGTTCATTTAATTCATTCATTTGAACTTTTACGTGATCACCGGTTGTCGAATGTCGAAGTTTGCATGTTTCAAGGCCCAGTATGCCTTGTGCTCAAGCTCAATCGGAAGATGACATGCCTTTCCGTATACTAGCTTGTATGGAGTACACCCGATGGGTGTTTTGTAAAATGTCACGGAAGGCCCAGTCGTCATCCAGTTTATCCGACCGGGATGCACGATTTTCGCCTCTTGTCCTTTCAAGAATTCTTTTAATACCACGGTTGGAAACTTCCACTTGCCCACTTGTTTGGGGTGGTATGCGATAGAGAGGCGGTGGGTTACACCATACTTTTGCATGACACGATCAAATTGATCATTGCGAAATGTGTACCACGATCACTAATTATAGCTCGTGGAGTTCCAAACACAGCAAAAGAGATTTCAAGAATTTTACAACAACTCGGGCATCATTGGTAGGTAAAGCTTTCGCTTCAACCCATTTTGACAAATAGTCAATGACCACGAGTATGTATTTGTTTCCTCGAGATGATGGAAATGGCCCCGTAAAGTCAATGCCCGGATGTCAAATATCTCACAAACTTGAATGGCATTTTGTGGCATTTCATTTCTTTGAGAGATATTTCCGTAGCGTTGACAAGCGTCACAGCTTTGACAAATTCGTGGGCATCCTTGTAGATTGTGGGCCAATAAAACCGGAATCAAACACCTTTTGGCGGTGTAGTTTGGACTATGATGGCCCCGGTGGGTCCAGCATGGCAAGCTTTGAGAATGTCCATAGCTTCTCGTCCATAAACACACCGTCGGATGACTTGATCCGCATGATTTTGAATAAGTAGGGTCGTCCCGAGTAATGTTTAACATCCTTGAAGAATTTGTTCTTCGTTGGGTCGACATCCCTTTCACTATGAAGTTACCCGCATGGTAATTTGCAAAGTCGACAAACCATGGGGTAGTAGAGTTTCCACGAAAAGAAACCGCATTGAGTGTCTCGAGAGGAAATGTTTCATTTATTTCCTTTTCTCGAAAACATCTTGGTGAGGGTTTTCTAATCGGGACAGATGATCGTGACGGGTTCTCGGCTCCTTTTTATCACGTATAATGATATCAAATTCACGGAGGAGGAGAACCCAGCGAAGCAATCTCGGTTTTGCATCTTGTTTTGCAAAGAGATATTTGAGAGCCGAGTGATCCGTATACACCACACATTTGGTCAAGATTAAGTACGGCGAAACTTCTCAACGCATACACCACGGCTAATAGCTCTTTTACGTGGTGGTGTAATGGGTTTGAGCTTGATCATAGTCTTACTTGCGTAGTGGATAGGTGAAAATGCTTGGATCTCGTTGCCCTAAGGCGCACCGATAGCAAAATCACTTGCATTGCACATGAGCTCAAAAGGCAAGTCGATCGGGAACAACGATAATGGGTGTTTGATAAGCTTTTTCTTTAATGTTTCAAAAGCTTGATGCACTCGGGTGAGAAGATAAAAGGAGCATATTTTTCAAGAAGATGGGTCATAGGCAGGCGATTTTAGAAAAATCTTGTATGAATCTACGATAAAACGGCATGACCTAAAAACTCCTAATACCTTTGGCGGTAGTAGGATGAGGCAATTAGCAATAACATCGACTTTTGCTCTATCGACCTCAATCCCATTTTTGAAATCTTATGGCCAAGGACTATGCCTTCTTTAACCATAAAGTGGCTCTTCTCCCAATTTAGACAAAGATTGGTGTCTTCACACCGTTTGAGCATTTTATCTAAATGGGAGAGACATGTTTGAAACGAGTCCCCAATGACCGAGAAGTCATCCATAAACACCTCCATTGTTTCCCGATCATGTCGTGGAAAATGGCCATCATACATCGTTGGAGCGTGCGGGAGCGTTACATAAGCCAAAAGGCATACGTATGTAGGCAAAAGTTCCGTATGGGCGGTGAATGTGGTTTCTCTTGATCCCGTGGATCAATGGGGATCTGAAAATACCCGAGAAACCATCAAGGAAACAATAGTACTCATTCCTCGCTAATCTCTCAAGCATTTGTTCCATGAAGGGTAGAGGAAAATGGTCTTTACGGTGGCGTCATTCAACTTACGATAGTCAATGCAAACACGCCATCCCGTAACCAATCGAGTTGGAATTAACTCGTTATCTTCATTCGTGACAACAGTTATGCCACCCTTTTAGGAACACGGTGAATTGGGCTAACCCAAGGACTATACGAGATCGGGTAAATCAATCACGCATCAAGAAGTTTGATAACCTCTGTTTGATAACATCATGGATTTTTGGATTCACCCTTCTCGATGTTGAGCTCTTGGTTTGAAGTCATCCTCCATTAAGATTTTGTGAGTACAAAACTCGGGGTTGATACCCTTAATGTCGGAGAGTTTCCAAGCAATTGCTTGCTTATGTGACTTCAAGACCTTTATGAGAGCGATCTTTTCATCTTTACTCAAATCTCGAGCAATAATGACGGGTAATTTATCATCACCTTCAAGAAATGCATACTCGAGATGAGGTGGTAAGTCCTTAAGTTCGACTTGAAATTCTTGATTTTCTCAAGCGACTTGACTTCCTTGTTATGAAGTTCGGCGGGAGGAGTGATGATGGATCATCATTAAGCAACTTCTCAATGAGAACTATGTCCCCTCGATGTCGATGGGAGCGTGATCAATTTCCCATGGAGCAGAATCACTAGACAAGTAGGCTTCAATCTCTTCCAAGATGAAGTCACTTTCCTCAAGCGGAGTGAGAGAAGGAGTAGAATTGGCTATGATAGGTTGAGAAGATGTGGTGGGATCCCACTCACGAATTATGAGAATAACCAAGAACTTCTTGAGAGTACTCTTGAAGCAACATCAATGATATCTATTCGGTTAACCGACTCGGAATCATAGTTTGCGGAGTACCTCGAAGTTTGATCAAGGTTAAAGGTGACAACTTCATTACCAACACGTAATGTGATTTCTTGCTCAAATACATCAATGAGAGCACGACCCGTTCTCGTGAATCCTCGTCCAACAATGAGAGGAACCCGATGATTGGCATCAAAATCAACAACCACAAAGTCGGTGGAAAATGGAACTTTCCTACTTTCACAAATACATCCTCGGCAATGCCAAGAGGACGGAATATTGTACGATCGCAAGCTCGAGAGTCATGCATGTAGGAGTAAGTTCAGGAAGAAAGTTTCTTCCATCTTGAATAAGGCATCAGTTGATGCTTGCACCAAGATCGGCTAAGGCAAAGCATTCAACCATTCACGGAAATACACAAGGTAAGAGAAATTTTCCGGGATCTCCAAGCTTCTCTGGAAGCTTCTTCAAGATAACTTCTTGGCGGTTCTCGTTCGAAGGAGTTTAGCCATTTCAAACGACTTTTCCTTGTTGCTTAACATGTGTTTGAGAGTTGATGCAAACTTGGGCATCGGCATGATAGCATCCATAAAGCTTATGTCAAAATGTAATTCTTGGAAAATTTGAAAAATTTGTCCATTTGATGGTAGCTTTTCGCAGAGCTTTGCTCATTCAAGCGTGATGGGTAAGGAATAGAAGTTTTGGATTTGGGATTTTCAGCGGAGCTCTGGTGGTTCAAAAACAACTCTGGATTGGATTTGGGTTTCGGACAACGAGGATGGACATTGTTGGTACCTCCGTTATTAGTAGGAAGTTCCTTGTCCTTTGTTGCCTCGGGTTCACTTTCCACTACCTTCGGGAGAGAAGAAGAAGAGGTAGTAGGAATAGCGGGTCCATTGTATGAAACACCACTTACGGTTGCGATCGCCTTTGCATCGCCCCTCGGGTTAGCGATCGTGTTGCTCGGAAGTTTTCACGAGCCCAGGGTTGATCATTTAAAGACTTCTTTAGATCGGCGATCGGTGACCAACAACTGTTCATTTCATCTTGGGATTTCATGAATTGCTTCAATAACTCATCGGATGATGGTCTTGGAGGATGTGGAGGAAATTTTGAGGTCGGATGTTTTGATTATGACCTTGTTGTTGAAAATTCCTTGGTTAGGATTCACATTTCCACGAAATTGATTCCTCGATTGAAATTGTTTTAATTAAGGTTTCCTTGATGTTGGAAACCTTGATTTGGTCCGGGATAGAAATTACCTTGGTTTTGATAACCTTGGTTCATTCTAGGTTGGTTTCGATTCGGTTTTGTATATTAGGATTACGGTTAAAACCGGGTGGTGCACGATAAGTATTAGCTCGGTAGTTTGGTTCATTTTGAGGACGGTATTGATTACCTCCACGATGTGAAGTACCGGCTATAGCATTGGCTTCAAACGGACTACCATCGGTGGCGATCAGGTTGTAGTATGCATGAGGACCACCACAAGTAACACAAACTTCAACTTTCTTCACTTCACCATGTGATGGTGTGCGTGTGAAAGTCACTTTCTTTGGTTAGCAAGAACCAAAGCTCGAACAATATATGTGAGTTTGTCAATCTTAGCATCGGTGCTAGATGTACTCACGGAGATGAAGTAGAAGGTCCGCATTAGGCGAGATTGATATGTCTTTGTGCGGAAAAGGCGGACTGGGACTTGTTTTCAATGATTTGCAAGGCTTCTTTTGTGGTCTTGCTCAAGAAATTACCTCCAGCGGAGGCATTCAAAGAGTCTTGGTTAGTCCGGTTCGGACCATTGTAGAAAGTATCCATTTGCATTAACTCGGTAAAACCATGATGCGGACACTTGCGGAGCAATTCTTTATAACGATCCCATGCCTCCCGAATGATTCATCAAATCTTTGAGAAAATTTCATTATCTCATTCTTAAGACTTGTAGTTCGGGATGGAGGATAGAATTCGTTAACAAACTTGGTGACTAGATCTTCCCATGTCTCAATGGAGCGAGGGGTTGTTTCTCAAGCCAATTCGGGCTTGTCCTCTAGAGAGAATGGGAGCAGAAGAAGCTTAATTGCTTCATGTGGGACATTCTTGTATTTGATGGTCGATGCAATCTTGTTAAACCATCGAATATGTGCATGAGGATCATCCGCTCAAAACCATAAAATTGGCTTTGGGTTACAAGATTAAGCAACCGGTTTTGAGCTCAAAGGTATCGACCACGATGGTGGGACAATAATGGCATCTCCGTAACCCTCGATGGGTGCTTGGAGAAGCTCATTCATCGGTTTGTCTTACGCCATTCTGACGGGGGGTGGTGGTGGTAGATGTTCCTCGATCACGGTGAAGGAGCGAGCGTCCTCTCGTCACGAGGAATATTTGCAAGCTTAGAAAGTGCACTTGTAGAAGCGGAAGAGCAGTGCGCATGCACTAAGTATAAAATCGGTTTTCAAAACAAATGCGAGGCAAAGCGACAAGTGAACTTAAACCAATAATTACAAATGAAATGGCTTCTTTGAAAAGGTACACCAAATCACAAGGACACAAAGGCAAGTTTTAAATCATTGTTCGGGAACTTATTATGGTCACACCCCAGGTTAGTAGGTGTCTTGCCTTGATTTGCGGTGGTTGATTTTATGTATTTATTAAGTACCTTTGAAAAGGCGTAGGTATAGATTTGTGCTAAGGGTTTAAAACTTTTGGACAATATTTTTGGTATCGTCTCGTTTAACCAAATCGTATCTCTTTAAGAATCACCTTAAAGGAAACACAAGCTAGAAAAGCGTTACGATTGTTTTGTTGTTTTATATTTTTTTGGTGTTGTTAACACTTTAGGAAAAGTGTTAATGAACTTTTTATTTTGATTAACTTTACAAAAAGCATTTACAAAAGGTGGTATATGTGCAAGAATGGATCGAAAAATGCTTAGAACACGCTTCTGACCTCCCGTGGCGCCAAAATTTGATTGATCTCCCAACGGTCAAGTTTAATCACACAAGCTAACCACTTGTGAATGGTCAACCGTAACAAACTTAAAGCATTTCGAACCAAATGCAATTAAGATCGGAGGAATATAGTGGATTCACGGGTCGTTAAGTCCCACGGAGGATGAATGGTGTTTGAACAAATTCGGATGTCGAATAATCACTAAGGATAGTGATCGGTAAGGATTTTGGAATATTTATACCTAAAGAAAAAGTTTTGTAAATTACAGGGCTTAAATGCAAATTAAAGAAAAGTAAAAGCTAAAATATATTAAATAAACGCTATCACTATTTTTACAATGATGTTTTCTTGATTTATAAAACAAAATAACTTAAATAAACTATTTTAATTGAAGCGTAAATTTAAATTATCTAAAACGTGATCTAAAATGAAAGCGTCGTTATATATAAAAATTACGCGAGTGCATAAGCAAAAGCGTAAAATTTATGGAATAAAAGTCCTACAAGTGTAAAAACAATTTTCTTACTTAATATATGACAAAAGAAAATTTTAGAAAAAGATTTATATTTTTTGACTTTTATATTTTTATTATGAATTAAATACTATTTTAGACTAATTAAATGATTAAAAATACTAAAACTATTAAGAAAAAAAATCGAAACTTTTTGTAAAATACTTTATACTAATACAAAACTAATAAAAATAAAAGGATGTGACAACTTATTGTAATAAGCTAGAAATAAGCTAAAAAGCTCGTATAAGCTAAACCTGGACAAAAGCGGGTTATGTATTAGATAGTGCAAACCATAACCAGTCAAAGACCCAAGGCGATTGGTATGGTGTGTGTGTGGTGAGTGGGTGGCTGTGGTTCGAATCCAAAGCAATGGCTTTTTTAATTTTATTTTATTTTTGGACTTTTTCTTTTACAAACTTATTAAGACAATGATATTAAGCAACTTTTATAACTACAACTTTTTATGAAATCTACTAATAAGCTCAGTTTGAGCTTATTTATCTTAACAGTTGACAAAAATTAGAAATAAGCAAAAGTTTAAGCCAAAATGGCTTATAAGCTAAAAATAAGCAAAGGGTTAACTGAGAACAAGCTAGATAAATGATGATAAGCTAAAATGAAAACTGAATAAGCACAATAACTAAGAAATAAATACTGAATAAGCTTCAAATAAGCTTAAACTTAACTGGTTGCACAGGACACTTTTGGGTTTCCTAGGCACCTTTAAGCTAAATTTTAAGCACTGTAATAAGCTAGAAAATGAAAAAGAACTTTGGAACTAACAAGTTTACTAGTTAAGCTTTCCAAAAAGCTAATTTTCAAGGTTTGGCTTCCATTAATAAGCTTGTGACAAGCTTGAGAAAAAACTGAAAAACCACTGAGTAAAGACTCAGTATATGCTGAGTGTTTTGGACAAACAAAAAGCTGAGTGCAGCCCTACCAAATAAGCTAGGAATTGGAAAACAAGCTTTGGATTAGAGAGTCAGCTAGGTGAGCTTCTCAAAAAGCTAAGATGCACAAGCTAAAGCTGACTAATAAGCTCTGTGAGAGCTTGTGAAATAGGGTAGCTAATCTGTGCACAGAGCATTTTTTGACTTTTTAAGAAAACCAAATGAGTTGACTTATATGAACTTTAATTTGATTCTACTTAATGATTATGTTATATTAACCTAAAGTAAGATTTAATTAAGCTAAGTTACCAAGTTTTAAACTAATATGATGAGTTTTACAACTTAAATCCTAACAGTGACTTACTAAGGTGAGATTGAAAGGAATTTTGACTTTCTACCAAATAAGGACTGGTTTTTTCTTGGTTATGTGAGCTATTTAGACCAAGTGTAACAAACAACAAACAATAACACTGCCTTAAACAAACTCTAACACAGTTAAAAAGGCAAATCCAAACATCCTTTATCTTGACTGTATTGAAACTTTTCAAAGGATTTCAAAGATTGAGAACATACCACTGATTACAGACCTTATAGTATCCTTTAATAAGACTAAAGAAACATAAAATAACAACAATAACAACATAAAACCAAGAAATTACACTTAAGCTAATTTAACTGCTTAAAACAAGATTTTTATTAACTACAAATTAAAAAGAACAAGTACCTGTTTTTATTGTTTAATTATACTTAATTATAACTAAGAAACACAAAATCACAAAGATTTAAGCTATTGACTAACTTAAACAGTGAAATGCAAAAGTTGAGTTAAAAGCTTACAAGAGGGTATCCAATGAAAACACGAACCAAGGACAAAGATCACTCCTATAGGCTTACCACTAAGCCTCTAAACCAAGGGCAATCCAATATTCACCCTGCTCCGGCTTTAATCACCATCTCCATGGATTTTTTATTTTTCAACTATTTTATTTGTATTTTTGGTGATTTTTGCTTTTTTGTTTCTAAACTGATTTTAAAGGTTACTAATAGCTTAAATAAGCTATCTAGGAGCTTAAGTGAGCTTATCAGTCCAAGATAACAACTATTAACAACATTTGATCATTTTGAGATTTTGAACAAAAGTAAGATTTTGCATAAACAGAGAATAAGACTTAAACTTGAAATTGATTATCACAAAAGCTTTATTGTATACTAGAAACTTGAAATACAAAGTTCAAAAGCTAAAACATACACTGAAATTTAAAATTGAGCTAAAACGACATAAGAAATTAAAATTACTCTAGATATTCTCCCACATTGCTTCTCATCTCTTCTTTATAGACTTTAGAGACTTCTTGTCGACCTCTCGATTGTTTCCCACTTGATTTGACCATTGGATCTCTAAATCATCGAATCGTCCATGTGGAGTTTTGGCGCCAAAAAGTCTATAAGCGGGTGGAATGTTGAAAAGTGGAAAGGAGATGTATACTGGTTTTGTGGTTGAAAGGTGGGATTGAGGTGGGAAAGAAGGAGACTTGTGGTGATGAGGTGGTTTGGCGGGTTTGACTAAATTTGACCAAGATATTAATAAGGGGGTCAAAATGGGGGTCATAATGGCGAGGGTATATTTGCGGGGTTTAAAATAAAAAAGGGTCCAATTGGTTTGTTTATATCATAAGGACCAATCATGTAATTTCGCTTTATGAGGACCAAAGCGCAACCTTTCCAAACTTATCAAAAGGACCAAAGTTGCCAATCTTTAATATTACAAGGACCACATTTGATAATTTTCACTTTTAAATATCCAAGGATTATTCATGACAATTTTCAAACTTGAAGGACCAAAGTTGCCATTTGATCAAAGAATCTTTCAAGGACCATTTTGACAATTTAGAATATTTGGGACCTTGAATGATATTTTTCTTTATTTTGATTTACGAGGACTGTTTTGACAACTTTTGAAACTTGGGGACTAAAGCGCCAATTTTGCAAACTTGATCGTTTTCATCGATTTTGATATTTTGCATTTAAAACACATAAAACACTAATTTGTGATATTATCATCATTTGATGCATTTACGAGTGTTTTCGGATGTTTTGGCATTCTAGTTGACCAAAATGATGAGTATTTAGACACTCATCAATGTTGTTCACAAACTTTGAGTTTAGGCGAATATTTGGCATAGTCATTTTAATATTCCTCATGTCATTCACAAGCTTGTGGAACCTCACGTAATATTCGTGACACTTTCCCTGGTATCATCTTAAAGTGCTCAAAGTCATCATCTGATTGAGATTCTCTGTCTTCTTTAGTTAATTCGAACCGAGAGAAGCATCTTGACATTGTCCCAAACTACTTTGGCTTCGGTGTTGTGATTGATTAACTTGTAGATGTCTTTTGGAAGACCACAAGTATAATGTTTGAAGCCACGATATCAACATCATATCTCTTTTCTCCTTATCACCGAGCTCATCATACGTCTTTGGCTTGTCAAACCTAAGATCACTGTTCCATCCGAGCGGTTTCAAGTGTGTCTCTTGTGGTCTCAATCGATAAGGTCCTTCATCAATTGACTTGAGAATGTTGACCCATTTTCCTTTCCCAAACAATACAACCTAATTCGTTGAGCCCATGAGTCATAGTCGGTTCGTCAAGCATGGGTGGGCGAGTATCCGATCCATTTGCTGAGGCGTCCTCATTCTGGAAGAGATGATTGTAGGCACGTTGGTAGACATGATTACAGATTTCACGGGATTTTATAACTCTATGATTAAACCGGGAAATAGATTCTTTTACGGGATTTTACTAAATCAAGAGAAAACCGTATCAGAAACAATAATTAACCAAGTCGCTATAAGCTTTGAAGACAAGTCGCTAATTCACCAAGTCGCTAAGTATCAAAGTCGCCTTAGTGGACAAGTCGCTAGAGCACAAGTCGCTATAGTGGACTAGTCGCTAGGCTCACAAGTCGCTAGTGATACAAGTCGCTAGACACAGGTCGCTAAAGTAACAACTCGCTAAGTGGGCAAGTCGCTAAAGAACAACTCGCTAGATTGAACAGTACGACCACTACTTTGTACTATATGTCGCTTTGTCTCAAAAGACAAGTCGCTAGAGTACAAGTCGCTACCCACAACAAAGTCAAGTCGCTGAAGATTGTAAAGACAAGTCGCTAAGTCAACAAGTCGCTAGCCGAACTGGTACAACCACTACTTTGTACTGTTTGTAGCTTTGTCTCAAAAGACAAGTCGCTAGTGCTCAAGTCGCTACCACAACAACTACAAGTCGTTGAATAATAACGATACAAGTCGCTACAAAGAATACAATTCCGAGACTCAAGTCGCTAGCAAGAAAAGTTCAAACACAACACTTTTCAATCCAAAACTAACCCAACCACAGTGATTCAAGCTTTCCAAATCAAAACCCAAGCACTTACAATGATTCTAAACACGAAAGTACAATAAAAATTCAAACTTTAACACAAGAAATGATCCAAATGATGCAAATACCACTAAACTTTTTCAAACTCAAAAACCATATAAAACCACTAGAAATCCAAGAATATGTAAGAGAGATGATCAAACCATGGCTCTTGATACCACTTGTAACACATTGGATTTCACAAACACATCAAACCATGATCATAAAGGGGCGTACACTATATGAGTTTTAGAGAAAGAAAGTTTAGAGGTTTGGGAACTTAGTGAGAGAAAGTAAAAGTATTATTATGAGCTCCAACCCTCTACCTTGGGAGGTAGAGGGTATTTATAGTATCTTACATAAACGCCACCTACGGGCTGTGGATCAGGCATACAGTGGGTAAATACCCGTCCGTCCTCCACGGTGTTACATAACTAAATACTTAACTAACATAAAATAACTACGACTACGAGCTTTCTAACGATTACATATACTTGAGGTGACCGACACTTTAATAACTAGATTTACTAGATCTTAACACAACATCTTAAGGATTTCATTAAAATCCCCGATTCCATCGACCTCGATGCTACTACTCGGGAGACCACACACTTGCGTCTTTTCCAATTCTCTCTACGGGACCAAGATAGTAATTGGCTTGAGCGACTTCCCGCCGGCTCCATCTCAAGTTGGGATGATCTCACCACTTGATTCCTTGCCCAATTTTTCCCACCGGGGAGAACTACTAAGCTTAGAAGGGACATCTTGACGTTCCAACAACTTCAAGGCGAGTCCCTCTATGAGTCATGGACCCGATTCAAGGACTTGCTCCATAGAGTCCCTCATCATGGCATTGATCTTTGGCTTTAAGTCCAAATTTTCTATGACCATACCAACTTCATCACCAGGCGATCCATTGATCGAGCCACCGGTGGAAGGCTTAGCAACCTCAACACAGAAGAGTCATGGGATATTATAGAAGAGCTTGCCGATCAAAGCTACAGGAATTGAAGTGAATCCCATGAAACCCTCGTTAAAGTGGTTAATGCCATATCAATTCCTCATGAGCCTTCCAACATCACTGAAGAGCAAATGAGTGCTCTTGAGAGAAGGATCGATTATCTAATTGAGAGGCAAAAGAGAGCTCATGAGACCCCTCGAGCAACAGTTAATTCCGCTAACTCCGCCGACCACCCAACACCTCTCTCGGAATCACCAAGCCGTGAGCAAAATCTCAATTCCGAACGGCGTTTCCGTTCTACTTCTCCAATACCACTCTCACCAAGCTTTAAGGAACAAATGAGAGAGTACATAGCAGCCCATACGGAGAGATTAGCAAAATTTGAAGATGAGGTTTATAGGCAAAGGGAGGAAATGCAGGCAAAAATGACGGAGATGATGAACTTGGTAAAAGAGTATACTAAGACGAAGGTTCCCGAGAAGGTGCTAGTGAGAAGCGATGATCACCCTCCCCCCACTTTGTTTGTTAACGCCATTTCCATTGTATCCGATGAAGGTGGAGTAGTTGAGGAGAAGGAGGCTAAGAAAAACAAGGATAGTAAGAAAAAGGAGGAGGCTGAAACTAATGATGAACCCGAGACCATCGAATACTACCTTAAGCACGAGATTAATAAGAAAAAAATTGTTAACCTAGTAAACAACTTTAGGTACAATGAGGTTCTTAGGAAAGCCCTCGAAGGAGAAATAACAGAAGAATAATATGACACCATGCCTATGGGACCTATGTACTGAACCGATTCTAAAAAAGCAATGACTAAAAAGCGAGAAACCACGGGAATTTCTTAATACCATGTAGCATAGGCGATATCGATAATATAAATGCCTTAGCCGATCAGGGATCTGACGTAAACATAATGCCGCTATCAGTCTTTAGCAAATTGACTAAGGAGGAGCCAACTAAGACCAATCTTAGACTTTCCTTAGCAAATCACACATATGTCTATCCCATAGGAATAGCGGAGGATGTCCTAATTGAGGTGGCCAATATTGTCTATCCGGTAGACTTCGTGATCATAGACATTGAGGAAGATAGAAATATGCCACTCATTCTTGGAACACCTTTTTTGGCCACTACCAAGGAAACCATCAAATGCGGTGAGGGCATCATCTTACTCAAAAGTGGTAAGGGATACGCTAGGATACCTATTGTTCCAAGATATCCTTTGAAGATTATGGAGAAGATAACTGATGAGAATCTGCACGTCCCTGACAATACAGTTAAGAAGACAATTAACGAATGGGAAAGAGGGCTTAGAGACTTCATGGTCCAAGGGTTACATGCGACCTTGTGGAAACGTGATAAAAAGTTAGGAAATAATCCTACCTCAATACCACAAACTCAAAAGAACCCTAAGGAATTTTTGAATGGAGAAAAGGTGCTTTTGTATAAATCGAGAATAAAAGCATTAAGAGGAAGAAATAAGCCAAGATGGTATGGACCTTATACGGTGAAAGAAACCAATCTAAAAAATAAAACCGTTATCATAATAGACGACGTTGGGAAGGAGTTCACGGTAAGCATACAACGTCTACAAACTTTTGATGAGTGCTTAGTGAAAGAAAAACAGAACGGTAATGAAGTCACGTAGGGGCACGACTTCGAGTCTAGCTACAAGACTCATAAATAAAGAAAAGCGCTTCGTGGGAGGCAAACCATGCTTAATTGTTTGCTTGTTTGTGTGTCATATATCTTTTCATTGATTGTTTATTCTCATGTTTGAATTTGTGAAAATGCTTTATTTTGTCTTTAACCTCTTGTTAATTACATATAAAGGTATTTTACAAAAAAGATAAGTGTAGGGAAGATTACACAAGTTTCTAAAAGAACGTGAACATGAGAATTACAATTCTTGAAAAAGATATATATATGTGTGTTTGTTTGAGTCAAATGCTTGTATCAAGTCATAATGGATGTTTTGCAAGAATTTTTCCAGATTCTAAAGATGTAATTTTTCTAGAATTTTTCCAGAAAAACGCAGCAGACCAATTTCTGTCAAGATAACCTGACGGCGTCAAACTTGCTACCTGACAGTGTAAGGAGGAGCAGAAACAGCTTATCTTATTTTCTCTCATTTTCTGTGCTACTTATAAATTTTTGGAATTTCTCAGGTCTTAATTTTCCAGAAAACCTGTAAACATCCATTCTACAAGCATTATATCCTAGTATAGTTGAGTCATATATAGTTTTACCGCCGATTTTACTCGAAGGCGGTGTCTGTTTTCTTAAGTGTGCAGGTTTTATTTATCAAGAAGAAGATACATAAGATTGGATGGAGCTTTTCACGCATACATTCTTCTTGAAGAAGAATTTAACCACTACTTCACACGGATCCTACCGAGCTAATCAGGGGAGTATTAATTTCATTCGCTTTTAATTACCTTCCATTATCATAACTTTGATACTTTCGGGGAACATTGGGGACAATGTTCAGTTTAAGTGTAGGGAGGGAAAATAAAATGGGAACTTTGAAACTATGCTTACCCTTTATTTGTCTTGTCCAATTTCATTTGTGTAATAAACCATGAGAAATATCAGTTAGGGTATTTTTGGCACCAAATTTAAAATTTTTCATGACATGTAGGAGGGGGCCATTAGTCTTAATAAAGTGTCTCATGGATAGGAAGTTATATGACTAGCACAAAACCCTTTACCACTCAAATTCCACCCCAAAAATGTGAGGTTCGCCCCTAGATTTGTAGGAATTAAAGCATTCACCTTTAATGCTTCGAGAGTGTACCGGTAGTATAATAGATTCTAGAACTTGTTTTGTGATGCATTCCGAGATCGCTAGTGAGACTACACTTGTGTAGTTAGGAATAACTAAATGATAAGAGGCATTAGGATAACCCTTGTTTGATACCCGTATTATAATTACTTCTTCCACATCGGTTGAGTAATTCCCCCACACCCTTGCGTTGTACTCATTTTAGTACACGATCCCCCTAGTTAACCCCTCAGAGCTTATCCTTTTTGTGGTTCTCGTGATGTTTCGGTTTTATGGAATATCAATGAAGAGCATTGTTTACAATCCACCCCCAAATGTACACCCAAATCGCCTTAGCCTACCTTGTATGCACTCACTTTTAGTGCATTATTGTTATCATACTAAACCCTTAGTTCAATTATCTAGTTGCTTGCATAAGTTGCTAAGTCGAGTCATATCCTTTGTACACAGTTTTGGGACGATTGGAACTCATGGGAAAAGTTAAATTTTATGAAGTGACGGGAAAGAACGTTAAATTCAAATTTCCTTTATTTACGTAATAATGTACTCCAAATGTTTTGATCTTTTCAATTCGGGTCAAATTATTGTTAGAGTAATAAAAACTCAAGTGTAGGGATGTGCCTATAAATCCCTTATATTTTGATGTTATCGTAGAGGATGGTAGAGTAAAAGTGTATGAAAAAAAAATTGAAAAAAACATACGGGCTACTATCCTACATCTATCTTTGAATTTATGTATGTTTGTTTCAAAGTTATCTAGAGTTTAGAGTGTCGAGTCTTGGCTTAGAAACGCCATTCTTCTCATGCTTGTAACATAAAGATTTTTGACTTGCCACCACTAAATCGCCTATCCAACCAAACCCTTTTTTCCCTACCGTAAGCCTAACATTACAACCCTTTAAAAGACCTCTTAGATAGTTTCTCCTAGGTGCTTATGCCAAAGCGATGGAGGTTTGATCTAGTCTCAAGCCTATGATAATCAATGTACTAGGACCGGTTAATGAGTGTTTATCTTCCATTTCGAGTTTGATATATTTCATATACACCCGAGAGATGAGAGTATCCAAACACCACTTGTGAGTTGCTAGTATGTAATTTCCGTGCTTGTTATGACTTTTGCAGGGCTTATACTTGTTGTGAATTGTTCTAAACCAATGCTTCATGCCCCCTAACTTATAAATTAATTGGCCAAAAGCACATTTGCTTGAGGACAAGCAAATACCAAGTGTAGGGATATTTGATAAGGATTTAAAAGGTACACTTTTGAGGGGTCATTTAAGCCCTTAATCGACTACTTTTATATCCGTTCTCGCTAATTTCGTTCCTTTTCACTTTTAGGTCTCTTGAAGGCAAAATGATGGAATGATGCTTATTTGGATGAAAAGGCGTGAATATGTGAAAAAATAGCTAAAGTCAAGATCAAGACACTCAAGTCTTGGAAATACACCGACGTCACAAATAAAAAGCGGCCGTCCTCTAATTGCGACGGCTCGTAAGTGAAATTGCTATTTTGTACCGATGGCGTCGGGGCTTTAAAAAGTAGGCGTCACAACTCGGACGGCCTAGATCCGATTCGAGGCGTCGTCGAAGATGACGCCGACGGCGTCACAACCCCAACGTGATGCCGTCACAAAGTTGACTTGGTCAAGACGAAACCCTAATGGCAGCGATCCGACAGCGTCACAGTTAAAGAGTGACGCCGTCGCAGTTGTAACTCTATATATAGAATTCAAATTTTCAGACTTTAAGGGAGGTAGAATTGTGGAGTAAAACCCTAAAAAGATTTTTGGTTTTCTTGGACAGTATCTTAGGGTTCTCAATTGTACATCAAGATAAGTAATCTACTTCATTGATTTCATTATGTCTTTGATTGTATGTGTGTATGCTTGCATGTTTACCATGTCCGGCTAATTTACTTGTGTGTTTGCCTAGATCTATGAAACCTAGTTATTAAATATTGATTGGTTGTCTCTTCTCTTAGTTGTAATTGGCTTAGGATTGCAATAGGCCATCGTTGTGTTTTTATAGTCACCTAGAGTTATTGTAGGCTAAAAATCCAAAGATAACCTTAGAGTTAGTTTATAAATCCTAGAGATTTTGTAGGCAATAACCTTAAGGTATCCTCAAAGAGTCAGGGAAAAAAGCATACCCTACGACCTTAGAAGACACAACGCGTTAAGAATAAGGACGTGACAATTCAACCATCAATAAAAGATAACTAGGGAGTAATAGCATCTAGGTAGACACATTTTTAATCATTATACGAGCACACATCAATTATACATAGACTACCCCTTAGCTTAGTTAATTAGAATAGTAGAGTAATTGGTAGAAGTACCACCCCCCAAATCCAATACCCCGAGATTCATACATTTCAATTTTCTAAAAAATATAAAAAAGATAAAAAGATAATCTTCCTCAACCCCAACCTTAGCGTAGTAATTTGTCACTAGCATTCCTATTCCCCTAGAGAATGATATCAATCCTGAGGCTTACCCTAATACTACACTACAATGATTAGGTTCACTGCCTAGGTGGTTGAAAAACTTGCTCGAAGAAAAGGAAGTTTCCTTTGACCCCGAACGCGCGTTGTACGCATATCACCACTCTACCTCTCAGAGTTGCGAGAAAAGAAGAACAAGAATGCTGGACATGTTGCCAGCACTTCAGGTATCTTCGTAATAGAATTATTTGCTTTTTCTCATAAAATAATTTACTGGGTGTGTGACACTGGATGTGGACATGTGGTATTCATATTTGCAATACACTACCTGGACTTAGAGGAGCAAGGAAGCTGGCCTGTGGGGAGCAATACCTGTTTGTAGGAAATGGAGTACGAGCAGCTATTGAAGCCATAGGAACGTTTGATTTAGTTTTGCCTTCAGGCTTAGTACTAGTTTTGAACAATTGTCATTATGCACCTTTTATAAATAGAGGTGTTGTTTTAGTTTTCTTGTTAAAAGATATTGGTTTTGTTCACACATTTACTAGTTATGGATTTTTAGTTTCTTTAAATAATGTTTTTTACTTTAATGCAAATATTGTGAATGGTGTGTTTGAGATTTATATGCATGGTATTTTGAATGATACTAATAATTCTGTTTTTAGCATCAATAATAAAAGAATTAAGTCTAACATGGATCTACTTATCTTTGGCATTGTCGACTTGCTCACATAGGCAAGAAACACATGGAAAAGCTATGACATAATGGGCTTTTGCAACATATCAATGATGAATTATTTGATTAGTGCGAATCATGTATATATGGCAAGATGACAAGGAAACCTTTTCTGCATCAAACGGAAAGGGCTTCAGATCTATTTGGATTGATATATGTGCACCACTTAGACATGTGTTAAAGAAAGGTGCTAGCTACTTCTTAACCTTCGCAGATGATTTCAGTTGTTATGGTTATGTTTATTTACTTAAACATAAACATGAAGTGTTTGAAACATTTAAGGTTTTCAAGAATGAAGTAGAATTTCAGCTTGGATAGAAGATTAAGGCTCTTCAATCTAATAGAGGTGGTGAATACATTAGCCAAGAGTTTAAAAATTACCTTAAAGAGTGTGGTATTGTCCAACAGCTCACATATCCATATACACCACAACAAAATGGTGTATCTGAGAGAAGAAATCATACATTACTAGATATGGTACGATCAATGTTTAATCTTACAACTCTTTCCTTATCCTTTTGGGATTATGCTTTGGAAACTGCTGTTTGCATTTTCAATATGGTTCAAACTAAGAAGGTTGATAAGACTCCATACGAGTTATGGTATGGGAAAGCTCCCAACTTGTCTTACTTAAAGGTCTGTGGTTGTGAGGCGTTTGTTAAACGTGACTCAGCTGATAAACTCCAACAGAGATTTGTTAAGTATATCTTCATAGGTTACCTAAAGGAAACGATGGGTTACTATTTTTACTTCCCACATGAAAACAAAGTTAAGGTATGAAGATTTCCTTGAAAGGAATATCATATCTCAAGAATTCAGTGGGAGAGTCTATGATCTGGAAGATGATCAAGAAGATACACCACCTTCTGAAAACACTAGCCAACTTCAAGTGGAGCCAGAAAGTCTTGCACCTCCACCTGAAGTGACTCCCATTCGTAGGTTTGAAAGGAGTATACATGCTCCTGAACGTCTATGCCCTAATGTAGAGGTTGAGGAATATAGTTTATGGGATCTTGGAGAACCCGCTAACTATAAAGATGCCATGGCTAATCCTGAGAAGGACAAATGGAAAGATGCAATGGATGAGGAGATGCAATCCATGAAAGATGATGAAGTCTAGATTGAAGTAGACCTTTCTCCTAATGCTAGAGTCGTTGGAAGTAAGTGGCTCTTCAAGAGGAAAACTGACATGGATGGCAAGGTACACACCTATAAGGCTTGTCTGGTAGCTAAAGGCTTTACTCAAACCTACGGGATTGACTACAAGGAGACCTTTTCTCCTGTAGCAGACACTATAACTATTAGGATTCTTATAGCCATGGCATCATACTATGAGTATGAGATTTGGCAGATGGATGTTAAAACTGCCTTCTTGAATGGTCGCCTAGATGAGGACATCTATATGGCGCAACCTGAGGGGTTTGTGAATCCACAATTTCCAAAGCGTGTATGCAAACTTCAAAGATCCATTTATGGATTGAAGCAAGCATCAAGGAAATGGAATAAGAGATTTGACGAGGAAATAAAAAAGTTTGGTTTCACTCAGAATCTCGATGAGCCATGTGTATACCATAAAGCTAGTAGGAGTAATGTTACTTTCCTTATCCTGTATGTCGATGACATATTGATCATGGGAAATCATATTTCAAGTTTAAAAGAGGTTAAGTCCTAATTTGGAAGATGTTTTTCTATGAAGGATTTAGGAGAAGTAGCATACATCCTTGGAATCAAGATATATAGAGATAGATCTGGGTGGTTAATTTGATTAAGTAAAAGTGCTTACATTGATAAAATCTTGAAAAGATTCAGGATGGAGAATTTCAAAAAGGGACATCTTCCAATGCAAGTAGATCATGGCTTAAGTACCAAACTATGTGCTTCAACACCTGCTGAGGTGGCACACATGAGTAGATTTCCTTATACTTCGGCTGTAGGATCTATCATGTATGCAGTAAAATGCACAAGGCCTGATGTGGCGTTTGCACATAATATCACCTGTCGATATCAATAGAACCAAGGTGATCTTCACTGGCATGCTGTTAAAAACATTCTCATGTACTTAAGGGCTACTCGAGATATGTTTCTTGTATATGGTGGAAATCCAGAGGCAGAACTTGATGTTACAGGTTTCTGCGATGCATCCTAGCAAATTGATAAAGATGATACGAAGTCTCAGATGGGATATGTCTTTGTAGTCAATGAATGACAGTAGACTGGAAGATCAAGAAGCAAAGTACAATTGTGATGTCTGCAACAGAAGCTGAGTACATAGCTTCTTCAGAAGCTACGATGGAAGCCGTTTGGATTAGGAAATTCATTTCAGGGCTCAGAGTTATGGCTTCAATTGATTTACCCATAAATATGTATTGCGACAATTCTTTCGAAATTACATTCGCCATGAACCTGGAGTCATGAAGGGCGCCAAGAATTTTCCTAGACAATATCAATATGTTCGAGAACATGTCGAAATAGGTGAAATCAATCTACTCAAAGTTCACACAGATGACAATCTAGCTGAACCCTTGACGAAGGCTTTACTTAAGGAAAAGCTTACTCAACATGCTAAAAAGTATTGGACTTCGTTTAGCTAGTAGTTTCATGTAAATATGCAGTCTTGTTAAGACTCTTAATATCAAATATCCGCAATTCATGAAATAAATACAACGAAAAACAGTTAGTGCACTCTAGTGAATAAAGCATTTAGTCGGATGTACAAGCAAATACATTAACGATAAAGCCATTTTTCCTACTTCTAACGCGAAACAACTAATCAAACAAGAGACGATAATCAACAATTAATAACTAGGTTTCATTCAAAACTAAGCAAACACTAATAATTTATTCAAGCATATTAAAGAGAAGACAAGAAACACATATAATCAATAAACACATAGACATATTGAATAATTAAAGAGGAATTACTTAACTTCAATAAAACATGGAGTTCGGGGGCTAAAAACCCTTACAATATTTGTAAAGATCGCCACTCTAGGTGTAACCTAGATACCTCTCCAAGATGTTACAATGAATGAAAAATATATAGATTTACATCTGTGACTAAAGTGACGCCGTCAGCTCGCCGTCATTAGGGTTTCGTCCTTAGCTGTGTCGCCGTTGTGATTGCGTTACCTTATAGGCTGTGATGTCGTTAGCTACTGTTTCTCTGGTAGTGACGTCGTTAGCTCTAGACCGTCACTTGTAAAAAGTATAACTAAATCATCGTGTTGATTTGCAAGCGACGGTGTCACATTGGGATTGTGACGCCGTCAGGCCTCATTTTCTTGACGTTTTCATGACTTGGTCGTTTTCTTCATTTTCTTGTCCAAACAAGCCAAAAACTCGCTCTATTATGACAATCGGTTCCAAAGTACCTACAACTTGAAAAGAAATGATTTAGAGTAATAATTGATCAAATATGTACAAGTTTAGAGACTAAATGACCCCCTAAAAACGCATATTTTTAACTCTCATCAAATATCCCTACACTTGAGACTTCTTGTCCCCAAGCTAATGTGCTTTTATCCTAATGAATTTACAAGTTATGGGGCATTTAACATTAGTTTAAAAGTAAATACAACACACATTTGTTCCAAAATAGTCATAACAAGCACTAAAATCATATACTAGCATCTCACATAAAGTGTTTGGATTTTAACATATCTCGGTTGTATAGGTTGTATAACATGTATGGAAACGGGAAAAAACACTCTTTACATGTTATAGCATATAAATTGCCATAAGCTTGATAACGGATCAAACCTCCACCTCTTTGGCTTAAGCACCTAGGATAAACTATCAAAGAGGACTTTTAAAGGGTTGTAACGTTAGGTGTAAGGGTATGGAAAACACGGTTTTGTGGATATAAGGATTTTTTTACTGGTAACGAGTCAATTATCTAAGTCAATTACATGTACAAGGTGGCGCTTCTAAGCCAAGACTCGAGTCACTAACTCTAACTATATTTTTTATTTTTATTGGCTTAAACAAAAGATAAAAAGGAGGGATGGTAGTCCGTATGTTTTTTTTTTTCGATTTTTTCTATACGCTATTGTCCTACCTTCCATAAAATATACGTCCATACATAAAGGAATTATATTTGCATCTCTACACTTGAATTTTCTAAATAAATAAAAACTAACTAATGACCCAAATTAAGAGGATCAAAACACTTTGAGTACTTAAACATTAACGTGCATATGGAGGTAACAATTTTTACTTTCTTCCCCATTACTCCATAATAAATAGTACTAAAATGATGAGTCTCAATCGTTCCAAAACTGTATTTACAATGTATGACTCGACTTAGCAACCATGTAATTAACTAGATAATTAACTAAGGGTTTACATAAATGTTTTAACAATAATGCACTAAAGATGAATGCATACAAGGAAGGCTAAGGTGATTTGGGTGTAACATTTGGGGGTCAATTGTAAACAATGCTCTTCATAAATATTTCAGAGTCCACCGAAATATCACGAGAACCGCGAAAAAGATAGGCTCAGAAGGGTTAACTAAGGGTATCTTGTACTAAAATAGATTACATAACAAGGGTGTGGGATAATTACTTGACCAATGTAGCCAATATAATTATAATAAATAGGTTTAAAATAAGGGTTATCATAATGCCTCTTATCATTTCGTCAATCCTGATCAGAAGAATGTGATCTTACTAGCGATATCAGAATGCATCACAAAAACAAGTTATAGAATCTATATACTACCGGTACACTCATATGCATTAAAAGTGAATGCTTTTTCGTTCATATCTAAAGGCGAACCTCACATTTTTGGGGTAGAATTTTTGAGTGCTAGGGTTTTTGTGCTAGCTATATAATTCTATCCATGAGACGCTTTATTAAGACTAAAGTTTCACTCGTATATGTCGTAAAAAAATTTAAATTTGGTGCTACAATTACCTTCACAAGTATTTCTTTCCGTTTATTATACAATTACTAGAAAACAAAACAAATAGCAAATGAGTGACTAGTTTCTAAGGTTTTTCTTTTTACTCTCCCTACATTAAAATTGAACATTGTCCCCAATGTTCTTAAAAAGTACCAAAGATATGATAACGGAAAAAATAAAAGAGATAAAAGAAACTATTACTCCCCTGATTAGCTCGGTATGAACGGGAAATGTGGTCAAATCTTCCTCCAAGAATATAAAATTGTCCAATGATATTCTTCTTGTCCAATATAACCAGTAAACCTTTAAGAAAACAAACACGAAACCTCGCATAAAATCGATGGTAAACACTATATATTATTAAAACAAATCATAGAAAGTGAATAAGATATAACACTTACAAAATAAGTGTTTATAGAAATCTGGAAATTTAAAAATTCTGAAAATTTCCAAAAATTAAGTTTCGTCAGAAAAACAAAAATCGATAAAACTGTTGCTACAATACCTAATTCCGTCAGGTGTTAATCATGACGCTGTTAGGATGGACCTGAAAGAATATTATATTTTGTTTCCTAAAAAACTTCATGAAAAATCTAACCTTGAAAATCTGAAGTTTCTGTAAAACATTCATTGTGACTCGATAGAAGAACTTGACTCAAACAAACACACAATATGATAGAATATATGTTAATTATAAATTATAATTTTTCATGTTTGAATTTCGTTCTTTTAATGAATATGAACTTCCCTACACTCATCTTTTTGTAAAATACCTTTATATGCAATTAAGACGAGGTTAAAAACAAAGTAAAACATTTTCACAATTGTAGTGTAGTATAGGTAAGACACGGGGGATTGATCGTTCTGTAGGGGTAATAGTGTTGTGAAGGCCGAAGTGTATGACGATATAGGTATAAAGGTGCGGCAGGATTCTTTTTGTACTTTTATATTTTTATATGAAAGCAAGTAAAATTTCGGGGTTTGGATAGTGGGTGCTTAAAACTACTAATTAAACTAATTAAAACTAAATTAAACTAAATGTACGAAAAAGTAAAGTGGTAACTCTTATGATAGGAAAAACGTGTTTACTTAGATTATCTTTACTCTCTAGTTATCTCTTATTAATTAGTCGAATTGTCACGTCCTTACTTAATTGGCGTGTTGTATTCTGGTATTATCGTAGGATGGTGCCAAATTCCCTAACTCAATGAATGTTTAATTCTCATTTAAGAAACCCTAGATCTATAAGTGACAATTAAGTCATCTCCTTATAATCTCCTAAGATCTACAAGCCTCAATTTATGCAATAAATAGAACGAATAAAATCATTAGTGCACTCTAGGGTATAAACGCGCTTATTAGGACTGGTAAGGATTTAAAACGTACACTTTTATGGGGTAATTTAAGCTCTAAATCGACTACTTTTATATCCGTTACTGCTTGATTTCGTTCCTTTTTACTTTTTAGGTCTCTTGGAAGCAAAATGCTAGAATGAAGCAAATTTGGACGAAAAGGAGCAAATACATGAAGAAAATGGCAAAGTCAAGATCGAAGCCACTCAAACTGCTCAAACAGAACCTGACGGCGTCCTAATCAAAGGGCGACGCCGTCCCTCTATAAAGACTTGATCAAAACATGCACCAAACGGCTCAGTGGAAATTTTGCTCACATAACCTAACGGCGTCACGTTGTAAAGAAGGAGGGCATCACTTACAGTTTTCAACTTAGATGGCTCAGATCCAGAATCAAGACGACGTCCCAACTGAAGACTGACGACGTCACAAATCTAAGGTGACGCCGTCTCTGTAAGACCTTAAAAATCCGTTTTCTGAAATTCTTATATAATTTGAATTTTTCTAAGCGCTATGAATATCATCAAGTATTTAAAATATTACGGTATGTGATAATTAAATTAACGTGACATTTTAACCTAAGTAAGAATTTAAATCATATAGCCTATAATCTTTGAATTAACATTACTTAGTAATAAAAGTTACTAACCTTAGCTAGTTATATCTTAAACTAAAAAGAGTTAAAATCCTAGCCTAAATTGAATATTAAAAAGATGTGCACTGAAGAAAAAAAAAATAAGTCACACGTTTCCTATGTCATACTTGTACAACCAAACATATGACACGTAAGTACACATTTAAAGATAAGAGTAACAAAATTGGAAAGGATATGATTGACAATTTTTCTTCCTAAAATCTCGACAAATCAACTCCTAGTCATTTTATATTTGAAAACCGACAACCGATTCTCACCTCATAAAACCCTAATAGCAAAACCTAAGTGACGGCATCATATACTCCGATCGAGGACCAAGTGCGTGTGAAGGGCTAATTGCATGAGGAGGTGATCGTTTGGGTTATCTTAGGGTCATGTCGGGTTGTTCGTGTGTTCGAGTAAGAGTTGTAGTTTGGTCCTTGTAGCCTTGTTCATCCATCTACTCGACTCAAGAGGTATCCATAATAATCTTTGTGCGCTATTAATTCGAATTATATTCATCTATACGTTTAAGATATAAAGAGCTTAGCCTAACCTACATATATGAATATGACACAAATGGATTGAAGTAATATCTTCGAATCGGTTTAGCATCGGGTCGCATAAAATCATGACACTACTACAAAAAGCCTTTCAAGACCTGTTCAGAGACTCCCCGAGACCGGTTTTTCATCCGGTCTATACAAGGGGGGCTCTCCATGTGAAATCAAATAGAGACCGGTTTAAACACCGGTCTCGATACAACAAATGCAGACCTGTTTTTACCTAAAAAACCGGTCTCCATATTATTTTTAGAAATAAAAAATTTTGGGTTGTTTGAGATAGCTTATTGTAACTGCTAATAGAGAAAATGTTTTGAAATTGTTTACAGAAACTACAGCCCACAAAGAGATTGTTTGTGATTGATTATTGAAGCTCTTTACAAGGGCTGTTTAAGAATGCTTATTGTCAATCCCAAACATCCCTTATAAGCACCTTTGATAAGCAATCACAAACACTACCTTTATAAGCTCAAGTTTCTGCACGCGATCACAAAACAATCCCTTCATTAGCATTTACAATAAGCTATCACAAACAACCCCGTAATCATGTTCAATAAGCATTGCAATATATAAACACTTGAGTGTTGTTACATATAAAAGTATGTTAGTAGAAGCATATGCTAACTCGATAAACTGAAACTTTTACATTTTCATCCAAATCATTCTGCATATTAAAATGAAGCAAAGAAACATGTGCTTACACAAAGTCCTTAAAGTAAACCATCCACCATCTTAAGCAACCTCTATATGTGAAAAAGAAACCCATAAAAACAAAGTTGAGCATCTCATCAAACACCTTCTCCGCAAGCATAAACCACATATATGTGCTTCATAACTAACTCTAATTCGCTCACATAATATCTATTTCTTTGAGACAACAGTAACTAAGTCAGCTAACTCTAACCTATATAACCCCAAATTCAAAAAATAAATTAACTGATATTACACTTGAATTAGAAAACAAACAAATCAATCTTCAAAGAAATATATAATTACAACAAATTACATATTTAGTTCAAGTATTACGCACCTTTGATATAAATATGTCAATAAATAAGTGTGTTGGTATGATGACCAGAGGAGGTGGCTGAGGTGTGGCCGTGTGGGGGTTGGTGCTTGTTAGAGAAAGTAGATGAAAGTGTAGCTAGGTTTTGTTTGAAATCCAATGAAAATATTTGAAACAAATTAGATGGCAAAAGTCCCGCTCATAATTTTGGGAATTCAGACAGGTTCTCTTGCTTAAGACAGGTCTGATTCTAAATAATAGACAGAGGCCGGATTTTAAAATTCAGACCGGTCTATATTAGGTTTATGAGAGACATGTTATTAGCTTAAAACCGGTCTTGATTTCTTTTTTACATCAACGCCGGGTATTTTCTTTAATACCGGTCTTCATACTTTTGAGCGGGTGAAAAACAATTTTTCAGACTGGTGTTTCTTATAAAGGGTCTTGATGAGGGGGGCAATAAATAGAACGAATAAAATCATTAGTACACTCTAGGGTATAAACGCGTTTATTAGGAATGGTAAGGATTTAAAACGTACACTTTTAGGGGGTCATTTAAGCTCTAAATCGACTACTTTTATATCCGTTACTGCTTAATTTCGTTCCTTTTTACTTTTTAGTTCTCTTGGAAGCAAAATGATGGAATGAAGCATATTTGGACGAAAAGGAGCAAATACATGAAGAAAATGGCAAAGTCAAGATCGAAGCCACTCAAACTGCTCAAACAGAACCTGACAGCGTCCCAATCAAAGGGCGACGCCGTCCCTCTATAAAGACTTGATCAAAACATGCACCAAACGGCTCAGTGGAAATTTTGCTCACATAACCTAACGACGTCACGTTGTAAAGAAGGAGGGCATCACTTACAGTTTTCAACTTAGATGGCTCAGATCCAGAATCAAGACGACGTCCCAACTGAAGACTGACGACGTCACAAATCTAAGGTGACGCCGTCTCTGTACAACCTTAAAAATCCGTTTTCTGAAATTCTTATATAATTTGAATTTTTCTAAGCGCTATGAATATCATCAAGTATTTAAAATATTACGGTATGTGATAAATAAATTAACGTGACATTTTAACCTAAGTAAGAATTTAAATCATATAGCCTATAATCTTTGAATTAACATTACTTAGTAATAAAAGTTACTAACCTTAGCTAGTTATATCTTAAACTAAAAAGAGTTAAAATCCTAGCCTAAATTGAATATTAAAAAGATGTGCACTGAAGAAAAAAAAATAAGTCACACGTTTCCTATGTCATACTTGTACAACCGAACATATGACACCTAAGTACACATTTAAAGATAAGAGTAACAAAATTGGAAAGGATATGATTGACAATTTTTCTTCCTAAAATCTCGACAAATCAACTCCTAGTCCTTTTATATTTGAAAACCGACTATCGATTCTCACCCTCATAAAACCCTAATAGCAAAACCTAAGTGACGGCATCATATACTCTGATCGAGGGACCAAGTCGTGTGAAGGGCTAATTGCATGAGGAGGTGATCGTTTGGGTTTTCTTAGGGTCATGTCGAGTTGTTCGTGTGTTCGAGTAAGAGTTGTAGTTTGGTCCTTGTAGCCTTGTTCATCCGTCTACTCGACTCAAGAGGTATCCATAATCATCTTTGTGCGCTATTAATTCGAATTATATTCATCTATACTTTAAGATATTGATCTTTGGTACATTATTGTTGAAGGTGATTTTGAGGCTACCTCAAATGATGATAAAGGAAATTTAGTTCACATACCTCATGATAAACTAAACGATGAAATGAAGAAAAAGCTTTCTAAAAATAGTGAAGCAAAAATGGTTTTATATAATGCTTTACCGAAAAAGGAATTCGAAAGAATTTCTATGCTTAAAACCTCTAAAGAAATTTGGAATTCATTAGTTGTAACTCATCAAGGCAACCAACAAGTTAAAAATAATAAAATTGATTTATTTGTTCAACAATATGAACAATTTTCAATATCGGATGAGGAAACTATATATCATTCATTTGCTAACTTTAATACTATTATTACATCTTTACAAGCACTTGATGAATCTTTTTCTTGCCGTAATCATGTTAGGAGATATCTAAGGGCACTTCCATCGAAGTGGAGATCCAAGGTGACGGCGATCGAAGAGTCAAAAGATTTGACAATTCTTACCCTCGATGAACTCATAGGCAACTTGAAAGTCTACGAGCTTGTCCTTGCTAAAGATTCTGAAGCTTCAAAGGTGAAAGAGAAACACAAATCTCTTGCGCTTAAAACCAAAAAGGCTACAAGCGATGAGGAGAACTCCTCTTCGAGTAGTGACGACGAAGAGTACGCTGATGGCGGTGAGGGACTTTAAAAGTTCTTTAGAAGAAAGGAAGATCGTCAAACAACCATATGACGATAAGAAAGGCTTTCGGAAAAGCAAAGAGGACGAGAAGCCAAAGGATGATCGTACTTGCTTTAAATGTGGGGACCCAAACCACTTTATTAGTAAGTGTCCCAAACGGGATGATCAAAAGGCGTTCGTGAGCGGCACATGGGGAATGAGCGACGAGGAGGATGAAAAATTTTTCTCATGGCAAATGACGAGGTATGTCACGAATACTATAGTAGTTCATCACTCGATGACGACTCATTGCATAATGAATATGACAAACTATGCAATATTAGCTTAAAACTAATTAACAAAAACAAACTCTTAAAGAGTCAAAATCAACGTTTAGATAAAGAAGTCATAGAATTAAAAGCAAAACTAAAATGTTTAGAAAAGGGTAAAATAGCAAGTGGTGAATGTGAACTTTGCGTTCAACTTCAAACACTAGTGGATAACTTAGATTCTAAAATTGCTAGAATGAGTACGAACACTTTAGATACAATACTCGAAGGTGTTAAAACCGGTAACAATCAAAAGGGTCTAGGTAGTCAACAACTTGATCCATCAAGTAGTGAAAGTAAAGAAACAAAATTTGTTAAGGAACTAGAAAAACCACCCATTGTTGTGGCGGATCCTGGATCCCTAAAAGGGAACCGCTAGTGTAGAAAGGGATCCGTGGATCTGCTGTAGCAAACAAGAGCAATAACGTAGCTTCCTCATCTAGAACCGAGTTTGTTATAGTTAATAGGAAGAAACCAACTCATGTCACCACTAGACAACCACCTCCAAAATATAATCCTACTTTTCAAGAAACAAAGCTCCATCTTTTCAAAACCTAATTCATTTAGGAGACCTAATAACGTTTACCCGAAAAGTAACCATCAAATGGGATGGAATCCAAACATGCAAAACGGTTTTCATTTTCAAAACTTTGCTCCATGGAATGCATATTCATCTTATCCATACATGTCTAACATGAATGGAATGTTTAACACTAATGGACCCATGAACAAATGGGGACCAAACTTTTGAGTATATTATTGTTTTAGTTGTGCTTAAAGGTCGATCTAGACCCCGATGAATGGGTCAAGGATAGCGGATGCACGAGGCACATGACCGGGAATAGGGATCTATTCTCCACATATGAATCCTTCAATGGAGGTAATGTGGTGTTTGGAAATAGCAAAAGTAGAATCATGGGTAAAGGTACGATTTCTAACAAATCTCTAACCATTAACGATGTGTGTCACGTAGAAAACCTATACTTTTACCTCTTAAGTATAGGACAAATATGTGATAAAAAGTGCAATGTACTTTTTACCGAAACCGGTAGTAAGATACTAAAAAATGGCATTACCATAGGAAAAGGAATTAGGAAACATGGAGTCTATGTCATTAAAATCGGTAATGAACCTAAGGACAAATTATGTCTTACCTCTATGGATGATACTTCGACCTTATGGCATCGAAGATTGGGTCACGCCAACATGCGGCTTCTTCAATCGATTTCATCCAAAGATCTAGTAAGAGATCTACCTAAGTTAAAATATGAACATTATTTTCGTGATGCTTGTAATGTAGGAAAACAAGCCCATTCGAGTCATAAAGCTAAAAACATGGTGTCCAAAACTAGGTGTCTAGAATTACTACATATGGATTTATTTGGTCCATCCGCTATCCAAAGTTATGGAGGCAACTACTATACTTTGGTCATAGTGGATGACTATTCTAGGTATACTTGGACAAAATTTTTAAAGAACAAAACGGAAACCTTTAACTATTTTGAAATATTAAGCAAAAGATCCAAAGACAACTAGGAAGTCCCATAGTGTCTATTAGGACGGATCATGGTAGGAATTCGATAATGAAGTGCAATTGAGCCTTTTGTGACGCTAATGGTATTACTCACAACTTCTCGGCTCCACGCACTCCACAATCGAATGGGGTAGTAGAAAGAAAGAATAGAACCCTACAAGAAATGAGTAGAACCATGCTTAATGAACAATCCATACCTCAAAAGTTTTGGTGTAATGCCGTTGATACTTCAACGTACATACTCAATCGAGTCTTAATTAGATCAATCTTAGGAAAAACTCCATATGAGTTACTTCGAGGCAAAAAGCCTACGTTAAATCACTTTAGAGTCTTTGGTAGTAAATGTTTTATTCTTAACACTAAAGATTACCTTACAAAATTTGATCCTAAATCAACCGAAGGTATCTTTTTAGGTTACTCGCCAAATAGCAAAGCTTACGTCATATTAAACAAAGAAACAATGAAGGTAGAAGAGACATTAAATATAAAATTTGATGAAAGTTCACCAAAACCCTCTCCACCTCTTATAGATGACGAGATTATAGAAAGTGAAGATATAGTAATAAAGAAAAAGATTAGTGAAGAAGAAGAACCTCTAAGTGATGAAATAATAAACATTAAAGAGTCCAAAGATCACCCCGTAGATAAAGTCAAAGGAAAACTTAACGAACGAACATTAAGGTCTCAAGTTCAAAACCAAAGTAACTTGTTTTGTTTCGTTTCAACCTTAGAACCTAAGAATACACAAGAAGCCATAAAAGATGAGAGTTGGGTAATGGCTATGCAAGAAGAACTAAATCAATTTGTTTCTAATGATGTTTGAACACTTGTCCCTCCACCTAGTAATCAAACCATAATAGGAACCAAATGGGTTTATAAAAACAAATTAGATGCAAACGGAGTCGTGTCTAGGAACAAGGCTAGACTCGTTGCTCAAGGGTATAACCAACAAGAAGGAATAGACTTTGATGAGACCTATGCCCCCATGGCTAGATTAGAGTCTATAAGAATACTTCTTGCGTATGCTTGTGCTAATGATCTAAAGCTTTATCAAATGGATGTCAAAAGCTCTTTTCTAAATGGTGTCATAAATGAAGAAGTATATGTAGCTCAACCTCCGGGCTTCATTGATTTTGAAAAACCCAAACATGTCTATAAATTAAAGAAAGCCCTTTACGGTCTTAAACAAGCTCCAAAAGCTTGGTATGATAGACTCAAGTCATTTCTAGTTAAACATAACTACACCATGGGGTTAGTTGACAACACACTTTTACTAAGAAAAGAGTCACATATAATCATAGTACAAATATATGTAGATGATATTATATTCGGATCCACTTGTCAAGACATGTGTGATGATTTCTCTAAAATCATGCATGACGAGTTCGAGATGAGTATGATGGGAGAACTTAGTTTCTTTCTTGGTCTACAAATAAAACAAGTAGAAGATGGTATCTTCTTCAATCAATCTAAATACATCAAGGAGATGTTAAAGAAATTCGGTCTAGAAGAGTCAAAACCTATTAGGACTCCAATGTCATCCGACACCAAACTCACAAAAGATGAAGACGGAGAATCCGTAGATAATACTAAGTATCGTGGCATGATAGGTAGTCTTCTCTACCTCACGGCAAGTAGGCCGAATATCATGTTTAGTGTTTGCTTATGTGCTAGATTTCAAGAAGACCCTAAAACATTACATCTAGAAGCCGTAAAAAGGATTTTTAGATATATTAAGGGTACAACACAATTAGGATTATGGTATCCTAAGGGCACGGGAGTAGAAACAATTGTATATGCAGATTCTGACCATGCAGGTGATTACGTTGATAGAAAAAGTACAAGTAGGGTATGTACTTTCATGGGATGTTGTTTAACGTCTTGGTTTTCTAAGAAACAAAGCGGCACTAGCTATATCAACAACCAAGCCGAGTACGTCTCCGGCAAAGCATGCCAACAAGCACTATGGATGAAACAAGCGTTAGTCGACTCGACATTCATCTAAGCGACATAGCCATCCTATGTGACAACAAAGGTGCCATCGACTTAAGCAAGAATCCGGTATTGCATTCTCGCAAAAGCATATAGAGATTCGACATCACTTCTTAAGAGACAATGTTAAAAGGGAACATCTCTATTGAGAAGGTAGCATCCGAAGACAACATAGCCGACGTCCTCACCAAACCGTTGAAGCGGGAACAATTCAACCTACTTGTCTTGGTCTAGGTCTAATGGAACAAACGTCGTAACTTATTTGACTCTACAAGGTATGTAAACACTAGCCTTCTTCTTTACGAGTCTAGGATTTCTATTTCACACACAACTCACAAACAATACGGAATTTTCAAAACCCAAGATAAGTCTTCCACTTTTATTTTTTAACACATAACTACATACACATTTTTAAAGAAAATCTCTTTTCAAAATGTTTTCTAAAAGAATGATACCTTCCGTATCAATTTCACAAAAGCAATTTCTCACGTCTAGGACAAATCGCTTTTCATTATTAATACAAAGTAAAACCCGTTTTCATTGCATCTCATGTCTTTTGAATGCTAAAGGAACACATAACTAATATGTGTTTCGGGTACATTCATTTAAGCAAAATGAATTAGGATAACACAATATTACGTACTTATGTACCAAATGTGTGTTTTCGGGTTATCTCAATAGGATTTATTTTCTCTAGTTCTTTTCCTTTTCTTTTTAGAGGTCGAGAAAACCGCAACTCCAAATAGTTTGCATATAGGCACACAATAGGAAAAATGTTTCCAAAAGAAAATTTTATCTTTGCTGAATCACGGACCCACGGATCCCGGCCTTCATGCTGGACGGATCCCTCAAGGGAAGGATCCGTGGGATCCGTGAAGACAAAAGTTGTTTTTAACTTCTATTCTTTTCACTTTGGATGAAAAATCCACATTTGGTTCATTCTTGGGAGTATGCTCTTTAATGCTTGTGCTCTCATGATCACATGCCTTAAATTCATATCTAATCATTAGATTTTAATCCTCATTTTGGTTCAAGCATTCATTACAATGCTTTGTTTTTCTATATATAGAACTCTCAAAATGCTTGCATAACCCATCTCATCATCACATACACAATACACCATGTCATCCAAAAACCCTTTAGGAGAATCATCTAGTACAAACAATCATGATATCCAAACCTTTGTACTTCCACCATCCAAAATACCACAATCAAACTCTAGGATATCCGCACGGATTAGTATCCGATCTTGTTGCTTAGCAAAAACAACCTCAAATGGTTCATCCTCAACAAATAACTCACCACAAAATGCTTCCATAATAGCACCTCCCTCATCTCCAACAAGTACACCAACCTCATCACCACCCAAAGTCACTCTTTTGGAACTCCTTAAGACTTCAACAAGATCTAAACAATCTAAACAAAAAGAAATAGTCTTTTCAACACCACCCACATCTCCAAATAATATCTTTCAAGATATTGAAACATCACCACCATTAGCTCCCATTACATTACAAGAACATCTAGGTTCTTTTCCACCACCACTTACAAATATTCCGGATGTTGATCCATATTTTCCTATTTTTCCACCACATCTTCCGCATAACTCAAATCAAAACAACCCGGAAAACTTCCGCACTCATCACCTACATTGTGAACATTGCCAATCCAGTAGGGAAATCGCAATAGAAGTTAGGGAAGAAATGCGATTCATACTCAACCTCATACTTGATCGCATCAATACCATCAATCATCAAAACCTCCATCCATAAACCTTATGCAAGCATGGACGGAATCATTACTACTATTTTCTATTATTTTTTTTGTACTTTTTCATTTGAGTCATTTTCAAGAACAAGTCTTGTTCTTATTTTTACATGCTTGTAGGTGGCATAAATACCACTACAATTTGTTGTTTTATTACAAGGCCTTGTTTACATACCTTGGCTCCCAATCTTGATTCTCGACAATCACAAGATTATTTAAGCATGTTACTAACCTTTCTTTTTGTAGGATTTCTATTTTTCTTCACTTGGCCCCCAAACAAGGGGAGCTACGGTCAAGGGGAGTTAGTGATCGTGGACTATTTTTTTCCACACCTTTATATTTATTTCTTCCGATGGTTAACTTTTGTTTTGACAAAAGGGAGAAGAAGTAAAACTTAGGGGCTTCGGCTTTCAAAATTTACATCTATTCTTAAGTTTTACTCATCATAACATTATGTTTTGTCATCAACAAAAGGGAGATTGTTAATACAAATAAACCGTAAAACCGTTTATTAATATTTTGCGATCTCTTTGTGTTTTGTTGATAACAAATATAATGTTATCTTAAGTATAATTATAAAGGATACATGTTAGTTTTGTAAAGCATTTACATATAGCCATTTAAATACAAAATGTAGTAATTAAGCATTTGTTGTGATAGTTTATTAGGATGGGTAAAAATCATAACCCATGGACCATAACTCATGGATCTTAACCCATACCCAAAGAGACTTGATACAATGTATACTTAGATACATTGAATCTAAAGATAACCCATGGACCAACCCATGACCCATAACCAAAAAACCCATGGGCAAAGAGGAGCGTTCCATGGATCCCTAGGATTACACTAGACGGATCCCTTGTGGAAGGGATCCGTGGGATCCGTAGGAACAGTGAAGGAATTTGCCTATAAATAGAGAGAAATTTCTTCATTCTAACTTACCCCTCTTCTTACTAAATCTCTCAAACACTCTCATTCTATTCTAACATATAGATCACTTGATCTAGAGAGTTGTTCTTCTTTCTTTCTATTGTGATCCTCATATAGGTCCTTCTCTAAGGCGAGATCACGAGCATTCTACAAGTCATCCAAGCAAGGGGTCCATGATTGATTTGTCACTCCGTAAGATTTCTGTAGCGAAAATCTTGTATTTGATATTTCACATATTTGTTGTGTAATAGTCGTGTTGGCTTGGTCCACCGTGTTACGGACTCGGTATCTAGCTTTGTACTGGAAAAAGTGTAAGCAACGTTGTAAAGGCTTCTCCGCCAAGTGAAGGATTTTGTTGACATAGTGCTTGAACTCTCGAGTAGGTGACTAGGGGAGTGGAGTAGGGCAAGGAAGGTGTCCTTGTAGCCGAACCACTATACATCGGTTGTGTCTTTTCTTTCTTTTCGCTTTACTTTATTTACTTACTTTATCATTAGATCTATACTTTCTCCACATCCACAAGATCTCACATATCAACGAATCTAAAAGTTTTTGAAACTAACGTAAAATCGGCAAAACTATTCAACCCCCTTCTAGTTTTCCACAAATCTCATAGCAAAATCCGAGGGTCAAGAGTCAAGGGTTCTTCAATACACGAGTCAATGCATATAGAACATAGCGTAGTGCCTCATAATCTCCATAAACTATGCAATTAAGATGCGTTAACTCGGCCTTCATCATCAATGAAAAAATGTATGTGCTTTAAAAAAATTAAAACTTAGGTCAATTTAGCAGATATTTTTACCAAAAACCATATAATCGATCATTTGTATTTCCCTTCCCCCACTAGAGATGTACAATGCCCTCATTGTACAAATTGAAACTTTAAATAGAAAGGAGAGATAGAAATGCACGGGCTAAGCTGCGCATGGTGGGAATACTTACCACAATATGACATGACACATAAGCTGATTTATACCATCAACTACAAACAAACTTTATCTTTCATTATTTATTTTTATTTTTTTTACATTTTTTTATGCAAGACAAGGTATACAAAAATTAAAAAGAAACAATACGAACAAACAAAGTATCCCCCTACTTGAGATCAACTATCATCTAAACCCGATTTTCTTCTAAAACCCTTTATTTAAAACCTGCGACTTCCACCGGCGAAACGAAAACTAACTAACAGTGCCCAGACCATGGACTTTTAGAAACTAAAGGGTACGCTAGGTGACAGGTGTAACGAAACAAACATATATTGGGTGAACAAAATGAAAGGAATGGCTCAGACGGGTATACTAGGGGTATTTTGCACTAATGATGAGTGCAACAAAAAGGGTTTAACAAAGAGATTGACTTATTGATATGAAAAGTCAATATACACAAACATAACATAAATGATGGGCTATTTGGGTTTAATCCTAAAATTGCCTTATATCCTAGTTGCACTGACTACACTATGTTACCTTAGTGTAATGCTCATGATTATGGTCTCAAAAAGATATGCAAGGCCAAGTTCTATAGTCTACTACAGCCATCGGCACACTCATTTTTATGGAATTATGTATAAGGGGAAAGCTGAAAGGCTTATCCTCACACAATGTAAATATAGGTAGGTGTGCTCAGTCTAGATTAATCTATTTAAGTAATGAAAAATATGTCAAAATTTTAATAATGAAACATTTTTCAGTAAAAACTAGGAAAACAAAGGCAAGTATAATCAGGTGGGTGTCTATCTCTAATCCCTTCCCCCTACTTGGATCACACTAAGCATAATGAGTAAAATAAGAAGGGTTGAAAATGGAACAAAAAACTCCCCTGGATTTGCTCGGAATGATCAAATACACATTTAATCGTGTCTCGCATTGAGATCCATGAGCAAACTTGAATTATCTAAATTCACTTAAAACAACCAAATGCATCATACTAGAAAAACAACAAGTATTAAAAGAAAATGAAAATCCTAACTCACTTTTGCAGGAACCACGGTTGCATTTAGCATATGCAACAAGCCTTTTAAACCACTCGATATCCCGAGTGGAAGAGTGAACTCTCGTGAGGGCTTACAGTGAACACACCCACAAAGTTCATTTAGAACTAATACAAGGTTATGGTGTGTAAGTTTAAAACAAAATTTCGGTTACAGGATAGGTTACGGCGTAATCACATAAGTAAGTTACGCCATAATTAGTTAAAACCTGGAGTCAATTGATACTTGAGGAGGGTTACGGTGTAATCGTAGAGTTTGGTTACGCCATAATGGATGCACAGAATGGAAATTCCAAACTGGTTCATTCTTTTGTGAGATTAAACACCATCCTCCTTACTCCATTTCCTGAAAAATATAAACATAAACATACCAAACACAACTATACCAATAAAATGAAAAAGAAGATATAGGAATGGGGTGCTTCCCACGAAGCGCTTGTTTTTGTTCGAGTCACGAGCTTGACTCCACCCTTATTTACTAAGTAAAAGGGTGTTCATCCCTTCACATGGAATCAAGTGTGGGTGAAAATAGCAATAAACACCATGAGGGTGTGAATTTGCTATGGGGTGGGGAAATGATGAATTATAATCAGACCTTAAAGGATATGTCATTTCCCTCCATACCTTACCCGTTTTAGTTGATGAAATTAATGATTGGTTCACCTCGTGATGTTGCTGATTAATCGGTTTACATGTTGCATATGTTTGCTCGTCAATCACTGAAGTATCTAAGATCTTGTCTTCTAATTCCTTCGCAAGCTCAACTAAAATTAGTTTAATAGCCGATGCTACATAACCATTTTCGGGTTGCGTGATAAGCATGGCTTGTGAGGTCAAGGGTTGCATAATTTCATCCATATTTTCAGCAACCTGTAAAGGAAAACTAGCAAGATTGTTAGCAATAAAAGAAGAGCTAGAAGTAATATCTTTTTGTGTTGTAGTCGATTCCATATTAGCCTTTGGGATTTCTTCGTGATCCCATAAGCTCATCGCTTCCATCTTCTTCATTTGTTCCTTGCTTGTTTCGTCTTTCCTTATACCCTCTAGAGCTTCCTCATAGGCATACACATTAGGTTTGAAAGGCTTGTTTAAATTCCCTGGAAATGGGATAGGTGGTACATAAGGTTTGAAAATAGTTAAATCACAAGGAATCAGCTCCTTGTTGACTTCTTTTACGTCTCCCATGGTGGCTTTGATGGTTCTTACCGTATTCTTTTTATATTCCAAGACTGTTTGGTTTAATTATTCAAGCTTAACCTCCAAAATTTTCCTCTTAGCATCGAGCTTCTTTAAATTCAAGTTCGTGCCCTCCTTGAAATTCCTAATCCATTATTCATTCGAGTCGTGCATCCTTTTTAAATTATCACTGTTTTTATTGATGGTTTCCTCCAATGATTCTATATGCCTGACCTTCTCAACTGTCTTGTATCCTTCTTGGAGAGGACACTTGTGAGTAATATGCATCTCTTCACAAAATCCGCAACCTAATTTTATAGTGTAAATATTTTCTCTAAGACTCTTCATATCATATCTAAGTTCATCAAGTCTATTGGTAATAGCAACAATGTCATCCAAGCTATCTCTATTAGTGACCCAAGTGGTTTCTCCATCATACCAATTTCGTGAATGGTCTGCCATCTTTTGTATTGATATAAAGGCTTGTGTTGGTGCCATCATAGGGATCGGCCCTTGAGAGTCATGCATTTGGCGAGAAGGGATGTTTAAACCATTGTAGAAAATAAGGACTATCTGATGGTTGCTGATATTATGCGTTGGGAACATGTAAAGAAGGTCGTTATACCTTTCCTAAGCGTCATCTAGAGTTTCATCCACCTCTTGTCTAAATCTCCTTATTTCTTCCATCTTCTTGGAAATATTTTAAGGAGGACAATATCTCTGAATAAATATTTTCTCCAGAAGATTCCATGTATAGATCGACCCAGCAGGAAGCCTGCATATCCATCTTCTAGCTGCACCTGTGAGTGTAATCGAAAACATCTAAGCATTAATGCATCTTGAGTGACTACTGTAGTGTGGAAAAGATCTGCGATCTCTAATACTCTTCGCACATGCAGGTTGGCATCTTCATCATCAGTTCCCGCGAAAAGCTTGTGTTTGAGCTCCTTCATAAACTGACTACTGATCTCAAAGCTAATATTATTACTGATTCCGGGACTTACCATACCCGATCTTTGGTTAACTTGAGTTAAAGCCATGTATTCCTCCATAGTGAGCATGTCAAAATCTGAATTTCCCATATCCTGAAATTCCAAAAACAAATAAAAACAGAAAAGAAAGGAAAAAGAGAACTAAAAACAAAAATAAAAACCTAAAATTATAAAAGCGAAGAGAAATTTTACAAAACTTAAATTAAAATCCTAATATAGCTCCCCGGCAGCGGCGCCAAAATTATGATGCATGATTTGTGACCAGGATTTAAATTTATAAAGTCTCGTCTATCTATGGTCTACTTATTGCACTAAAGAGTAATGAACCCGGTCGTGCGAAGTATAGATTATGGTAAAGACGAGGTCGTTCCCAAGAGCTATTTTGTTTTGGGTCCTATTTAAGTCTAGTGTCACGGTTTTTAAAAGAGAATAATAGTTTTGAAAGACTAATTAAACAAATAAACAAGAAATTGAAATTACGGAAATAAAATGAAGTTGTAAACAGTAGGGAGAAAGTGTGCTAACCTAATTATTCATTCTATCATGTTATGTCTATGTTTTCTAATTATTACTTCCTATCGCTTCAAGTGGGGTTTAAATTAGCCAGAATCCTTTGGTCAATTCGTCTGGCCTATTACACATAGATCCCTACCCGATATCAAAGGTATTACCATTCGGATTGACGAGGTCCCCGGTAATCTCTGCTAAGTCATTAAGTGCCCTACATGCAAGATTCGAAACAATGTGTACCTGGGCGCTAGCATCTTAGACACACATCCCTAACTTTTTAAGTTCCTCTCTCTGGAAGGTGATCATTTGGTCAATTCACGAGAGGGATTGATAGTCTTTTGGTCAATTCTTATCAACCCTCGTAACCTACTTTTCTAGGGTCCTTTGGTCAATTCTCCTAAACAAGCAAGTACAATCGGGCTTAAAAACTACCAAAGCAAGGGTGGCTACCAACGAACTTTGCATGTATACACTAGAAGCAATAATAGAAGTGAGAAAACATAAACAAAACAATTAAGGAATCATAACTAGGCTTGCACCAAAGGTGCTTAGCCAAACATATAGTAATTTATACCAAAAATGATGAATAAAACATGAATAGAATTAAACATATTGTTTGATACAAAATTTCTTGATGTAGAGCTAATAATGACGATGATTGCTTGTGAATTCTTCCTTGAAATATGGCTTAGAACTGCTGGAAATTGCCCTGGAGTGGTGCCCTAATCGAACCCTAGGAGAGGGGGGAGAAGAGATACTCAAAAATGCAGATTTAAGGCTGTATTTATAGGCCTCAACAAAATTACGACATACTTATTTTAGTAAATAATATATTTCCAATCTTTCAAACTTACGCCGTAACTTCCGATTCGGTTACGACGTAATAAAATAACAATTACGGAAGAATAACAACTCATGAACTTTTTAATTTGCCTTCAATAGTTGAAACATTCATGAGTTTGTCCGTCTTGACCCCTTGAAGTAGCGCATGTTTGCTTTGCCTTCAATATTTGAAACATTCATGAGTTTGTCCATCTTGACCCCCTGAAGTAGCGCATGTTTGCATATCAAGTCCATTTTCCATTATAAACATAATACTTATAAGATATGTACGGTTTCAGCCCCTCATCATTCTTGACATTATTATACTTGGTCCTTGTGACATAATTAAACTTCATTTTGAATTGTCACCTTTAGTCCCTGATCGTACTTGTTATTTTTACTTTTAGTCCTTGGAATAAATATCATTTGACTTCTTTAGCCCCTGGACTTTAACTCTATTGCGCCTAAGTAATTAATTACGACGTAACTGAATCACTAAGTTATGCCGTAAGTCTTTGTCAGCATGTACTTATCTTCTCCTTAAATCACTCTGCGGCGTAACTAAATTACAAAGTTACGCCGTGTCCTTATCATTTATTAATTATGGCGTAACCTTAAGAGTTGGTTACGCCGTATCCTTCACGGTACCGTAATTACGTCATAACATTATTAACCAGTTACGGCGTAACCTTCATAAAAATACTTTGGCGTTCGTAGTACGTGTTACAATGTAAGTCATTCATGCCGATTACGCTGTAACCTTCTTCAAAATATAATTTTGCACTTTTAGGACTTTTCTCGCATATTTTCCACTCCAACGACTCATTTATCCTGAAAATATAAATATAACAATATATGAACGAATATAGTATCATATTTATATAAATGAGGCAATAAACACGGGAATTTGATATCTAAAATATCTGGTTAATTTGATGTTATCAAAGATCAAAGTCAACGCTGACTAAGGTTACGCCGTACCTCCTACACAACTTACGCTGTATATATATTTCCAAGACTTAGAAGAATTTCGTGGCCAAAATAAGTTACTACGTAACCAATTTCATGGTTACTGCATAAAGTGGTTAACGAAAGTTCTACGTTCGTAACTTACCTTTAGGTTACGCCGTAGTTTCATCACTAAGAATAAGATCGTCCTAGATTCAAAGGTTACGGTGTAACCAACCCTAGAGGTTATGCCATAACTTAGTCGAGGCTATAAATATAATCCCTAATTCCGTATTTTTACATATCCTCTCAACACACAACAACCAGAGACGATTAAGAGCTTCATGGATGACGATTTCAGCAGCATACAAGTCATTTACAAGGCAGAATTCACGCTTATCACCACACAAGTTATAGTATTTCATATTAATTTTTGTATTTAATTCCATGTCTTTATTTATGATGTTAAACATTGAATTTTCTGCATGCTTTAATATGAGAGGCTAAATACCTTTGGTGTTAGCCTAGTTATGAAATTGTTAATGTTATGATGTAGTGGGAGAGATTGTTGATTCCAAAAGTGATGAAGAGGGGGTTGTGAACACTTTTAATGAGTCAATGAACCTATTTGGTGGTTGTCACAATCGTGAAGATGATTATGATGACTATGCGGATCAGGTCTATGATCTTCCAGGAAATTCTGATGCTTTTTATGACATGTATGGTACTAAGCTCCATGGCCTTGGTAGGAAGTAATTTTGTTTTCATAGGAGTCTAATGTTATCTTTTGAATAGTGGTTTATTTCTTGTTTAGAGAATAGGAAGTATCTTGTTATGTAAGCTTTTCCGCTTATATAATGGGCTGAGATATGGGATTCACCCATATCCTTTGTACTTAAACGTTTTTTGGAGTAATATATTTACCGGGTCTTTTGACCTTTTACCCAAAATGTTATGATGTAGTTTTCTCTTTTTCATATCGCTTTATATGTATGATTTCTTTGCTTATTTTGGGACACCCTCATTTTGGATAGCATGGAAGTTTGGGTAGTATCTAGGAAGCTAGGAGAATTGACCATATAACCCTATTGAATCAGGTTGTGAGTAGTGGTAAGAATTGACCATAGGACTATCACTATCTTGCGCGAGAATTTTACCCAACGATCACCTTCCAAACAGAAATGCTTAAGAAGTTAGGGGAGACCTAAGATCCGACTGGTTGGGTTTCATTAAATAAGTCTTAGATCGTAGCGGCACTTAATGACTCTTCCATTTTGTAAACCCACAAACTCTTGTAATCATTAGGTTACGGAATAGGACGTTATGGAAGATAGGACTAGACGAATTGACAAACTGATTCTAGTGACTTTAATCCCCATGTGGAGCGATAGAAAACATATCATAGCATTAAAATATTAGTAACTAGGCTAGCATATTTCTCACTATTGATTATGTTTCCACGTTTAATTGTTAAATCAAATTTCATAGTTTTTACTACTCATTTTTATTTTCTTTTCTAAAAACACTTTGTTTTTTCATGAGTCCCAACTAATAATGAAAACAAGTATAAACAACTAAAAACTCGTATAACAATTATCAATAACAATTAACATTTAATAACATGAAAATCATAAGCCAATGGTAACCTAATAACAGACAACTAAGGTCATGATCTATATACATAAATAAAGTTCCCACTCGGTTTTTGAGCTAGGTACCAAGTGGACCACATACACCGATTAAATCAACATCATAAGCTATACAAAAGTATATAAAACACATAGCACACAAAAGTTTTCAAAACGTTTTAGTCGGCTTCAGGCCAGGAGTAGGCAAGGAAGGATTCTTTCCCAACCTTAGCAGTAAGCTACAAAGTTGTAGCCCACTAAGGCGTAGATCTACCATAATTCTTTCAGATTTTTTCAAGTTACCCGGTGTCAAACAATCCGAAACTAAAAATACTTAATTAGTCACTTGTATATTAGGTTTTATTCATCGGATTCGCATGTACAACTATTAACACTTAATCAATAATCGAATATCTCATATCAAGAACCATAGTCCATGACAAAACATGCATGTTTTCATCATTGATATCAAATTAAACAATTAATCATAGCAAAGAATTCATAAAACGTCATATAACACAATTAATCATACGTTATAAATCACGTAAAAATTGCATACATCCTAAGGTTTTCATCTACCAATTTTATAGACCATAAAAGGCAAACCTTTTTACACTAAAAATCGCCCAAAGGGGTCAATAAAATTAAAGAACAACAAAACCATCAATTATGTCTAATGTTACATTTTATGTAATTACATATACTATACCAAGGCTCGTGATGCCACTGTTGGAGTTTAAGCATATTATTAAACAAATAATTTAAACATATAATCACAAGTAACACAATAGAAGACAAGATCACGTATAGTATAAAGTAATTAAAATAAGATAAAGAATCGTGTGCCATTTAGAAACTAAACCAACGAACAACGAATCTTTAAAACACGCAAATGTGTTAAACAAATACATGAAGCTACCAAGTTCAAAAGTATGAACTCTCTATGCTTCCACACACAATACGTTCTTTAGCAAACCGTCAAGTATGTTAGTACTAGTAAGTGATAAGCGTACGATCGCTTGGATTCTTGATGCAAATGAAAAAATGAACACGTTGATAGTGATGGTGATTAGTTCGACGATCCAAAACCCTAAGGGTGTTTTGTTCGGCCGATTTTTGGCACAAGAGAGGAGAAGGAAAGAAATTGATTTTTAGGGATAAATCTAGGTAACCAAATAATGAAAAAAGGATCTCATTATATAGGCTTAAATTACCTAGCTTGCAAGCCTAGAAATCCCATTCCCTCTAGGAATGCTCCACCGATCGACCAAGGCTAAAAGAAGAGGTTCCCAAACTTTCCTTTTCATGTTTTACACTTAAAACCTTTAACTTCGAACAACCGTTAGTTAAATATATCGTTAAGTAACTATTAGTTAACCACTGTTATTACTTATCACTATAACTCTAACATATTAATTATATTAATTGTTTTACGTATTAACCTATGTGTCCCCATAGGCTCACGTTTTTTCTAAACATACGTTATTTAGGAAATGGACATATCCCAACAGCTAGGATTACCAGATGACATTTATGCTACTATAGATATTACATAGTCGCACATGATATGTAGGCTACCATTGAGAGACAGATGTGAGATACTGGGGTGGGGATATAGGATAAACATACTACCATCCTTTGGGAATATGAGGACTTCACTTTTGTACCTGGGGAGACATTGGAATCATACTACCTAAGGTTTACGAAGATTGTGAATGAGCTAAACAGGAACAAGTTGAACAAGAAGAGGATTGATGGGAATATCAAATTTTGATTAAATCTTTAGCTAGAATGGAGACGTTAGCTGACTCTTGTGAAGCAAGCTAAAGACTTACACGCCATTAATTTCAACCAAATCTTTGAATTACTTAAAAAAATTAGGAGGAGGATAATGAAGTGAGACTTGATAGAATGGAAAAGACCAATGACCAGTTGGTGCTAGTAGCAACATGCAGAAAGGATGAGGTTTTAAAACATGCATTTTTAGTCTCTAAACTCGTACATATTTGAACAATTATTACCCTAAATCATTCTTTTCGATTTTTAGTTACTTTGAAAGTGAATGTTGGAAAAGAGCGAGTTTTTGGCTTATTTAGACAAGAAAACGAAGAAAACGACTAAGTCACAAAAACGTCAGGAAAAGGAGGCCTAACGGCATCACAATCCCAACGTGACGTCGTCACATGCAAATCAACATGATGATTCAGTTATACATTTTACAAGTGACGGTTTAGACCATGGTGAGTGTCTATAGCTGACGGCGTCATTATCAGAGAAACAATAGCTGACGGGGTCACAACCTATAAGGTGACACCGTCACAACGGCGACACAATTAAGGAAGAAACCCTAATGACGGCGAGCTGACGGCGTCACACCTATAAAGTGACATCATCAGATATGTAAATCTATATAAGATTTTCGTTTATTTTCCATTCATTATAACATCTTAGAAGGTATATAGGGTACACCTAGAGTAACGAATTTTATAGATCTTGTAAGGGCTTTTAGCCCCTGAACTCTATGTTTTATTGAAGTTAAGTAAGTACTCTTTAATCATTCAATATGTCTATGTGTTGTTTGATTTTTTGTGTTTCTTCTCTTTTGTTTAACATGCTCGGCTAAATTATTAGTGTTTTCTTAGTTTTGAATGAAACCTAGTTATTGATTATTGATTGCCGTCTCTTGTTTTATTAGTTGTTTCATGTTATAAGTAGGAAAACTAGCTTTATCGTTAATGTATTAGCTTGTACATCTGATTAAATGCTTTATTCAATAGAGTGCACTAGTTGTTTTTATTCGTTGTATTTATTGTGTGAATTGCAAATTGTTGATATTAAGAGTCTTAACGAGACTGCATAATTGTGGATTGTTGACATTAGGATTTCTTAAAGGGAGTCAATATATTCATAGAGTTAGGGAATTGATGAGTTTCCAAATACTCATCATTTTTACATAATCTAAACTGCAAATTCATCTGAAAACGCTCAAAAACACATCAAAATGATCAAATTATCACAAATCGAGTTTTATGTGTTTTAAATTCAAAAATATCAAAATCGGATGAAAAATGTATAAAGTTTGCAAAATTGGCGCTTTAGTCCCCGAGTTTTAAAAGTTGTCAAATCTAGTCCACGAAATTCAAAATGTGGAAATTTATCATTCAAGGTCCTTGAAGTATTCTAAGTTGTTTAAAATGATCCTTGAATGATTCTTTGGTCAATTGGCAAGAAAGGTCCTCAAACTTTGGAAATTTACAAAAATAGTCCTTGGACCTTTAAAAAATGGATTTTGTGCAAAAAGGGTCCTTGTTTTATCAAAGTTTGTCAACATTGGTCCTTGGGAAAGCATTGGAAAAAGTTCACTTTCAGTCCCTCATGTTTGGCAAAATTGCAAAAATGGTCCTTGTTTAATTCACAATCAAACGGATCCTTATATAAGCTAAGGCCCAAAATCTTATCCAAGCCCAACCCTTAGCCCACCGCCTTGACCCTTTGCCTATTGCCTGTGTCACAACTTTGTTTTGACCCCGCCACAAACCCCATTTGACCCCCATGTTATTAACTCTTGATCAACCCAAAGTCAAAACCGAGTGCGGCTCTAATACGTAAACACTGTAGCTCTTCTCTCCCAACACAGAAAACTCAAAACCGGTCTGGTTTTCACCATTTTCAACTTCCTCCCATACCATGTCCCTCCAACTCCCCTACATTCCAAAACCTTTAATTAACTCAACCAAACCTCAATTAAAGCTTCAACCTGCTAAATGGGAAATTGGCGCCAAAATGCTAGGTGGACGGATAAGATTACTCTAGCCAATCCAATGGCTCAAATGTGGTGGGAAAGTCTCAGAGTGCATGTGGGATTGTGGAAAAGCCTATAAAAGTGAGAGTTATGCATTGTACAAGAGATATCTAGTGTAGTATTTTACTTTTTATGTCGAATTAGTGTAATTTCCAATTTCAGCTTATGTTTTAAGTTTAAAACTTTGTATTTCAAGTGATTATGTTATTATAAAGCTTTTGTGATCCTTTAATTCAAGTATCAAGTCCTATTTTAGTTTATGAAATTTCTCATATTTATGCAAAAATCTCAAATGTTTCAAATGATGTTGTTTGTTGTTAGTATGGACTTTTAAGCTCATGTAAGCTCCTAGAAAGCTCATTGAAGCTTTTAGTTATCTTAAAATTCAGTTTAGCTTTAAAAATAGAAAAATCACCAAAAATAGCAATTAAATAATCAAAAATCAAAAATCACTTGAAAAGGGTGATCACAGCTGGAGCAAGGTGTATTTTGGATGGCCTTGGGTTAGTGAACCTGTGGGGGTTCTATAGGGAGTAGTCCTTGGTCTTGTTTCTCAGTTTAAAGCTTGGAAGAATTTGTAAGCTTTTTGATAAAATTGTCATTTTACTGTTATAGTGATTAAATAGCTTATATTTGTGTTTTTTTTGTGTTCACTAGTAATAATTTAGTGTGTTTGATCATTAAAATCGAGAAGGTGTTAGTTTAAATTTGTGTTTTGAAAAAATCTTAATTAGGCGATCAATCTAGTTCAAGTCTCAATTCTTGGTTTTAAGTTATCATTCTGTGGATTCAAGCTTAATTAGTCACAACAATAGATTATTTAAGGTTTGTAACCAAGCTTATGGTTTAAAATTGTGTTTTGGTTTGAAAAGCTTCATAATGACTAGCATAAAGGTGTGTTTGGTTTATGGTGTTTGAATGTGCTTTGGTCATTTTCTTTGTTGGAAATCGTCTAACTCGGTCTAAATAACTTATACAAGTCAAGAAATAAAGTTCTTAATAGCAAAAGTCAAAATCATTTTGATTCTAATTATGCGACCTTGTTGGGTTTTTCAAAAACTTGACATTGATTTTGTGTTCAAAAGCTAATAATCTTGTTATAATCAGTCTTAGTTCAACTTATAACATCATATTAAGTGTTTTAGACCAGATCAAAACTCACTTTGGTCAAATTTTTGGTTTTTCTCAAAAAGTCAAAGTTCACATGGGTCATTTTTGAATAAACTTTGGATTTTTACTGTGGGTTCATTAGTGAGTTTCAGAGTATAAGATTTGGAGGTATTGTAGTCTAGTGGGTGTAGAAAAATACAAAAATAGTAGTTCTCTGTTTATAAGCTTTTAAAGTGCTTTTTGGACTGCTTCTTTGGAGCTACTGTTCTGCCATAGTGCCCTGTGCACAGAAATTGTGCCCAACTTCAAAAGCTTGCACCAAGCTTATTCTTTGTCCAATTCTTGTGTTCTCTACTTCTTTGGAAAGCCAACCAGGTCCTCTTGAGATATCAAGTTTTGTTTTTCACTTTGGAACTCATTTGGTAGGGCTGCATTAAGCCTAAAGCTTGTCCCATTTTCTGTGTTAAGCCAAAGTGCTTATTGCTTATTATTCACTTAATCAGTGTGCTTCTTTGTATAACTTAGTCTCATTTCAGTCTCTTAAGCTTGTTTTAATCCATTTTGAGCCTTTGTTTAAAGTTACAAGCTTGTTTGAGTTTTTACACCCAAATAAGCATCTAAGTCCTTGTTGGGCCAATAAGCATTCAAAGCGCTTATTGGTGTTTTGTAAATTTTTGTCTTTATTAAAGTTTCATAATATTAGTGTATAAGTAGTTTTCAAAAGAAAATCACAAAACATAAATATAAAAATAGTGATAGCGTTTATTTAAGACTTTTTAGCTTTTTGATTTTTCTTTTCAACTTATTAATAAGCTAATCTAGTTTTTCTATTTTTCTTAAGTTTCTGTCATCACATAGGATTTTTAGAAAAAGTTTCAGATTTTTCTTTATCTTTTTAGTATTTATTATAATTTTAATTAGTTAAAAATAATAAATAATTAGTAATAAATAATTAAAAAGTCTAAAAAATATATTTTCTGTTTTAAAATTAGTTTTATCATATTTTAGATTTTTCAAAGTTAAAATTTTATTTTTCCAAGTTTATTTTCTAATTTCTAGTATTTAAGTGTATTTTAAATAATAATTAATTAGTAATAATTAGATAAAAAGTGTGAAAAATATATTTTTAGTTTTAAAATTAGTTTTATAGTATTTTAGATTTTCTGAATCATAAGTTTATTTTTCTAGCCTTATTTTGTATTTTCTTTCATTTTAGAGTATTTATTAAATAGTTAAAATAGTTTTTAATTAATAGTAATTAATTAAATAGTAAAAAAATAATTTTCTTTTCTAATAATTTTCTTTTATTTTAGGATTCCAAATATGTCATTTTTATATTTTTAGGCCTTCTATTTCTTAGTTTTCACTTTTTATTTTGTGCGCGTTATCGTAGTTTCTAAAACTTAGATTTTACGCGTTTCTTTGATGATAGCGTTGTTGTGCTTTCTTTTTAATTTTCTTAATTTGTCTAATCCCATTCCAAATCAATCCGTAGTGTAATTTCTAATCAATACCTTTCGATCACTATCCTTAGTGATCATCCCATCATCTGAATCGGTGTTTAACACACCATTGAGTCTCCTTGGGACTAAACGACCGGGAATTCAATCTATTCTCCGAGGCTTAATTGTATTTGTGTGTCGAATTGTTTCAAGTCTGTTTGACTTATTTGCTTGTACGAATCAAATTTTAGCGCTTCACGCCGGGAGGCTTAAGCGTGTGTCTAGCCATTTTCGGATCCATTGTTGCACATACCCACCATTTGTAAAAGTTTTGTAAAGTTATAAGAAAATCAAAAAGTCATTAACACTTTTCCTAAAGTGTTAAAACACTAAAAAAATATAAAACAACAAAACAATCGAACGTTTTCTATTTTGTATTCTCTTTTAAGGTGATTCTTGAAGAGATACGATTTGGTTAAGCGGACGATAACAAAACATTGTCCAAAAGTTTTAAACCCATCAGCCTGAGATCTAACCTACGTCTTTTCGGTGGTACTTAATTGAATACATAAAAATCAACCACCGCAAATCAAGGCGTGCACTACCTAAGCGGGGTGCGACCATTAATAAGTTCCCGAACATCGATTTAAAACTTGCCTTTGTGTCACTTGTGATTTGGTGTACCTTTTTCAAAAAGCCATTTCATTTGTGATTATTGGTTAAGTTCACTTGTGTTTTGCCTCATTTGTTTTGAAAATTGGTTTTATACATAGTGCATGCGACTCGTTCTTCCATTCTACAAGTCCACTTTTAGAACTTGGCAAGATTCCTCGTGAGCGTAGAGGACGTTCGGCTCCTTGGTAGTCGAGGAGGCGTCTACCACCACCACCTCCGTCGAAATGGCGATTTAGCGTACTATGGCGGAAATGCTCCGTGCACCCACCGGGGTTATGGAGATGCCATCGTTTTACCCGTAATCAATTCGATCACTTGAATTGAAGACACATTTGATCCAACTTGTGTCTACAAATCAATTCCACGGGTTTGATCGTGAAGACCCATATGCACACATCCGTTGGTTTAACAAATTGACTTCAACTATCAATTATAAGGATGTTCCACAAAAGTCATCAAGTTGATGCTTTTCCATTCTCTCTTGAGGGACACCGGATTTGGTGGAAAAAGAACCCCTCGATCTATCGAAACTTGGGAGGATCTTGTTCAAAAGTTTGTGAACTACTTCTTTCCTCCATCAAAGACGACTAATCTCAAAATGAAATTTCGGATTTCGTCAAAATTTCGATGAAAACTTTGGAGAGGCATGGAGAGATTCAAAGATCTCCTCGTGAAATGCCCCATCATGAATTCACGAGCTTCAACAAGTCAATATCTTTTACAATGGGTTGAACGGTAATGATCAAGATTCCTTGAATGCGGTCAGCAGCGGCAATATCTTGAACCGTAGACCTAAAGATGTGATTGAGATTTGCGAGCAAAAATCAAAAGTTCCTATTTCTCAACAAAGTCAATACTCCTAACACTCCGCTCCTTCATCCAAGAACTCTTACGAGTTAGCGACTCCGATAACTGCTCTAACGGATGCCATCCGTTGTATGATTAAGGATGTTAAGGAAATCAAAAGCGAAATTCATAAGCTCGAGCGATCAAAGCCGTAAACAAGGTGTGTGAAACTTGTAGTGGTCCACACGCGTACTATGATTGTCAAGCAACCGATGCTTCCTTTTACCAAGCCCCGTAGCTTGGTAAACCACAATCAATACCGACCACATCTTGAACCACACTACCGTGCTAACACTAATCGAGCACCACCGGTTTCAACGAATCATAACATGCAAAACCGAACCAAAACCAACCAAGAATGAACCAAGGTTATCAAAACCAAGGTAATTTCTATCCCGCACCCAATCAAGGTTTCCAACATCGGGAACCTTCATCAAAACAATTTCAATCGAGGAATCAATTTCATGGGAATATGAATCCTAATCAAGGGAATTTTGGTCATAATCAAAACATACGACCTCAAATTGTCCCTCCAGCTCCTCCGTCATTACTCCTCCGGGACCATCATCGATGAGTTCTTCAAGCGGTTTATGAAATCCCAAGATGAAATGAACCGGTTGTTGGTCGGTCGATTCTCGATCGAAGAAGTCTTTAAATGATCGACCCTCGGGCTCGGTACTTTACCGAGCAACACGATCGCTAACCCGAGGGGCGATGCCAAGGCGATCACAACCAAGTGGTGTTTCATACCGGACTCGCTGTTCCTACTACCTCTTCTTCCTCTTCTCTTCCAAAGGTAGTGGAAAGTGAACCTCAAAACACATGGACCTCGACTCCAATGCCACCTCCACCGGTGCCAATGAGTCAAGTTACCAAGGATACTACGGACAAAGTGCATAATTCAAGCCCACGGCATAAAGACACGTCCTACCTTGTAGTCCATCCTCAAGTGGTCCGAAATCCCGGTCCAATCCGGAGTTGTTTTGAACCTCCTGTAGCTCTGTTGAGAATCGAATCCAAATCTTCTATTCCTTACCCATCGCGCTTAAATGAGCAAAGCTCATGAGAAAGCTAGTCATCAAATGGATAAATTTTCCAAATTTTCCAAGAATTACATTTTGACATAAGCTTTGCGGATGCTATCATCTTGATGCCCAAGTTCGCATCTACTCTCAAGCACATGTTAAGCAATAAGGAAAAGTTGTTTGAAATGGCGAAAACTCCTCTTAACGAGAACCGCTCGTGATTATTCGAAAAAGCTTCGAAAAGCTTGGAGATCCCGGAAATTTCTCTTACCTTGTGTATTCCTGGGATGGTTGAATGCTTTGCCCTAGCAGATCTTGGTGCAAGCATAAACCTTATGCCATATTCGATGTGGAAGAAACTCTCTTCGGAACTCACTCCTACATGCATGACTCTCGAGCTTGTCGATCGATCCATATCCCGTCCTCTTGGCATTCTTGAGGACGTGTTTGTGAAATAGGAAAGTTCCATTTCGGTGACTTCGTGGTTGTTGATTTTGATGCGATCATCGGGTTCCTCTCATTGTTGGTCGAGGATTCACGAGCGGGCCGTGCTCTCATAGATGTATTTGAGCAAGAAATCACATTGCGTGTTGGTAATGAAGTGTCACCTTCAATCTTGACCAAACTTGAGATACTCCGCAAATTATGATTACGAATCGGTCAACCGAATAGATATCATTGATGTTGCTTCGACGAGTACTCTCAAGAAGTTCTTGGTTATTCTCATAATTCGTGAGTGGGATTCCACCACATCTTCTCGACCTATCATAGCCAATTCTACTCCTTCCATCACTCCGTTTGAGGAAGCGACTTCATCTTAGATGAGATTGAAGCATATTTGGCTAGTGATTACGTACCTTGGGAAATTGATCACGCTCCAATTGATATTGAGGGGACATACTTATTGAGAAGTTGCTCAATGATGATCCATCATCAACCCTCATCCTAGTGATTCAATTCCGATGAGATTAATCTGGAGGAGATATTCTTCTTAAGAAAGTGTCAAATCTGGATACTTCTCCTCCTCTCCCTCCCATCAAGCTTCATAACGAGGAAGTCAATTCAGTTGAGAAAAGCGAAGAATTTCTGAGGTTGAGCTTAAGGACTTACCTCCTCATCTTGAGTATGCATTCCTTGAGGGTGATGATAAGTTACCCGTCATTATTGCTCGAGATTTGAGTAAAGATGAAAAAGTCGCTCTCATTAAAATCTTGAAGTCACACAAGCAAGCAATTGCTTGGAAACTCTCCGACATCAAAGGTATAAACCACGAGTTTTGTACTCATAAAATCTTGATGGAGGATGACTTCAAACCCAGCATTCAACATCGAGGCGAGTGAATCCAAAAATCCATGATGTTATCAAACAAGAGGTTATCAAACTTCTTGGACGCAGGATTGATTTACCGATCTCGCAGGTCCTTGGGTTAGCCCAATTCATTGTGTCCGAAAAGGGTGGCATTCTTGTTATCACAAATGAAGATAACGAGTTAATTCCAACTCGATTGGTTACGGGATGGCGTGTTTGCATCGACTATCGTAAGTTGAATGACGCCACCGAAAAGACCATTTTCCTCTACCCTTCATGGACCGGATGCTTGAGAGATTAGCGGGGAATGAGTACTATTGCTTCCTTGATGGTTTCTCGGGTTACTTTCAGATCCCTATTGATCCACAGGATCAAGAGAAGACCACATTCACTTGCCCATACGGAACTTTTGCCTACAAACGTATGCCTTTTGGCCTATGTAATGCTCCCGCACGCTCCAACGATGTATGATGGCCATATTCCACGACATGATCGGGAAACAATGGAAGTGTTTATGGATGACTTCTCGGTCATTGGGATTCTTTTCAATCATGTCTCTCCCACTTAGATAAAATGCTTCAAAGATGTGAAGACACCAATCTTTGTCTAAACTGGGAGAAGAGCCACTTTATGGTCAAAGAAGGCATTGTCCTTGGCCATAAGATTTCAAAGAACGGGATTGAGGTAGATAGAGCAAAAGTCGATGTTATTGCTAAGCTGCCTCATCCTACTACCGTCAAGGGTATTAGGAGTTTTTTGGGTCATGCCGGTTTCTATCGTAGATTCATTCAAGATTTTTCCAAAATCGCCCGGCCTATGACCCATCTTCTTGAAAAGGATGCTCCTTTTATCTTCTCACCCGAGTGCATCGTAGCTTTTGAAACATTGAAGAAAAAGCTTCTGAAGCACCCATTCTCGTTGCTCCCGATGGGACTTGCCTTTTGAGCTCATGTGCGATGCAAGTGATTTTGCTATCGGTGCGGTCCTAGGGCAACGAAGAAATAAGCATTTTCACCTATTCACTACGCGAGCAAAACTATGGTGAGGCTCAAACTCATTACACCACCACGAAAAAGAGCTATTAGCCGTGGTGTATGCTTTTGAGAAGTTTCGCCTTATCTTATCTTGACAAAATGCGTAGTGTATACGGATCACTCGGCTCTTAAATATCTCTTTGCAAAACAGATGCAAAGCCGAGATTGCTTCGTTGGATTCTCCTCCTCCAAGAATTTGATATCATCATACGTGATAAAAAGGAGTCGAAAATCTAGCGGTGATCATCTATCCAGTTAGAAAACCCTCACCAAGATGTTTTCGAGAAAAGGATATAAATGAAACATTTCCTCTCGAGACACTCAATGCGGTTTCTTTTCGTGGAAATTCTACCACCCCATGGTTTCTTGATTTTGCAAATTACCATGCGGGTAACTTCATTGTGAAAGGGATGTCGACCAGCAGAAGAATAAATTCTTCAAGGATGTTAAACACTATTTCGGGACGACCCTTCTTATTCAAAATCTGTGCGGATCAAGTCATCCGAAGGTGTGTTTATGGACGAAGCTCTTGACATTCTCAAAGCTTGTCATCTTTGACCCACCGGGGCCATCATAGTCCAAACTACACCGCTAAAAAGGTGTTTGATTCGGGTTCTATTGGCCCACAATCTATAAGGATGCCCACGATTATGTCAAAACACATGACGCTTGTCGTCATCATGGTAATATATCTCAAAGGAATGAAATGCCGCAAAATGCCATTCAAGTTTGTGAGATATTTGACATATGGGGTATTGATTTTATGGGGCCGTTTCCATCTTCTCGTGGTAACAAGTACATACTCGTGGTGTTGATTATCTGTCAAAGTGGGTTGAAGCAAAAGCTCTACCCACCAATGATGCCCGAGTAGTTGTGAAATTTTGAAATCTCTGTTTGCGGTTGGAACTCGAGAGCGATAATCGGTGATCGCGGTACACATTCTGTAATGACCAATTTGAAAGAGTCATGCAAAATATGGTGTTACCCATCGTCTCTCTATCGCATACCACCCCAATCAAGTGGGCGGTGGAAGTTTCAAACCGTGGTCTTAAAAGGATTCTTGAAAGAAACGATGGCGAAAATCGTGCATCCCGGTCGGATAAGCTTGATGACGCACTGGGCCTTCCGTACGACTTACAAAACACCAATCGGGTGTACTCCATACAAGCCGGTGTACGGAAAGGCATGTCATCTTCCGATTGAGTTAGAGCACAAAGCTTCGGGCCTTAAAACATGCGAACTTCGATATCTGAGACGGTAGGTGATCACCGAAAAGTTCAAATGAATGAACTAAATGAACTTCGTGATCAAGCTTATGAGAACTCTTTGATCTACAAGCAAAGACAAAGAAGATTCATGACTCCAAGATCAAGAACCGCGTTTTCAACGTTGGTGATCGAGTCCTTCTTTTCAATTCAGTTGAAGATTTTCTCGGGAAAGCTTAAGTCCATTGGTGCGGTCCATTCACTATTGCTAAAGTTTATCCTTATGGTACCGTTGAGTTATCTCAACCCGATGGTCCTAATTTTAAAGTGAATGGTCATCGAGTTAAGCATTACTTTGGAGAGGACATTCCCCGTGGTTGTCCGGATTTACAAACATTCCCATGAACCAATGAATGCGGGGATCGAGTCAAGCTAGTGACTCGGTAATCAAAAACATTAGCACGCATCATATGGGTTTTCACCCATAATTCGTCTTCTTATCCCTTTCTACCACCCTAGTGTGGGGAGTTTTTCCCATTGTTGTATATTCTCAATCTTTCTAAAAAAAAAAAAAAAAAAAAAAAAAAAAATCTTCTTCTAAATAAATGGCCGTAATATTTCCCTTTACGTTCTTAGTTTCGGCATAACCGCCGGTACTTTGAATATCGAGGCGATATTCATTTCTAAGTGTGGGGAATTCTCACGAATTTCATATATTATCTACCAAATTCCCGTTTTGGCCAAAAAATTTTTTTTTGGAGTAAGTGTTTTACACTTTCTCATTTGGTTATCGATCCGCCATGTCTCGTAAGACAAAAGGATTGGCTAATCCAGAGCAAACGGCTCTTGGTAAAGATTAATCAAATCCGTTTATATGGCTTGCAATTTGCCCAAAATTGTATGGTTCTTGACTCCCATCATCCTCAAAAGATAATGGTGGCTAGCCCGCAAGGTTATGGCTTGTGGTAAAGGCGATGGAAAATCCATAATTGGTAATCGGCTCACCAAAGATAATCTTGATAATTTATCTAAGAGTTGGCTAGTCCGGAGGTACGGCACGGTAAAGACACATCAAATCCGTTATATGGTTTATGATTTGCCAATAAATCATCCGGTTATCGTTGTACCAAGATTCTTACTTGAATCAAAACAATCGGCTACTCCGAAGTGATGGCTTTTGGTAAAGAGTTTTCAAATCCATCAAGGTTTTCAAATCATTGCTAGGGACTAGCAATATCTCGATGTGGGGATTGATGAGTTTCAAATACTCATCATTTTACATAATCTAAGCGCAAATTCATCGAAAACGCTCAAAACACATCAAAATGATCAAATTATCACAAATCGAGTTTTATGTGTTTTAAATTCAAAATATCAAAATCGGATGAAAATGTATAAAGTTTGCAAAATTGGCGCTTTAGTCCCCGAGTTTTAAAAGTTGTCAAATCTAGTCCCTGGAAATTCAAAAATGTGGAAATTTATCATTCAAGGTCCCTGAAGTATTCTAAGTTGTTTAAAATGATCCTTGAATGATTCTTTGGTCAATTGGCAAGAAAGGTCCCTAAACTTTGGAAATTTACAAAAATAGTCCTTGGACCTTTAAAAAATGGATTTTGTGCAAAAAGGGTCCTTGTTTTATCAAAGTTTGTCAACATTGGTCCTTGGGAAAGCATTGAAAAAAATATCACTTTTAGTCCTTGGAGTTTGGCAAAATTGCAAAATTGGTCCTTGTTTAATTCACAATCCAAACGGATCCTTATATAAGCTAAGGCCCAAAAATCTTATCCAAGCCCAACCCTTAGCCCACTGCCTTGACCCTTTGCCTATTGCCCCAGGTCACAACCTGTTTTTGACCCCCTGCCACAAACCCCATTTGACCCCCATGTTATTAACTCTTGATCAACCCAAAGTCAAAACCGAGTGCAGCTCTAATACCGTAAACACTGTAGCTCTTCTCTCCCAACACGAAAACTCAAAACCAGTCTGGTTTCACCATTTTCAACTTCCTCCCATACCATGTCCCTCCAACTCCCTACATTCCAAAACCTTTAATTAACTCAACCAAACCTCAATTAAAGCTTCAACTCGCTAAATGGGAAATTGGCGCCAAAATGCTAGGTGGACGGATAAGATTACTCTAGCCAATCAATGGCTCAAATGTGGTGGGAAAGTCTCGAGTGCATGTGGGATTGTGGAAAAGCCTATAAAAGTGAGAGTTATGCATTGTACAAGAGATATCTAGTGTAGTATTTTACTTTTATGTCGAATTAGTGTAATTTCCAATTTGACTTATGTTTTAAGTTTAAAACTTTGTATTTCAAGTGATTATGTTATTATAAAGCTTTTGTGATCCTTTAATTCAAGTATCAAGTCCTATTTTAGTTTATGAAATTTCTCATATTTATGCAAAATCTCAAATGTTTCAAATGATGTTGTTTGTTGTTAGTATGGACTTTTAAGCTCATGTAAGCTCTAGAAAGCTCATTGAAGCTTTTAGTTATCTTAAAATTCAGTTTAGCTTTAAAAATAGAAAAATCACCAAAAATAGCAATTAAATAATCAAAAATCAAAAATCACTTGAAAAGGGTGATCACAGCTGGAGCAAGGTGTATTTTGGATGGCCTTGGGTTAGTGAACCTGTGGGGGTTCTATAGGGAGTAGTCCTTGGTCTTGTTTCTCAGTTTAAAGCTTGGAAGAATTTGTAAGCTTTTTGATAAAATTGTCATTTTACTGTTATAGTGATTAAATAGCTTATATTTGTGTTTTTTTTGTGTTCACTAGTAATAATTTAGTGTGTTTGATCATTAAAATCAGTAAGGTGTTAGTTTAAATTTGTGTTTTGAAAAAAATCTTAATTAGGCAGTCAATCTAGTTCAAGTCTCAATTCTTGGTTTTAAGTTATCATTACTGTGGATTCAAGCTTAATTAGTCACAACAATAGATTATTTAAGGTTTGTAACCAAGCTTATGGTTTAAAATTGTGTTTTGGTTTGAAAAGCTTCATAACAGCTAGCATAAAGGTGTGTTTGGTTTATGGTGTTTGAATGTGCTTTGGTCATTTTCTTTGTTGGAAATCAGTCTAACTCAGTCTAAATAACTTATACAAGTCAAGAAATAAAGTTCTTAATAGCAAAAAGTCAAAAATCATTTTGATTCTAATTGTGCAGCCCACTGTTGGGTTTTTCAAAAACTTGACATTGATTTTGTGTTCAAAAGCTAATAATCTTGTTATAATCAGTCTTAGTTCAACTTATAACATCATATTAAGTGTTTTAGACGGATCAAAACTCACTTTGGTCAAATTTTTGGTTTTTCTCAAAAGTCAAAGTTCATGGGTCATTTTGAATAAACTTTGGATTTTTCTTGTGGGTTCATTAGTGAGTTTCAGAGTATAAGATTTGGAGGTATTGTAGTCTAGTGGGTGTAGAAAAATACAAAAATAGTAGTTCTCTGTTTATAAGCTTTTAAAGTGCTTTTTGGACTGCTTCTTTGGAGCTACTGTTCTGCCATAGTGCCCTGTGCACAGAAATTGTGCCCAACTTCAAAAGCTTGCACCAAGCTTATTCTTTGTCCAATTCTTGTGTTCTCTACTTCTTTGGAAAGCCAACCAGGTCCTCTTGAGATATCAAGTTTTGTTTTTCACTTTGGAACTCATTTGGTAGGGCTGCATTAAGCCTAAAGCTTGTCCCATTTTCTGTGTTAAGCCAAAGTGCTTATTGCTTATTATTCACTTAATCAGTGTGCTTCTTTGTATAACTTAGTCTCATTTCAGTCTCTTAAGCTTGTTTTAATCCATTTTGAGCCTTTGTTTAAAGTTACAAGCTTGTTTGAGTTTTTACACCCAAATAAGCATCTAAGTCCTTTGTTGGGCCAATAAGCATTCAAAGCGCTTATTGGTGTTTTGTAAATTTTTTGTCTTTATTAAAGTTTCATAATATTAGTGTATAAGTAGTTTTCAAAAAGAAAAATCACAAAAACATAAATATAAAAATAGTGATAGCGTTTATTTAAGACTTTTTAGCTTTTTGATTTTTCTTTTCAACTTATTAATAAGCTAATCTAGTTTTTCTATTTTTCTTAAGTTTCTGTCATCACATAGGATTTTTAGAAAAAGTTTCAGATTTTTCTTTATCTTTTTAGTATTTATTATAATTTTAATTAGTTAAAAATAATAAATAATTAGTAATAAATAATTAAAAGTCTAAAAATATATTTTCTGTTTTAAAATTAGTTTTATCATATTTTAGATTTTCAAAGTTAAAATTTTATTTTTCCAAGTTTATTTTCTAATTTCTAGTATTTAAGTGTATTTTAAATAATAATTAATTAGTAATAATTAGATAAAAGTGTGAAAAATATATTTTAGTTTTAAAATTAGTTTTATAGTATTTTAGATTTTCTGAATCATAAGTTTATTTTTCTAGCCTTATTTTGTATTTTCTTTCATTTTAGAGTATTTATTAAATAGTTAAAATAGTTTTTAATTAATAGTAATTAATTAAATAGTAAAAAAAAAATAATTTTCTTTTCTAATAATTTTCTTTTATTTTAGGATTCCAAATATGTCATTTTATATTTTTAGGCCTTCTATTTCTTAGTTTTCACTTTTTATTTTGTGCGTCATTCTATAAGACCACCCTACAACCAATATTAAGGAATACAATGCGCTAATTAAAACAAGGACGTGACAATTCGACTAATTAATAGGAGATAACTAAGGAGTAAGGAAATTTTAAGTAAACACCTTTACCTATCATAAGACTTACCACTTTAATTTTCTGCATAATTAGTATAATTTAGTATAAATAGTTTAATTAATAATTTAAAAACCAAACTCTTCAAACCTCAAGATACTCTACTTGCTTTACAAGAAAATATAAAATACAAAAAGAATCATCTCTTACCTTTAGACCTAATTCGTCATACACTTTGGCCTTCACAACACTATTCTCCTAGGGAACGCTCAATCCCGGTATCTTGCCTATACTACACCACAACGGTTAGGTACACTGCCTAAGAAGATTGTAAAACTTAGTGGTTATGAAAAATTCCGCATCAAGTTTTTGGTGCCGTTGCCGGGGAATAGTTTAGGTTTTTACTTTTATCTCGTTTAGGTCTACTCACTAGATTCTTATCAAGGGAGTATTTTTCTTTTATTATATTTCTCGTAATCTATCCTTTCTCTATTCCATTTGTTCGTAAAACCTTTTTCATTGACTATTCAGTTTTCCACTATGGAGAATGTGAATCCACACAACTTACCCCATACATACACTGCCTCAAAATGAAACAATCTCGTTGCGTGACCAAATTATTCAAGAGATTTGTCGGCTTCGGGAGTTAAATAGGTTAAATGCTAATGATCTTGAAAATGAAATTAATGAGTCAGAAATTACTCCTCTTACAAGTGATGATTCTGACGATGAATCAGAAATATGAGGGATAGTGAATAATGAAAGTGAAAAAGAGAGTGAAGAGGAGGAGTTAGATAACGAAGAATTTAATCTAAACCCTACTAAAGAAGAGATAGTCTATCATAGGAATATAATTGATAACCCTCATCCTTCCTTTATAAGGATCGACCCTAAGGTTAAGAGAGGTAATCCATAGAGTATTAATATTCCCTGTATGATTGGACACAAACACATAAGACAAGATTTTATTGACTTAGAATCACCTATCAATGTGATGTCTTCAATTTATTACAGAGATATTATGAATAAGCAAATCAAAGCTAGAAAGGACCCTAAGTATCCCGGTGGGATTTGCAAATTTGTTGGGAGAGTTAAGGGTTTGCACGTTTTTATAGGAAACTTCACTTATGTTGCCGACTTCATGATATTGGAGGATGTAGGGGGTGTTATAGATATCTATTTATCTCATGTTGTGTTAGGAAAACTGTTTGTTGAAGAATCCAAACTAGTCTACAATTGATTAGAAGGAACGGTTAAATTTTTGGATAGAATTGAGGAAATTACATATAAGATGCCTTATAGTATGGAAAAACTTTGCTATGTATCCAATTTAGAAAAAGATAACATAAGTCATTTGAGATTGTTAGTAAGGAATGTAGGAAAAATGGTTCGAGCTATTTATTTGAGGAAAGAAGTCTTTACTATATGAGTTGTTTGTCTCTCGGTCCAAAATATAAGCTTGATAAAGAAATAGTTAGGATGCTCATGGATGCTTATGTGAGCAAGAATAACAAGACCTATGACATGACTTTGAGTCTAGCTACAAGACACATAAATAAAGAAAAGCGCTTCTTGGTTGGCAACCTGATAAGGATTTAAAACGTGCATTTTTAGTGGGTCATTTAAGCTCTAAACTCGTACATTTGTGATCAATTTTTGCCTTAAATCGTTCCTTTTCACACTTTAGGTACTTGGGACACAGAAGAGGGAAACCAACACGTTTTGGGCTAATTTGGACAAGAAAACGAAGAAAATGACCAAATCGCGAATCTGTCTAGAAAAGGACTCCAGACGATGTCACAACCTCAATGTGACGCTGTCACTTGCATTTGGACGTGATGATTTGTTGGATATTTTACATGTGATGGCTTAGAACATTTGAGCAAGTTTAGAACCTGACGATGTCACTTGTATTTGAAGACCAAGATTTAGAGTAACAATTACACGAGATGGCTCAGACTTATTAAAAAGAGACGGCGTCAGAGACAAAAGGCGGTGATGCAATTGAAGAAACCCTAATGACGGCGAGCTGACAGCGTTACAACCATAATGTGATGCCGTCACACTTGTAAATCTATATATATTTATGCATGTTTTCATTTATTCATGTAACACTTTGAAGAAGCGAAACCCTACACGAATTTCACAGCTTTTGTAAGGCTTTTATGGCCACTTTTGCTCATGTTTTATTGAAGTTAAGTAATCCCTCTTTAAGCATTCAATATGTCTATGTGTTGTTTGATTATATGTTTTTCTTGTCTTCACTTTAACATGCTAGGCTAAATTAATTAGTGTTTGCTTAGATCTAATAAAACCTAGTTGTTAATTATTGATTTTCATTTCTTGTTTGGAAGATTGTCTGGCGTTAGGAGTAGGAAAACTAGCTTCTTCACCCATTTATTAGCTTGAAAGTCCTTGATGCGCGTACGAAGCGTGTTCGGGGTCAAAGGAACTTCCTTTTCTTCGAGCAAGTTTTTCAACCACCTAGGCAGTGAACCTAATCGTTGTAGTATAGTATTGGGTAAGCCTCGGGGATTGATATCGTTCTCTAGGGGAATAGGAATGCTAGTAAGAAATGTATGACGAGGAGGTGGGGGTTGAAGATGATTCTTTTTTATCTTTTATTGGTTTTTTAGAAAGCTAAGGTAAATATCTTGGGGCAATTGGTTGGGGGGTGGTACTTCTACCGATTACTTCTACATATCTAATTACTACGGGTAGTATTATGTCTAATTGATGTGTGCTCGTATGATGATTAAAAATGTGTTTACCTAGATACTATTACTCCCTAGTTATCTTTTATTGGTCGGTTGAATTGTCACACCTTATCTTAACGCGTTGTATTCCTAAGATCGAAGGGTATGCGTAGTCCCTAGATCTTTGAGGTTATCTCTCAGATTTAGCATACAAAATCGGCAAGCCCTTAAGCTATTTCATTCATAAGCCTCACTTTCATAAAGCATACTCAAGCATTAAATACAACGAATGATTCCTAGTTGCACTCTTAAGCTAAATTACAATTAAGATAAGAAACAACCTAACAATAATCAATAACTACGCTTCATAGATCTAAGTGATAAGGATTTAAAACATACGCTTTTAGGGGGTCATTTAAGCCCTAAATCGACCACTTTTATATCCATTACTTCTTAATTTCGTTCCTTTTCACTTTTAGGTCTCTTGGAAGCAAAATGCTGGAATGAAGCACATTTGGACGAAAAGGAGCAAATACATGAAGAAAATGGCAAAGTCAAGATCGAAGCCACTCAAGCTGCTCAAACAGAACCTGACGGCGTCCCAATCAAAAGGCGACGCCATCCCTCTATAAAGACTTGATCAAAACATGCATCAGACGATTCAGTAGAAATTTTGCTCACATAACCTGACGGCTACACGTTGAAAAGAAGGAGGGCGTCACTTACAGTTTTCAACTCAGATGGCCCAGATCCAGAATAGAGACGACGTCCCAACTGAAGACTGACGATGTCACAACTCTAAGGTGACGCGGTCCCATCGATGACTTGGCCAAGGTAAAAACCTAATGACGGCGAGCTGCTGACGTCCCATGCAAAAGGTGACGCCGTTGCACTTGTAAATCTATATATAGAATTCGATTTTTCTGCATTTAGGGAGGTAGACTTTTGGAGAAAAACCCTAAATCGTTTGTAGTCTGATTAACACAGAATCTTAGGGTCCCAAACCCTATTTCACACATCGAGATAAGTATTTTAATCCAAAGTATCATTATGTCTTCAATTGATTGTGTGTATGCTTGCTTGTTTACCATGGCTAGCTAAATTTCTTGTGTGTTTGCTTAGATCTATGAAACCTAGTTATTGATTATTGTTAGGTTGTTTCTTATCTTAATTGTAAATTAGCTTAAGAGTGCAACTAGGCATCATTCGTTGTATTTAATGCTTGAGTATGCTTTATGAAAGTGAGGCTTATGAATGAAATAGCTTAAGGGCTTGCCGATTTCGTATGCTAAACCCGAGAGATAACCTCAAAGAACTAGGGACTACGCATACCCTTCGATCTAAGGAATACAACACTTTAAGATAAGGTGTGACAATTCAACCGACCAATAAAAGATAACTAGGGAGTAATAGTATCTAGGTAAACACATTTTAATCATCATATGAGCACACATCAATTAGACATAATACTACCCATAGTAATTAGATAATTAGATAAGTAGAAGTAATCGGTAGAAAATATCACCCCCCAAACCAATTGCCCCGAGATTTTACCTTAGCTTTCTAAAAAACCAATAAAAAGATAAAAAAGAATCATCCTCAACCCACACCTTCTCGCCATACATTTCTAGCTAGCATTCCTATTCCCCTAGAGAACGATGTCAATTCCTCGAGGCTTACCCAATACTACACTACAACGATTAGGTTCAAGTCTAGCTACAAGACTCATAAATAAAGAAAAGCGCTTCGTGGGAGGCAACCCATGCTTAATTGTTTGCTTGTTTGTGTATCATATATCTTTTTCATTATTACATATAAAGGTATTTTACAAAAAGATAAGTTTCGGGAAGATCACATACGTTTTTGAAGAACATGGACATGAGAATTACAATTAGTGAAATTGATATATATGTGTGTTTGTTAGAGTCAAATGCTTGTATCGAGTCATAATAGATGTTTTGCGTGAATTTTTCGAGTTTTAAAGATGTAATTTTCCATAATTTTTCGAGAAAAAGCAGCCGGGCGGTTTCGATCATGACAACTGACGCGTCAAGATTAAAGCGGCGACTTGAGTTAAGCGACTTGATTTATAAATTTTTTATTTTACGTGCTACTTATAAATTTTGGAAATTCTCGGTCTTAATTTTCGGAAAAGCGCAAACATCCATTCCACAAGCATTATATCCTAGTGTAGTAGTGTCATATATAGTTTAACCGCTGATTTTACGCGAAGGTTTCATTTGTTTTCTTAAGTATGCAGGTTATATTTGGCAAGAAGAAGAAACACAACATTGGATGGAGCTTATTGATAACATCAAATTATCCTGAATATTAAGTGTCAATTTACCCCGATAATGCTTGTAATTTATATCATTTATATGGATTTACGCTTGTTTTCCATTATATTCTACTTTCAGGTAAATTACGAGCATTGGAGCTAAAGAGACGCGGAATTGGAGAATTATTAAATATTTATCATAGTATGCTCACTTTGAAGAAGTTACGGCGTAACTCATCTCTCACATTACGCCGTAACTAAAGCGTGACTCAGAAAGCCAACTTATTAGAAGATTACGGCGTAACTCTCCCAAAAGATTACGACGTAACTATATTAGGTCAAATGAGGATGCGCCCCGTTGATAAATACGCCGTAACTATAATAGATGATTACGGCGTAACTATTTTATTAGTTACGCCGTAACCAAGATCTGGCCTATAAATACCCCGATTTCTAGTATTTCAAAGCATCCCATTTCACACACCACAACCAAAGAATGTGGGAAGAAGCCAAAGCAGGTCTAGAGGAGCATCGAAGCTATCTCGAGGAGAAATCACTCCCTACGATAAGCATTAGCATTTTATCTTTTCTTTACTTTCGATTCATGTATTTTGTAACATTAAATATTGAATTGATTTGTATGGTTAATATGAGCGGCTAAGCACCTCTTGGTGCTGGCCTAGTTATGATTTCTTAATTGTTTTGTTTACGTTTACATTACTTCCGTATAATTATTTCTAACTGTATGCATGCATAGTTTATTGGTAACTACCTTGTTTCGGTAGTTTTGATGGCGATAGAGGCTAGTTGCTTAGGAGATATGACCAACTGACCCTAAGTGAGTAGACTAAGACGGTAAGGGTAAGATATGACCAACTGACGACCCTTTCTACTTGTGCGATTTGACCAACTGATCACCTACCATTTGGATGAACTTAAGAATTAGGAGGTGAGTGTTTAAGTTGCTAAAGCCCGGGCACTTTCTATTATAAATCTAGCATGTAGCGGAACTTAATGACTCGGCTTAGGGGACCAGGAACAACTGGACTTATGAAGGGACACCTGACTTCTCCAGTGGTGGCATCTTTGCTGATAGGTTAGGGCGAATTGACCAAATGATGTCTTCTCGACTTTGACCCCACCTGTAGTAATTGGAAGTAATTAGACGTAGACATTACTAGCTAGGATGAATAACTAGGTTAGCATCACTCTCCTCTATTTGATCACACCTTTGTATTTATTTGCTTTAGTAGTTAATTAATTAAATCATATTAAAATCTGTGACACCTAGACTTAGTATTAATCCAACACACATAGCTCTTGGGACGACCTCGGTTTTACCGAATGCTACACTACACACGACCGGGTACACTGCCCGTTAGTGCATTAGGGTAGACCATAGGTATAATGAGACATTATAAATATTAAAACATGGTCAGTATAACCTGCATCAAGTTTTTGGCGTCACTGCCGGGGAGTTATATTAGGATTGCTATTAAGTCTTTCATTTTTGTTTTGTTTTAAATTTCTCAAATTCTCACGATCACTTTTCAACTTTTCAGGTACCATGGAATTTGTTAACATTGATGACCTCACTCTTGAGGAATATTTGGCGTTGACAAGAGCAGAACAAGGGCCGGGTCTCGTAAGACCGGCAATTGGAGCTGATGTCCGTTTCGAAATTAAAGACCAATTTATGAGGGAGCTTCGTGCTAACCTTTTTTCTGGAAACAGGGACGAAGATGCGTATGAGCACGTTGAAAATGTCTTATACATCGCAAGCCTTTTCAACATTCCGGTTGTGTCTCATGATTTGTTATGCTAAGGGTATTCCCATGACTCTTCTTGGGGCCGGAAGATGGATCGAAGATTGCCGCAGGGGCGGTTAATACTGGGCTCTACTAAATAAGCACTTCATTGAGGTATTGCCCTCCATCGAAGATTTCTAACCAGCTCTTGGAGATCCATAATTTCAAGCAAGAAAACGATGAAACGTTGTATCAAGCCTGGGAGAAATACAATGATCTCCTTTACAAGTGTCCTACACATGATCTGAACAACCAACAAAACGTCAACATCTTCTACAAAGGAATCAACGTAACTACAAGACAAATGCTGAACTATCAAGGACCAATCCGGAACATGACTCCTAATTTAGCAATTGAAGCCATTCAAAAAATGGCTGATCATTCTCAAAAATTGCATGATGGAGGAAGCAAAAGAAACCAAGGCGGAAGTTTTGATGGAATTGCGGCCATAACTAACAAGCTAGAGAATCTAGGTCGAGATATGTTAAAAATCAAAGAAACTGTTCATGTCATCCAAGTTGGTTGCGAAAGCTGTGGGGAGGACATCTAACTAAGAATTGTCCTAACATTGACGAAGAAAATACGATTGAAGAAGCTAAATATGGAGAAAATCGACCATTCTACGGAGATAATCGTAATGGCTATCGTGGAGGACCCCCACCATATTATGAGTGTAGTGAAAGAAGAACTAACTTGGAGGAAGTGATTAACAAGTACCTTGTGGATTCGACCAAGAGACAGAAAGAGCAAGAAGAATGGCTGAAAAACTTCCAAGATAATACAAACACAAGCCTTTCTTGCCATGACGTATCACTAAAGAACATGGAAACTATGATTGGGAAGCTTGGCGACGAGGTACAAAAGAGAAATGAGGCACAAAAGAACAAATCTGCAGTATGTAAAGCCGTATTTTCTGAAACTGACAAGTCCTCCGATGAGTCTAATAGACACAATGATACTGAAGGCAGAAGAGAGCTACGCCGTAACCAAACATCAGAGTTACGGCGTAACCAAGATACAAGCAATGACGAGTCTACCAAAGTTGACAGCTCTAAAAGGAAGAATCATTGGTGTAAGGCTATTGAAATTGACGATGGAGAGTGTTACATCTTATGGGCCTCTTGTGACCCTCGGAAGACCTGCGATGGAGGGGTTGATAAGGAGAGGGTTAATGATGATAAATACATGTGGACTACACTTAACGATGAAGAAAGATTAGCCAAGTTCTCGATTAACGAAGTGGAAGGATCACCTATCAAGCATTACTGCAGACCCTTACTAATCATGGAAGATGAGTTCACACAAGCATGGCTGACTTGCAACCGCTTTCGTGAGTATTGCAATGGAAGGGGAATGTGAAGAACGAAGTTTAGATATGCCCACATGAATCGGGAAGACATGACGTTGATTTTGGAGACCTATCATTCAGAGATTGGTACTCAGTGAGATTCGGTGACGCAATAATTAATTCGGTCTTATTGAGAAATCTAGAGCTCAAATATGAAAAACATATTCTTCAAGGAAATACCATTAAGCCTCTCAATGATATTCCTTCTGGCAATAATGATGACGAAGGAACTCAAAGTCATTGGTGTGAGCAAATTAAAACTACTGACGAAAATGTTCGGGCTTCCTACAACCCTTTTGATTATGAATGTAACTGGGGAAGCAGCATTGAGAGAGCTGGGGAAGACGAGTTCCTATGGACCTCGATTAATGACTCAAAAAGAACAGAATTGCCTTGGCCAGATGATCTAGGATTCAACGATTGGGTCAGAATCAAATACGGAAATATAGACGCGCTAACTAAGGAGAAAATCTGGAATGGGTGTATGAGTAAAGATCAACCAAACAACAAAGTTCCAAATGGAGAATTAGATAATGACACCGAGGATTCACCAAGGAAGGAAAAAGAGGAATGCAAACAAATGTTCGTGGAAAATTTACTCGACAATAAACCTTTTAATGATACCAATTCCGACGATGATGATTTTGATTACCTAGAGCTACAAGGGGAAGATGGATTCATTGACCCCGATGATGAAGCACATGAGAAGAAAAGATGCAAGCTACTTGGCATTTCGTATAAGAGGACGCCACCAATTATAGCTGAAAAATATGAGTTTACTAGATACCACTTGGGACCGGATGAAAAATTCTGCAAAATTCGGAAGATCAAGACTAAAGAATACCTTCGCACTGCCACAAATGTCGCTTGGGTCAGACACAAGTTAATGAAGGACATGGAGGAGGTGGGCCAAGTTCAAAGGCCACCATAAAGCCCCGAGGCTCTGAGTCTAACTTAAAGACTCATAAATAAAGAAAAGTGCTCTTTCGGGAGACAACCCGAATTATCCCTTTCTTTTATTTTATTTCCATTTCTGTTGGGTTTTGTGTTTTTATCCATTTTTGCAGGAAACGAAGAGTGATTGTTGCTGCAGCATCTGATCTAACTAAAGTTACGGTGTAACTCATCTCGTGGTACGCCGTAACAAACCCTTTGCAGCAGAATTTCAGATGCACTACCAATTACGGCGTAATCCATCTCAGTGGTTACGCCGTAGCTATACTCTTGCAGCGTATGCCAGGTTTTACCTACTTACGACGTAACTCCTTATAAAAGTTACGACGTAACTATCCTCTGCTTTACTTCTTTCATTTTAAACACAATAACCTTGTATTAGTATTTTAAATGAACTTTTTGGGTGTGTTCCCAGTAAACCCTCACGAGACTTCACTCGTCCACTTGGGAAACCAAGTGGTTTAAAAGGCTTATTGCATATGCTAAATGCAACCGTGATTCCTACGAAAGTGAGTTAGGTTTGTTTTCATTTTTCATTTTTTTTAGAATTATGCTTGTTGGTAGTGTGATTTCGAGGATTGAAGTTTGATCATGGATGCTTATCGAAGGCACGACTCTTTTCGTGGGCCTTCTTTCTTTTGGAACAAATTTGGGAAGTTCTCGCTCTAATTCTACTTTTCTCTTCACCTTTATTTAACGCTTAGTACAAAGGGACTTTGTACAATTCAAATGGGGGACGGAGTAGAATTGTCTCTTGAACTCTATTTTGCCCTCGTTTTCTAGTTTATTTTGAAAAATTATGCCATTTTAAAATTTTGACATGTTTTTCTTAACCTAACTAGATTAGACCTTAGCCGAGCACATACAACCCTTGATATTATATGGTGAGATTAGCCTTATTCGTTTCCAATATTTTACCCCAAATCCACCAAATTATGAGTGTGCAGTAGCTTGTAAACTTTAAAACTTGGCCTTTGCATCATTTCGAGACCATAGACGAGGTATGTTAAGTTAGCTCGATGTATTTGGACTTTTCAGTTTAAGAAGGCAGTCTTATAGGATTATCACCCAAATAGCCTACCATTGTGTATCTATCGATTAGTCACCTCGACTTCTCGACCCCCATGTGAAACCCTTTTGTTGCACTCACCTTTAGTGCAAGATACCCCTAGATACACCAATCTGAGCCATTCCTTTCATTTTGTTAACCCAATATATTGTTTCATTATACCTATACACCTTAGCCTACCCTGTGGTCTTTATTTGTGATTGGGAAGTCATCATTTGCCTAAGTTCAAGGTTCAAGTGGAAAGGTTCGGGAATCACGCTTTCGTCGATGACATATTCTTAAAGATCATTGAAGACCCCTCGAATTCCCATTGTTCATCTCAAGTGGGGGGATGTTATGTTTATTTATGTTGAAAAAAATTGTTATGTTATTTAGTTTATTGTAAAGTGCGATGTTATAAGCACTATGTTATGAGCTTTATATAGATTTAGTATCGAGGAGGCCACCTCGGTCACATTTGAAGATTGGAGTTGGTAATTGCGCCAACAGTTGAAGAAACGATAGTGTGCCCATCATGACGTCCTCTAATGACACATCTACCTAGTATTTCATGATCCTGTTTCTTTACTTCAAAGCTTGAACTTTAGACTATCTGCTTGATTTTTATTTTACACCATTTATATATCCCATGTCTTATCCTACCCTTGAGTCATGAAGCGTGTCTAGGTGATGCAGCGAGCAATCTTTGGTGTCTTGGCCATGGATTTGGTCATGTATCATTGATTTTGTCCACTTTTCTGTGACATGTTAGTACTGGCGAGTCACCCTTAACCTTTGTCGTGTCTACCCATATTGCCTTCGAAAATTGTTTAGCCCTTAACTCTAGTGGTGGAGATTCGTGTAACTGCCAAGCTTATGATAGAATACATGCTATGATTGTGTGATTGAGTGATCACCCCAAAATTGACACTAAGAATAGTTGAGAGATTTGAGTGTTTCGTTCCCATTTCGTGAGGTGTTCGACTTTGTTTTATTCTAGCATAAGGGTTTGTAAACTTATATTTTCGGTCATGGGAAATATCTTTTAGGAATCTATCTAATAAGGTCTACTTGAGGGCAAGTAGAGTTCAATGGGGGATATTTGATAACATCAAATTATCACGAATATTAAGTGTCAATTTCTCCCGATAATGCTTGTAATTTATATCATTTACATGGATTTACGCTTGTTTTCCATTATATTCCACTTTCAGGTAAATTACGAGCATTGGAGCTAAAGAGACGCGGAATTGGAGAATTATTAAAGATTTATCACAGTATGCTCACTTTGAAGAAGTTACGGCGTAACTCATCTCTCACATTACGCCGTAACTAAAGTGTAACTCAGAAAGCCAACTTATCAGAAGATTACAGTGTAACTCTCCCAAAAGATTACGACGTAACTATATTAGGTCAAATGAGGATCCGCGCCGCTGATAACTACGCCGTAACTCGTGCATAAACTACGGCGTAACCAAGAATTATTGAAGATACGGCGTAACCACTTCTCGAGTTACTGTAGTAACCGGCAGATCTAGTGCAATTCTGAAGAAATAGATGATTACGGCGTAACTATTTTATTAGTTACGCCGTAACCAAGATCTGGCCTATAAATACCCCACGATTTCTAGCATTTAAAAGCATCCCATTTCACACACCACAACCAAAGAACGTGGGAAGAAGCCAAAGGAAGGTCTAGAAGAGCATACGGAGCTATCTCTAAGGGATAGATCACTCCCCTACGATAAGCATTAGCATTTTATCTTTTCTTTACTTTTGATTCATGTATTTCGTAACATTGAATATTGAATTGATTTGTATGGTTAATATGAGCTAAGCGACTCTTGGTCTCGCCTAGTTATGATTCCTTAATTGTTTTGTTTGTGTTTACATTACTTAGTATAATTATTTCTAAGTGTATGAATGCATAGTTTATTGGTAGCTACCCTTGTTTGGTAGTTTTGAATGGCGGTGAGGCTAGTTGCTTAGGAGATATGACCAAGTGACCCTAAGTAAGTAGATTGAGGCGGGAAGGTAAGATGTGACCAATGACGACCCTTTCTAGTTGTGTGATTTGACCAATGATCACCTACCATTTTGATGAACTTAAGAATTAGGGGTGAGTGTTTAAGTTTCTAACATGGGGTACTCACTATTATAAATCTAGCATGTAGCGAAACTTAATGACTCGGCTTAGGGGACCAGGAACAACTGGACTTATGAAGGGACACCTGACTTCTCCAGTGGTGGCATCTTTGCTGATAGGTTAGGGCGAATTGACCAAATGTTGTTCTCTCGACTTTGACCCCACCTGAACTAATAGGAAGTAATTAGATGTAGACATTACTAGCTAGGATGAATAACTAGGTTAGCACCACTCTCCTCTATTTGATCACACCTTTGCCTTTATTTTCTTTAGTAGTTAATTAATTAAATCATATTAAAATCTGTGACACCTAGACTTAGTATTAATCCAACACACATAGCTCTTGGGATGACCTCGGTTTTACCAAATAATACACTACACACGACCGGGTACACTGCCCGTTAGTGCATTAGGGTAGACCATAGGTATAACGAGACATTATAAATATTAAAACCTGGTCAGTAAAACCTGCATCACTTATCACTAATGCATTCTTCTTGAAAAAGAGTTTAACCACAACTCCACACGGATCCTACCGAGCTAATCAGGGGAGTACTAGTTTATTTTCCTTACTGACCTTCCTTTATCATTACTTTGATACTTTCGGGGAACATTGGGGACAATGTTAAGTTTAAGTGTAGGGAGGGAGAATAAAACGGGAACTTAGAAACTATTCTTATCCTTGATTATTTGTCTTGTCCTTGGTAAATTGTGTAATAAACTATGAGAAATATTTGTTAGGGCAATTTTAGCACCAAATTTAAAATTTTTATGACATATACGAGCTAAAATTTAGTCTTAATAAAGCGTCTCATGGATAGGAGCTATATGACTAGCACAAAAACCGTTTACCACTAAAATTCCACCCCAAAAATGTGAGGTTCGCCCCTAGATATTTAGGAATAAAAGCATTCACCTTTAATGCTTAGAGAGTGTACCGGTAGTATAATAGATTCTAGAACTTGTTTTGTGATGCATTCCAAGATCGCTAGTGAAACTACACTTGTGTAGTTAGGAATAACTTAGTGATAAGAGGCATTAGGATAACCCTTGTTTGAAACATGTATTATAATTACTTCTTCCACATTGGTCAAGTAATTACCCCACACTCTTGCGATGTACTCATCTTAAGTACACGATACCCCTAGTTAACCCCTCAGAGCCTATCTTTTTTGCGGTTCTCATGATGTTTCGGTTTACCAAAATATCAACGAAGAGTATTGTTTACAATCCACCCCCAAATGTACACCCAAATCGCCTTAGCCTACCTTGTATGCACTCACCTTTAGTGCATTATTGTTATTATCATTACTAAACCCTTAGTTCAAATATCTAGTTACTTGCATGGTTGCTAAGTCGATTCATATCTTGTGTATACAGTTTTGGGACTCATGGGACTCATGGGTAAAAGTAATATTTTATGGAGTAACGGGAAAGAATGATAAATTCAAATTCCCTTTGTGTTAGGAATTGGAAATTCCATGTTAAAGTGTCGGTCACCCCTATAATGGTCTAGCATATGTTAGCTCGTAGATTTGTCATTGTTTACGTTATTTAATAGTTAATTAGTTAGTCGATGGCGTAGAATAGTTTAGAGTAACACCGTGGAGGAAGGACGGGTCTTTACCCATTGTATACACGATCCACGAGCCGTCGAGGAGGTCGTGTATTACGTAACTATAAATACCCTTCCATCCATGGAAGGGTGTGGCTCTTTGAATCTAACATTTCATTTGTTTAGCAACTCTCTTTCAAGAACCTCCTCTCAACTCTCTTCATCTATCTAAAATGGCTTTCTTATTTAATCACAATCCCGGACCACCGAATCATTAAACAACATAATATTCACGATCCTACAATTGGTACGAGAGACGAGGTTGTGTTGTTTTGATTGATTCGTATGGTTTCACTTGTTTTGATGTGGTTTGTGAATCGTGCGGTTTGATATGTATTGGTGATGTTTGTATGATTGTTGATGCGGTTTTGTTGAAGTTTGGTGTTGCTTGAAAACGTTTTGAATGTTTTAATCCTTTAATGTCATTCACTTGTTTTATACTTGTGTTGGTCATAACATTATTAACTAAGTTCTATTACAAGTCTTAATGCCATTTGTGTGGTATAACAATCTTCATGAGCAAACTGTTTTCAGTTTTCAGAATAGTGGTTATAAAAAGTTCTATCATTTTGGTCAAAATGGTTAAGTTCTTGTGGTCAAATACGGGTCAAATGATGAGTTTTCTTTAAGCAGTTTCTGGGTCTGAGTATTGGGGTTTTGTTCTGCTGCTGCTATGTCATTCATCTATGCGAGTTATGTGCAGATTCTTGAATGCGAGTTGCACTGATTCAAGGATGCGAGTTGACTGTTTTTTTATCAAAGCGAGTTGACAGTATTGACTGTCCTGACTCAATGTATTCTTGGATGTGAGTTCTTTGTCATCTTGTCAGATACAATGAACTTTAAGCGAGTTGTCAATATTTTCTAAAGAAGCGAGTTGGGTACTAGCGAGAAAAGATGTGGGTTGACTATTTAGTCAGCTCATGAGTTGCTTACTAATGACATTATGCGAGTTGTGTATACAAGATATGTATGCGTGTTGTGTCTAAGGTGGTTTGTTGTTGAGTCAAACTTAAGCGAGTTAATAACAAAAGCATGTTGAGACTCCAAACCGAGCGAGTTGATAACAAGTGATTCAAAAGACAAAAGCGAGTTGTTTACAAGGACTAAAGAGAGTTGAAAACTAAAGTGACTTGTATGATAACTAGTATGCGAGTTGATAAGAAATGGAATGAAGCGACTTAACTTTTGTTAATGGTATGAAATCGGTTTTGATAGATAGTAACTCATGAAGACTACACGCCAAATGCAAACATTTTTCACCCAAATTATCTAGGCGCCACAAACCAATCACTATCATCAAGATTCATCAAGACAACAATTGTAGTCTCTGACATCACACGAATTATCACAAGGTCTATGTAAGACTACTCAACATACATCAATGAACATCAAACACAAATTAACAACATCAAGAATAAACATCATCAACATCATGTCTCTACATACTCCAAGACCTCATTTGTTTCTTTCTCATGACTTTCAAAGTTTCATCAAGCCAATAAGGGACTCTCATGAGAAGAATAATAATCCATCATCGATCTATAATATATGATAATTTCCGAAACTCTAAAGAAAGAACAAAACCATTAGGAGGTTCGTCCTCTATTCTTGTTCGTTTAAAAGGTATTACAAAAGAAATAATTAATGATTTCATTCGATTGTAAAGCTGTTTTTGAGGAGATCTCTGATTCGTTTCTCAAGGGACTTCAAGGGCCACACACTTGAGATTAACAAACCTCTTCATTGATCTAAAAGGTGTTAATATATGAATTAAACAAATTAGCTTAACAATCATGTTAAATAATTTGTTTGGCTCGTTTAAACTCTAAACATTGAATGAATCGAAGTACAACCTACCTGTGCTCTTTTTTTGTGAAGCCTAATCATGACATCACGCCATCCCTGTGGCCGTCACATAACACCACCTAACCATCCTGTGGTAGTAATGTAGATGCCTTCTCAGGATCATCTTTTGCCATCCCTATGGCTAGATGCTTGTGTATGTTCTCGATCTAAAGACCATGTAAAGACCCATGTTAAGATGCGGTTCTATTTTTATGTGAGGAATGAGGCGGAAATATTTTATAAGGGATTAGGGTTTTGATTATACGTGTTGGTGATAAAAGAGGCGGTGTATTGAGTGTTATTAGGTTTGTTTGTGTGAGAAACTTTAGGTTATTGTGTGATTACGAGTGTTATATACTCGGTTGCTAGGGTATGATGGATATGTATCATATTGGCCCATGGACCGTATACTACTCTCAATCACTTGTATTTGTTATATTGGAATTGGAGTTGGGCTTTCCTCTAATTTGGACCAATATAGGGCTCGCATGGATTGTATCAATATATTGGATTAGGCTGACATTGAGTTAACGTGATAAGGTTGATTGTTATATTCGAACTCATTGAAGAATAAAAATGTTATCCGAATATTTTGTCAAATATTTGGATGAAATTTTATTTTTAATGGAGTAATATTTTTGGTATGGTTAATTCTCACAGATGGATACAAATTCACAGCTTGAGCTTAATATTTGAGTAAAGGATTATTGAAGTAGACGACGGTCAGATGGGCCTCTCTAGATGAGATCGGATTTATGAGATTTGGATTAATGAGACCTGTTGAAGCGATTTGATAATGACATTTGATGTGGTATGAGGTTTGGTACTTTGGTTTAAACATCTTCACGAATAATTTTTATGTCACGACTTGAAGTGTTTATTAGAAAATGTTGACTACGGGGTTGGTCGACGGTATTTCTTATTTGGATTTGATGTGAGTTTTCCAGCGCGATTGCTTATTTCATTTTCTTTCTTTCTACCCTTCCGAAGATGACTTGTTTGGGCGTTTATTGAGAGTGATAAAGACTTGGCTATTTAATTACGGTTGTGATTCTTTCTCGTTTAACCCACAACGTAACTATCACTTGGTGTCTCACTCGATTGAGAATGTCAAGAGGTTTTGTACATTGGGTACACTATTTCTTCTTCACAAGGATTAGTACAAGTTTAAGTAACAAATGGGAATTTCACTTCATGATCAAGTTTGGCATATCGGGTTTACTTCTCCATGTTGTCACCGCAATTCTTGTGACGAATCGTGAATGATGTGTTTACCAAAGTGTTGATTGGATGGTTGATGATGTTGTTGATGTTGGATAATGAACCGTTGATAAACCACTGCATGTTCCCCTAAAACAGATATTCACCAAAACCAAGGTTGTCATAACTCATTCAAGCTGACATTGTTTACGATTTTGTCTTGATTTTGTAAAATCCAGCGAAGAACCTATTTCTCGGTTTAAATCATACACTTGTAAAATCCGTGACAATGAAAACATCTGGTTAAAGTAATGAGCATTTCGGATCTATCTTACGGTTTATTCTTGGTTTTGTAAAATCCCGCGAAAGAAACTATTTCTCGGTTTAAACCATAGAATTGTAAAATCCCGTGATGATGGAACCATCCTAGAGAAAGGAAAGTGTAGGTTGGGATCCTTTCTGATGCTAGTTCTACGGTTTCTACTTCGAAGAAGGGATAAAAGGGTGTACTTCATGAATTGGATGTGTGTTTGGATATTCGTCATGGCAGTTTGGTTATTACATGGTTTTAACCATGGTCGGGATGAAACCATTATCAGGATGAAACCATTATTTGGCAGTTTGGTTATTACATGCTTTTAACCATGGTCGGGATGAAACCATTATCATAGTTCACTTAAAATGTCAAAGGAGGCTAGATTTGAGCTTTTAACCAAGAAGATGTGACAACGGAGTTAATTCACTATTGTTTATTTGAGGTTGAAGTGAAATATCACGGGCGAGTGTACTTAGTATCTGAAGGTATCGGGGATGGTTGGATGAAGATTCTTCATGATCCTTGTTCGAGCATATTATTAAAAACGAAGACTTGGAAATCTAGTTATTGTTGGGTGTCTTTTACCTTTTCTTTTACCACTTGGGGGAATTGGGTTCATACCACCACAAAATAACTATCACTTTAAGGAGTTACGTTGTAGTGCTCAGTGTCACATTCAATTGTGGATTTTAAAGAGGTAATGTACGTCTTATACTTGATGGTTGGTTGGTTGAAGAGTATAGAGTACATAGAGATTACTTAGAGATGCTAATGGAAATCGGCACCGCTCTTTGTTACATATGTGCAAGTATAAGTCACGAGTTCGGGTTAGTTTACTTTAGGGTCAAATTCATCATATTGGGTTTTCTCCATCAGCTGTCACGACAAAATGGCCTACTAAATGATAATGGGATTGATTACAAGTTTGCCAAGAGTAGATGAAAAGAGATATTTATGACGCGTGCATTCACATCGATCTCGGGACTCGTACTTCAACATAATGACGTATGAACACAGCAGTTCATGCCTCGTACTCAAAGAAAAGAAATGTATGCGCTTGATGCGCATTATCTTCTCAAGAAGAGAAATCTTCTCACTAATGACCATTCTCATCAACATGCTTCATACTTTTCCATGCGCTTGGTTATCAAGTGAACCGGACTACGATTATTACTCTTATTCCACTTGCTTAATATAATGAAGATGGCGACATCATGTGCTAATTTTATGGGGAGAAGTGTGAATAGAACATATTTGGATGATAATCACTTGTTTAATCAAGAATGGCATCTCCGTATGCAATTCTTGAGGGGAGATGAAGTGTGAATTTTTTGCATGGTTGATTGATATTTGAGAATATATGGTCAAACGGCTCCTAACTCATGTAAGAACCGAGCTTCTTCTTATCGGGTCATTGTTACATGGAGTTTCTTCTAAGAGCCGTTGGTTGACATCTTCACACGGGTGATGAGTTTAAAGACAAGTGCTTCCGGTTAATGCTTCACGTGCGCATCAACATGATGATTCGAACAACCTTACATTCTTGTTTGATGTGATTGTTTGCTTGGTATTACCATTTCGTGTGTTCGTTCTTGGTGATTGCTAATTTTCTTGATGAACATCTTTCTGTTCTTGTTTGATTGGGAGGATTTTAATTAAGGGATTTGCTAATTTACAAGTTAACAGAATGCCTTTGGTGTGAAGAAGATGTTAACATCTATTTCCCCATTCGGACAATCTTGAAGAAGGTCGAGTCTGATCATTCTACATTTTACGCTACATGTTAGAAGGCTAAAGGCGAATTGAATTTGATGATCTAAATACTTCTTCTTAATCGGGCATTTATCTAACAGTTGTCAGTTTATGAGAGAGCACTAATTGGGGGATAGTGATAAGTCAGATTCAATCCCCAATTAGACTTGCTCATATTCTTTAGCAGTGATTCCTCGAGAAACCCAATCTCCAGATATTCCTCGAGGCGTTGATATTGACTATTGTAATATCGCAGTTGCACTATTGAATAATAATCCGCTCTTTGGTATTCCTTTGCCAAATCTTCACGGATTATTGTTCATGAAAAATGATCCACTCTTTGGTATTCCTTTACCAAATCTTGTGCACTCTGTAAATCAACCACATGAACATTAAGGAAAATGACTACCTCATCTGCTTGAAGACATTATTGGTGAATCTTCGGATCGGTCTCTATATGTATATCTTTAGGAAGATGGAATTGATGTTGAGGAATCACTTGTTCGGTTCATTAAGTGGGTCAATGTACATCCGGTTGATTTATTCACGTGTTGGACATTTGCCACAAGTTGATCACTTGAGTTAATCATTTATCACTTATTTGAGATTGAAGTTGACTTTCACAAAGGCGTGTTCTTATTTGATAACTTGCTCGGGCTTAAAATTTGAGTTGAAGACTTGGTTTATCTAGTTACCGTGATCAAGGTGGATGGTTGAAAACCGGTTAACTATCACTATTAGGAGTTACATTGTTTTACTCGATGTCACACGCATATGACGGTGTGGGTAATCGCAAGAGGTGTTAATGTCTCATACTTTGCTTGAGTAGTGAGTACTTAGAGATTTACTTGAAGCATAAATTTCTACACCGTTCTTCCATCATTAGGTGCAAGCTTAAGATACAAATGTGGGAATTTGATTTCAATTTCAAGTATGGTATATCGGGTTTTCTTCATCGGTGGTCACTTCAAATTGTCTACATAAGGGTTGATAAAATAGTCGAGAGTGTTTTCAACAAGTTGATTCTCACAAGAGTTCATGTGTTCTTCTCATAAAGATTTCAAGTATTTAGGCTTATACTATGTTCTTGATTACAAGTGTCCAAACTAGCAAGGGAAAGGAGACAAGCATCTAAACCCGAGTAAACTTGATGAACTTAATTCTTCTAAGTGATTGAAGATATCCCGGAAGACAAATGTCATGACCACGAGAAACTCAAGGTTTTACTCATCAAGGCTTTTAGTGTTATCATTCCAACTACGTGGGGAAGTGATGTAAGAGAAAGTTTCGAATATAAAAGAGGTACACAAGTATGACATATTCGTGGGAGATAAATGTGTAACATGAGGAAGGTGTTATCGATTATTCTCTCTTTGGGAATGTGTGTACTTGGGTTCTTGAGCTTCATACACGATCATCAGGGAAGAAAAATGTGAACATTGGGGAGGTGTTTTCATTCCCCTCATGATGTGTATTTGGGAGAGTTCTTGAGCATTATACGAAGAGGCTGACTGCATCAATTCAACTACTTGGGGGAAGTGTTTTCTTGACACCTTTTTGGAATGGATTGCTTCAGATTTTAGTGGAAAAGGAATTTGAGAAGATTATTTAATGTGGGATGATACGTTGCTGATTGTTCTTGTTGATGATATAACCCCGAACGGAGAATCTCGATTATCGTTCTTAAAAGGAGCAGCGGGATTTATGTTAAATGGTGTGCTTTTCTGTGCACCTGGCTAAGACAAGCTTGAAATAGAGCTTCAAATCTGCTCATCCAAAGGATTTTCGGTTTGGGGGGAAGCTGCCAAAGTCTCACTTTTAGATGGTTCAATTTCTTTCTTCAATGCAAGAGCCTCGGAAGCTTTGGTGGTGAAAGTTTTAGGGATGATGACTTCTATCTTCTACAACGGGGTTGTTCGATATCCTTATCTCGGTACTCGTATCATCATCTTCTTAAACTATATCATCTAAACTCTATCTTTGTAAATATTTATCGAAAAGCAAAATACAAAAATATAAAACCAAGAAAAAGAAAATAGAAAAATATAAAACCATCAATAACCCATAAAAATCAGAAAATTTGAAAATTCAAAACATATTGTTTTCTCTAGACATGTCTTCTGGTATCGATAACATCTATGGTCTTAGAAATGTCATTCAATAATGGCACGGGACCATAGATGAAGTTCGAGCAGGAGGTGTAAATATTCTTTTCTAAACATGTCTCAAAATATGGCTTACAGTTATTTCAGACTATAACCCGTGCTTAAACTATGGTTTGCTATTATTTCAGATAGCAACCCGCTCTTTAAAGAAAGGAAAGTGCCGCGCTAATCCAATTTTCAAAAATATCGTGCACTTATCCTAAAACATAACAAGGAAAGCATGTCGTCTAAAAGACTGTTGTTTCTACACAAATGTTTTTCCGTCTAAAATTCTCTAGAAAAATATTTGTTATTTTTCAAAATGGTGGTAAATGAGTTGCTTGTAAATCAATCGGTTTGAGTTTTCGTAAAATTGAAAACTCAATCAATGACTTCAGCCGCTTTTAACCTTTTGGAAAAATAAGTCATTGATTGAGGGGAGAATGTTTTCAAATCGTATCATCTAACGAGATTATCTTAATCATCCTACGTGTAGCGTAAAATACAATTGCCTATGTTGAAGGACTAGGTTTCTAGGATGTGATTATTAGGATTAGATGATTGGAGTTTGATAAACACATAATTCCCATGCTTTATCTGAATCGATTGATATGTTGAATTGACTTTTATTAGTCGATTGTTGTTTGGGTGTTGTCGACAACCATATATCGTATGTGTGTTCACTAACGTATGCAAGTATATTGGTATATAAGAATGTTCCCGATCCGGATCCCACAATTGAAGATGATTGGATGTCGAAAGGAAAGGGTAACTATATCTTGGGTTGACAAATGAAGAAACGAAGCTTAATTGGACTTCTATGGAGTGTTGGCATGGAAAAATGCAACGTAAGAGGTCTCACTGCATCAGCAGATGGTTTTCTTCTAAGTGATTGAAGAAACGGAGCTTAATTTGACCTCAGTTGGCATTAAAATGCAACGTAAGAAGTCTCACTGCGTCAGCAGATGGTTTTCTTCCAAACCTTACAGCAACAACAACAAAAGCGGCTCAACCACCTAACGTATCTTTGTGCAAGATTAATAGTGGATGATACCATTTTTCTAAAACTTTGAATTAAATTGTTTTGAAAATGGAAAAATATTGTTTTGAAAATAAATTGGACTCAAATTTTGAAAATCACCGGACTTATTTTTATCAAAACCTATGTCACTCAATTATCGACTTCGGTCATCGATTGAGGGGGAGAGTGATTTAAAATATAATATTTTCAAACAATATATCATCAAAACAAGTCCGGTTTGTACAAAATAAGTGGTGATCTAAAGATTTAATGTTATGTCATGGTATGATTTTCTTTAAAACTCAAAGATCATCAAAATGAAATTTTTACATTCTTGTTTGATTGTGAAATTGTTTTATTTTACTAAAAGATCTCTTAAAACAATCATACCGACACTAACAATCTTTAATGTCTTAAAATGGTCCTTATCATCGTTTTCAAAATCAAATCTTGCCACGTCTTTCCCAAAATTTTCTAAATTATTTAAATCTTTTGGGATCACTAATCTCAAATGGTTTGAAATCTTTCATCGGGTGAGAGATCGTGATTTAAATCTCAAATCTGTTTTAATGGAATTGGTTTTAGTCCTTCAAAGGCACTCCCGCCTCCATGTGCCAAACGACTTCAATATACATAATGCACATGTTGAGGGGGAGCATTTATCCAAAAACAAGATGAGTTTTAAATCGGACACATTTTCTCTCATGTTTTCTAAACCTAATTAAATCACTTGAGATCCAAAATCTCAAAGGATTTGATATTTTTGATCGGGGAGAATTTGTGATTTAATAATGAAATTTGATAAAGGTGATTGTTTGATTCAATTGTGCAGTTGCTCTCTCATATGTGTTAAACGCTTTGAATCTTGAAGCACATATTGAGGGGAGCATTTCAAATGAAAATAAACTATCGAGGTACAAAAGCTTTTATGTTTTAACATAAAGTACCTTGATTGATTTTCTAAATGGTTTCTTAATGGCTTTTGTGATCGTGAATGTGCTTCAAAAATAACTCTTTCCTCTATGTGATAAAATGATTTCAAATATCCTATGCACATATTGAGGGGGAGAATTTTACCAAGAAAATCAAATGGCTTTTTCTATGAAAATTGTGATCAAACAAAATATTTCAAAGTCCTCTTGCCTCCATGTGCTAAACAATTTCTAAATCATATGCACATGTTGAGGGGGAGGTTTTCTAAATGATCAAAACTATTAAGGTACAAAATGCTTTGATCTCGTATCAAAAGTACCTTGATTGTTTTTCCAAATGATTTTCAATTGGTTTTGAGAAGGAATGAACTGTACCAAAAGACCGGCCATTTTACTTTATGCATGGAGTTATAAGGATGGTGAGGTTAGGTATTAGTTCCACGATCCACCGAACCGGAGGGATCTACCTAGAGGACAATCCACTAGATAGTGTAGTGTCTTTAGGTATATTGAAAAAAGGAGAAAAGTGAGATATGGGAAGAGTGCGGATGAGATAGAGCTAGAACTGGAATAAACCCAACAAGGTTCTTGTAATGAAGTCTCGGTAAGCATGAAGGGGTTGAAGAATGAAAAGAAATGAATGTGAAAAGGGTGAAAAGAAATAGCCTCCAATAATTCAACCTTAGGGCGAGAATAGGGTTCAATACATATGCTCTTGGTGGTTACCAAGGTAACGCCGTATTGAAGACAAGACGTCATGGACCCGGTGACGCCCGCACTATAACTTCCCAAGCTACTCAAGTTCCTCTTAAAAGGGCTTGTTTCATTATCACGGGAACCTACATAATCTATCGACTTTCTCTTAGAGATTGTTGATATTGAAGAAGGAGACCTCTCCCTAGTCTCCGGTTGAGGAACCAAATGTGCACAATTGAGTCTAGAGCCAAGAGATCATCCATAATATCTCGTTAGGACACTAAATTAATGAAGACTTGTTGTTTCACACAATGTGGAAAGTAAGTATATATTGAGAGTCCCACGCATTATCCTTGTGGTATTGCGTAACATCCGAGTGATATGTAAAATATTCACAATGAAGATGAAAATCCTTCTAGAGCCAACATCAAACAAGCTCTTGGTGGGTGACATGTGAGATCTTCTTGTAAGATCAAACTTGTGACAACCGGATAGAAACGATGGGAGATTCAATCTTGAATCAACCTTGGTCCAGAATGGAATTGACGAATACTTTTGGAAAACCGTTCGATGTGCAAATCTTCTTTCTCTAGCACATCGAATGTGTATTTATGTTTTCAAACACAAAAGTATCTCGATTGAAAAATACTTTTAGAAAACCATTCGATGTGCGAATCTCTTCTTTTCACTAGCACGTCGAATGTGTACTCATTCTCTAATACAAAAGTATTTATGATTGAAAATTGATCTTTCTCATAAAACCTTCGTCAGACATTGCGAAACTCTTTCTTCAAGCAATACGCGATTGTTTTTCAAATCATTTTCATCAATCGGTGAATCCCAATTTGTTGGTTCACTCACTCCGTGTTGTCTTCTTTGAGACGTTCGGTTTGAGAACGGCTAGAACAATGCGAAACACTTGTCAAGGAGATTCTTGAATTATACCGATCACGGGCGGTGCTTGTCTTGATCAACGGGAACCGTGGGCGTGTACCTCAATTCAACAAAAGTGATCAAAGACACTTTCGTGTGCTTTATTGCTAGCGTCGATGCGGTACACCCGACGATTGCGGTGATTAGAATTGAGGAGTCAATCTAAAGCCGCATGTTCACAAAGAACCACACTTAATTGAAGAAATCATGACCGGTGCATATCTACATAACTCGGTTATGATATTTTATACTATGCTTCGCTACTGCTGCAAATATCATGAACCAAGAAAGCTTCCGCTACTTTGATGGAAAGATGTCATGATCCCGAAAGTGTGAGCATGTCGGTCCGAAAGTCACAACTTCACATGATGGCAACACAATAAAGGGTGATTCGAGATTTATCGTGTCGATGATCTCTAAGAAAGCTCGAAGATCATCAAGGCGTGGATCGATTAAAGGCCTCCACTAAAAGTACAAAACTATGCGGACTTTGAAGTTGCCTTCGCTAAAGCACAAAGATGCGGATGTTGAAGAATTCAAGTCACGAGCTCAAGAACGAAGTCAAAGATAGAATGCTAGGATACAAAATGTATTTCATGGGGTGACCTCCTTAGGGGAGATTGTTAGGAATTGGAAATTCCATGTTAAAGTGTCGATCACCCCAATAATGGTCTAGCATATGTTAGCTCGTAGATTTGTCATTGTTTACGTTATTTAATAGTTAATTAGTTAGCCAAGGCGTAGAATAGTTTTGAGTAACACCGTGGAGGAAGGACGGTCTTTACCCTTGTATACGATACATAGGCCCGTTAGGAGGTCGTGTATTTTGTAACTATAAATACCCCTTCCATCCATGGAAGGGGTGTGGCTTCTTTGATTCTAACATTTCATTTGTTTAGCAACTCTCTTTCAAGAACCTCCTCTCAACTCTCTTCATCTATCTAAAATGGCTTTCTTATTTAATCACAATCCCAGACCACCCGAATCATTAAACAACATAATATTCATGATCCTACACTTTGTCTACATAATTAAATACTCCAAGTGTTTCGATCTTTTCAAATTGGGTCAATTAGTGATAGAGAAATAAAAACTCAAGTGCAGGGATGTTCCTATAAATCCTTTATATTTTTATGTTATCGTAGAGGATGGTAGAGTAAAAATGTATGAAAAAAATAAAAATAAAAATAAAGTAAAAAATTCGAAAAAAAGAGAGTGTTACAACAAAAATAAATAAATAAATAAATAACGAAGAAAAACATACAGGCTACCATCCTATATCTATCTTTATGTTTATGTCTTTAAATTTATGTTTGTTTGTTTCAAGTTATCTAGAGTTAGTGAGTCGAGTCTTGGCTTAGCAATGCCACGTGTTTCATGCTTGTAACATCAGATTTTTGACTTGCCACCACTAAATATCGCCTATCCAACAAAGCTCTTTGTTTCCCTACCGTAAGCCTAACGTTACAACCCTTGCAAAGACCTCTTAGATAGTTGTTCCTAGGTGCTTACGCCAAAGCGGTGGAGGTTTGATGTAGTCTCAAGCTTATGGTAATCTATGTACTATGCCAGGTAATGAGTGTTTATCTTTCATTTTCATTTATTATATTTCATATAAACCCGAGAGATAAGAGATTCCAAACACCCTTTGTGAGGTGCTAGTATATAATTTCCGTGCTTGTTAGGACAATTGCGATGCTTTTACTTGTTGTGAATTATTTTAAACCTATGCTTCATGCCCCCTAACTTATAAATTGATTGGCCAAAAGCACGTTTGCTTGAGGACAAGCAAATACCAAGTGTAGGGATATTGGATAAGGATTTAAAACGCACGCTTTTAGGGGGTCATTTAAGCCCTAAATTGACCACTTTTATATCCGTTACTGCCTAATTTCGTTCCTTTTCACTTTTTAGGTCTCTTGGAAGCAAAATGCTAGAATGAAGCACATTTGGACGAAAAGGAGCAAATACATGAAGAAAATGGAAAAGTCAAGATCAAAGCCACTCAAGCTGCTCAAACAGAACCTAACGGCGTCCCAATCAAAGGGCGACGCCGTCCCTCTATAAAGACTTGATCAAAACATGCACCAGACGACTCAGTGGAAATTTTGTTCATATAACCTGACGGCGTCACGTTGTAAAGAAGAAGGGCCTCACTTAGACTTTTCATCTCAGACGGCCCAGATCCATAATCAAGATGACGTCCCAACTGAAGAATGACGGCGTCACAACTCTTAGGTGACGTCGTCCCATCGATGACTTGGCCAAGACGAAACCCTAATGACGGTGTCCCATGCAAAAGGTGACGTTATCTTAAGTGTAAATCTATATATAGAATTCGATTTTTCTGCATTTAGGGAGGTAGACTTTTGGAGTAAAAACCCTAATTCATTTGTAGTCCGATTTGGACAGTATCTTAGGGTCCCAAACCCTGTTTTACACATCGAGATAAGTATTTTAATCGAAAGTATCTTTATGTCTTCAATTTCTTGTGTGTTTGCTTATATCTATGAAACCTAGTTATTGATTATTGTTAGGTTGTTTCTTATCTATTGGCTTAGGAGTGCAACTAGGCATCATTCGTTGTATTTAATGCTTGAGTATGCTTTATGAAAGTGAGGCTTATGAATGAAATAGCTTAAGGGCTTGCCGCTTTCGTATGCAAAACCTGAGAGATAACCTCAAAGAGTTAGAGACTACGCATACCCTACGACCTTAGGAATACAACGAGTTAAGATAAGGTGTGACAATTCAACCGACCAATAAAAGATAACTAGGGATTAATAGTATCTAGGTAAACACATTTTTAATCATTATACAAGCACACATCAAATAGACATAGCTACCCATAATAATTAGATAATTAGATAAGTAGAAGTAATCGGTAGAAAATACCACCCCCCAAACCAATTGCCCCGAGATTTTACCTTAGCCTTCTAAAAAACCAATAAAAAGATAAAAAAGGATCATCCTCAACCCTCACCTTCTCACCATACATTTCTAGCTAGCATTCATATTCCCCTAGAAAACGATATCAATCCCCGAGGCTTACCCAATACTACACTTCAACGATTAGGTTCACTGCCTAGGTGGTTGAAAAACTTGCTCGAAGAAAAGAAAGTTTCTTTGACCCCGAACGCGCTTCGTACGCGCATCACTAGGCAAACACACAAGAAATTTAGCTAGACATGGTAAACAAGCAAGCATACACACAATCAATCGAATAAAGGATAGACATAATGATACTTTGGATTAAAATACTTATCTCGATGTGTAAAATAGAGTTTGGGACCCTAAGATACTGTCCTAATCGGACTACAAACGATTTCGGGTTTTTTCTCCAAAATTCTACCTCCCTAAATGCAGAAAAATTGAATTCTATATATAGATTTACAAGTACGACGGCGTCACCTTTTGCATGGGACGCCGTCAGCTCGCCGTCATTAGGGTTTCGTCTTGGCCATGTCATCGATGGGACGGCGTCACCTTAGCGTTGTGACGTTGTCAGTCTTCAGTTGGGACGTCGTCTTGATTCTGGATTTGGGTTGTCTGAGTTGAAAACTGTCAGTGACGCCCTCCTTCTTTTCAACGTGATGCCGTCAGGTTATGTGAGCAAAATTTCCACTGAGTCGTCTGATGCGTGTTTTGATCAAGTCTTTATAGAGGGACAGCGTCGCCCTTTGATTGGGACGCCGTCAGGTTCTGTTTGAGCAGCTTGAGTAGCTTCGATGTTAACTTTGCCATTTTCTTCATGTATTTGCTCCTTTTCATACAAATATGCTTCATTCTAGCACTTTGCTTCTAAGAGACCTAAAAAGTGAACATGAACGAAATTAAGCAGTAACGGATATAAAAGTGACCGATTTAGGGCTTAAATGAACCCCTAAAAGTGTACTTTTTAAAATCCTTATCAAATATCCCTACACTTGGTATTTGCTTGTCCTCAAGCAAATGTGCTTTTGGCCAACCAATTTATAAGTTAGGGGGCATGAAGCATGGGTTTAAAACAATTCACAACAAGTAAAAGCACCGCAATAGTCATAACAAGCATGGAAATTATACACTAGCACCTCACAAGGGGTTTTTGGATTCTCTCATCTCTCGAGTTTATATGAAATATAATAAATGGAAATGGAAGATAAACACTCATTACCTGGCATAGTACATTGATTACCATAAGCTTGAGACTAGATCAAACCTCCACCGCTTTGGCGTAAGCACCTAGTAACAACTATCTAAGAGGTCTTTACAAGGGTTGTAACATTAGGCTTACGGTAGGGAAACAAAGGGTTTTGTTGGATAGGCGATATTTAGTGGTGGGAAGTCAAAAATCTTATGTAACAAGCATGAAAAGCATGGCGTTGCTAAGCCAAGACTCGACTCACTAACTCTAGATAACTTGAAACAAACATACAAAAATTTAAAGATATAAACATAAAGATAGATGTAGGATGGTAGCCCGTATGTTTTTTTCTTCAATTTTTCTTTTTTTTTGGACACTCTCTTTTTCGAATTTTTTTTTCATACATTTTTACTCTACCATCCTCTATGATAACATCCAAATATAAGGGATTTATAGGAGCATTCCTACACTTGAGTTTTTATTTCTCTAACACTAATTGACCCGATTTGAAAAGATCAAAACACTTGAAGTATTTAATTACGTAGACAAAGGGAATTTGAATTTATCGTTCTTTCCCGTTACTCCATAAAATATTACCTTTACCCATGAATCCCAATCATCCCAAAACTGTGTACAAAAGATATGACTCGACTTAACAACCATGCAAGTAACTAGATATTTGAACTAAGGGTTTAGTAATGATAACAATAATGTACTAAAGTTGAGTGCATACAAGGTAGGCTAAGGCAACTTGGGTGTACATTTAGGGGTGGATTGTAAACAATGCTCTTCATTGATATTTTGGAAAACCAAAACATCACGAGAACCGCGAAAAGGATAGGCTCTGACGGGTTAACTAGGGGTATCGTGTACGAAAGATGAGTACATCGCAAGGGTGTGGGGTAATTACTCGACCGATGTGGAAGAAGTAATTATAATATAGGTTTTAAACAAAGGTTATCCTAATGCCTCTTATCACTTAGTTATTCCTAACTACACAAGTGTAGTCTCACTAGCGATCTCGGAATGCATCACAAAACAAGTTCTAGAATCAATTATACTACAGGTACACTCTCTAAGCATTAAAGGTGAATGCTTTTATTCCTAAATATATAGGGGCGAACCTTACATTTTTGGGGTGGAATTTGAGTGGTAAACGGTTTTTGTGCTAGTCATATAATTCTTATCCATGAGACGCTTTATTAAGACTAAAGTTTAGCTCATACATGTCATAAAAAAATTTAAATTTGGTGCTAAAATTGCCCTAACAAATATTTCTCATAGTTTATTACACAAATTACCAAGGACAAGACAAGTAATCAAGTGAGTGAATAGTTTCTAAGTTCCCATTTTATTCTCCCTCCCTACACTTAAACTGAACATTGTCCCCAATGTTCCCCGAAAGTATTAAATTTATGATAAACGAAGGTAAGTAAGGAAAAGAAACTAGTACTCCCCTGATTAGCTCGGTAGGATCCGTGTGAATTTGCGGTTAAATTCTTTTTCAAGAAGAATTCATTAGTGATAAGCTCCATCCAATTTATGTTTCTTCTTCTTTCCAAATATAACATGCACACTTATAAGAAAACAAATGAAACCTTCACGTAAAATCGGCGGTAAAACTATATATGACACAACTACACTAGAAATCAAGTAAGATATAATGCTTGTGGAATGGATGTTTCCAGTTTTTCTGGAAAATTAAGACTTGAGATTTTCCAAAAATTTATAAGTAGCACAGAAAACGAAAAATTGTATAAATTGTTTCTGCTTAACCTGGCATCGTCAGGATTTAATCCTGACGCCGTCAGGTTGTCATGACTGAAACTGGTGTGCTGCGTTTTCCTGGAAAAATTACATCTTTAAAACCTGTAAAAATTCCTGCAAAACATCCATTATGACTCGATACAAGCATTTGACTCTAACAAACACACATATATATCAATTTCACTAATTGTAATTCTCATGTTCATGTTCTTCAAAAACGTGTGTGATCTTCTCTACACTTATCTTTTTTGTAAAATACCTTTATATGTAATTAAGACGAGGTTAAAGACAAAATAAAGCATTTTCACGAAGTCTATCATGAGAATAAACAATAATGAAAAAGATATATGACACACAACAAGCAAACAATTAAGCATGGGTTGCCTTCCACGAAGAGTTTTTCTTTATTTATGAGTCTTGTAGCTAGACTTGAAGTCGTGCTCCTACGTACCTACATAAGTAAGTTTATCCTCAAGAATTGTTAGGATTTAGAAAATCCATGAGTTAAAGAGTCGGTCACCTCAAGTATATGTATTCATTAGAAATCTCGTAGTCATAGTTATGTTATGTTAATAAGTAGTTTAATAAGTAACACCATGGAAGACGGACGGGTCTTTACCCACTGTATACCTGATCCACAGCCCGTAGGAGGCGTATTTTGTAAGACACTATAAATACCCTCTACCTCCCAAGGTAGAGGGTTGGAGCTTCAATACCATTTTTCTTTGTTTCACATAGTTCCCAACTCTCTTCTCTTTCTCTCTTTAAAACTTTCTCTCTCTAAACTGTTTTTAACGCCTCTTTGATCTTGGTTGTTATGTGTTTATGAAATCCAATATGTAACAAGAATGTCATAGGGATCAAACTTATCTTTTATCTTCCTATTGGTACGCTTTGTCCGGTATGCCTTTTCAAACTTTTCTCCATCGGGATCATAGATTGTCATCCTAATGTCCCATTCTCCATTTCCATCACTAGGTGGTCTATCCCAACTCCAATTATGCTTAGGCTTCTCACTCTCAACTTTCCACTTATTCATGTTAAGATTAATGGGCAAGGTTCCTAGGAACTCGGTCATCTTTCTAAACACTAAGGTATCCTCGAACGGGTTCACTTCAATGTCCCTAGCCAATTGTTGTTCATGGATGGTTGAGTTACTTATGAAGGTCTCTTTTAGATAGGACGGTCGTTGAGGACCTACAAAATCTCCATTAATCCTAGGTCCATATCTAAATGATTTTCTATCCAACATGATCTCATAGGGAATTTGTTCATCCTCTTTATAGTAGATATTCTTTTTAACATCTTAAATTGACCTATCACTCCCTTCTCCTACCACTATCTTAGAAATCTTACAATCAATTATGGCACTAGCGATAGCTAAGAATCCTCTTCCTACTAACAATGGGCATGTCGGTTCTTTATTCATGTCTAGCACATGGAAATCTGCCAAAAAAGTTAATCGACCTACGTGCACTACCATGTCCTTAATTATCCCTACCAGATATGCAATACTACCGTCCGCTAGACCTAAGATGGTTTTTGTTGGTTCTATCTTACCTAGGTTAAGGCTTCTATGGAGGGAAAATGGAAGAAGATTGATGCTTGATCCTAAATCGGCTAATGTGTCGAAAGATTTGGAATTTCCAATTCTACACGAAAGAATGAATAGCCCGGGATCATCTAACTTCTTAGGTAACTTATTTTGCACAAATGCGGACCCACGTTCTCTTAATTTTAGTTATTGCACATATTTTTATTTTAAAGCATTGTATTAAGGCGCATGAGTCCAGACTTCAAGAACCGGTTTTTCTTGGTGGAGCTCCTTATATTCCTCTTCTAGATTAGGTTTGGGTTCTTGGTTGATGGGTTTCTCAAGAGTTGGATGGACCATTGGTTCGGGTCCTTGGTATCTCATGAGGGATCGCTTGGAACCCGTGTTGATGGCGTTGACGGAGTGGACTTTTGTGTGTGAAAGGCATAGATATGCACTCTCCCATGGTGAGCAAGAACATGAAGTCGATGAAATCAAATTCACTTTTGGGTTCTTTATGGTGTCACTTGGGAGTGCTCTAATTTCCCGGTCATTGAAGGATTTTAAGAGGGTATCTAGCTTGTTTGTCATCTTGCTTCGTCGTTGCTTGAAATCGGCTTCAAGCTTAGTCAATCGAGCTTCTTGAGATGACATAAATTTGGACACCATTTCCTCGAGACTAGTGGAATTCCTGGTGTTTGGAGGGTTGTTGTAGGAGGTGTGGTTTGGTTGGGACCTATTGGTGGACTAGATGACTTATTTTAGGACGAGTTCGAGTTTTGGCTCCACCTAAGGTTAGGGTGATTTCTCCAGGAGGGGTTGTAAGAATTTCTTAAGTTGTTTTGCTCGAGCTTGAAAGTGTACCACTTCTCTCCCGCTTCGTCAGTACGCGTGGAGGCGTAGTCCGCAAAAGCTTGTTCAGGGAGTCTTGTGCAATCACGAGTGTTGTAGGGACCACTACATAATTCACAAGTTAGAGTGATTTTGTTCACTTTGTGTGAAGACTTAGGATTCTCGTAGGAGCTCATTAGGAATTTGACTTGATCTTCAAGTTCGAGCATCCTACGATTGGAAGCTTATGAGTCAATGGGAGGCAAGGAGATTGCCTTGACGGTTTTGGGCAACTCACGGGGGTCATTCCAACATTCGTTGTCATAGAGGGCAAGCTCCTCTATTGTACACCACGATTCTTCCGCGGTAAGTTCACTAAGTTTGCCAATGGCCGTTTGGTTGATGGTTTGACAAGTTGAGAAGTTGACATGATCATAAAAGATTTGGACTTGAAGCCAAAGATCGATGCCGCGATGAGGGACTTTATGGAGTAAGTCCTTGAATCGAGCCCACGCCTTGTAGAGAGTTTCGCCTTGACGTTGTTGGAACATCAAGATGTCATTCCTAAGCTTGGTAGTTCTCCCCGGTGGGAAAAATTAGGCGAGGAAACGAGTGGTGAGATCATCCCAACTTGAGATGGATCCGGCTGGAAGTTGCTCAAGCCAATTACTAGCTTGGTCCCATAAAGAGAATTGGAAGAGACGCAAGCACGTGGTCTCCCGTGTGGTAGCCTCAAGGTCGATGGAGTCAACAATTTTAAGGAAGTCCTTGAGATGCTGATTAGGAACTTCGGAATGAAGTTCATGGAATGCACATCCGTTTTGCACCAACTGGATGGTGTTGGATCGCAAGGCCGTAGTTTGAGCTTGATCGAGGAGCTCAATGATGTTCCTATAGCATTGATGGCTCGGTCTAGAGTATTCACCAAGAGTACGGGCCTCTTGGTGGGTTGATGGGAAGTGTTTGATTTGGTGGTGGGTTATCACCTTCCATGATGAAAAGTGATGGGGCTACGAACAAAGTCACGAAGAAGGGGTATAGACTACAAGGAAGCTAATGAAAATGAGAAAAAATCTTACTTGATAGGAATCAAGCAAGGAAACATAAACGAGATAAAAATCTAACTAACTACTCTATTCCCCGACAGCAGCGCCAAAAACTTGATGCGCGTACGAAGCGCGTTCGGGGTCAAAGGAACTTCCTTTTCTTCAAGAAAATTTTTCAACCACCTAAGAAGTGAACCTAATCGTTTTAGTGTAGTATTGGGTAAGCCTTTGGGATTGATATCGTTCTCTAGGGGAATAGGAATGCTAGTAAGAAATTTATGACGAGAAGGTGGGGTTGAGGATGATTCTTTGATGACGAACCTCCGATCAAGTCGAAGGACACCCTTCGACCTCGCTTGAATTTTCATTACGAAGACCCAAGTCTTTCTTCATAAGTCATTGGTGGCGTAAAATCATTCATCATTGACATGGTTACCAGTTGGGAATTCGCCAGCCGAAGGCCTATGCCCTTCGGAGTCTTCTCTTGAAGACACCAAGACAAAGGAGAACATTGACTTGGTCTTTCCCCACGTTCCCACTATCTCCTTAGGTTCCCCGCCACGACAAAGAGAGTGGGGATGAAGCCCTAGCGGTTACCACAAATCATGGGACGCCCCCATGATCTCCGAAACATGTGCAAACACTCTCCAAGCTTATTTCTTCATCTATAAATAGGTTGGACGAGTCATTTCAATGGTAGGTTTACTCAAAACAGTATTTCACATACTCTACATTACTTACAACACATACCATATACTTACTCTCACGCCGGAGGTGGTTCGCAGGGCCCAACCCCTGCGCAATCACTTAATAAAGTGTCTACTATTTATTATTGCATATTGGCTACAAGTTTGGCGCAAGCATATCACCCCTCATACCCTTCGATCACGATTGAAGGCCTGGTCGTACGACTTATTGTACAATCAGTGGCTCCATCCGTGGGACCCGCTACAATTGGTCTCGTTATTCCAAACTTATAACCAGTCAATCACACTCACTAGTTTCACGGCATGAATCAAGGAAGAGAAGATAATCCCCCTCTGGGTTTCTCGACCTTGACACCAATCCCAGTCAATGATCCTAACAACCTTCCCAACATAATCGCGTCCACTTTCACCACACGATCTCACCCTGAAATAACTCCCAACAACCATGCTTCAACATCAGCTAACCCTGAATCGGTAATCAGTCCTGCGTTCGTCGAAGCTAACATCGAAGCACTAGAGTCTTTACTAAGGGCTCGAAGGAGGCAAGCTCGGCACGTGGAGATGAGAAAAGAGTTGGAATACTCTAGCGATGAGTATGACAAAGAGATAGAAATGGAGACTAGGCCCTCAGCTCCTGGGGCTACACGCTCAGTGTTGAGGATAAGATCTCCGGGCAGTCGAAGGCCGAGTAGAAGGTCGGTTGGTTTTGAAGTTGTTCCGGAGAGGGCTCCGACAAGAAGGGAAGGAACAATGGAAGGTTCCAATGGAAGGAGTCACCAAAGGGAGACTACGGAGGTTAACTTGCCACCACTCTTGGTAGCCCATCTGGGGAGAACTGAAGCAGGGGGCCGTTGCAGCTTTCTCACGCATCCGGCATAGAAGGCAATCTACCTCACATGAATAGGGGAGGAAATCTTCCTCCTCATGGTATGTACCCTCCTTTTCAGGCTTAATCTTACCCCCATGGGGTTTATCCCCCACCTAATGGGCAGGCTAGCAACTCTAGCTTTCCTCAACCATACGGAAGCATTGCCTACGGGCAACCTATGGTATACCCTTCGTACCCTCTCGAAAGTCACCCACCTTATATAACTACTGCTTGTCCTTCATATGTTAACCAAAACCCTGTCGGAATACCTCCTAACCATAACCCATACAATGCTGCCCCCACTTACATGCCACCTTACAACTGCCTCTATTCGGAGCCCATGGGTTCCACAACACCCTTCGTAAGGTGGATAGAAGACTACCATTTTCCCGACGGGTTGAAAATGCCCGCACATATGGGTACTTATGATGGGAAGGGGGACCCGGAAAACTTCTTACATCTGTTCGAAGGGGCTATCAGAATGCAGAAGTGGGTTATGCTAGTTTGCTTGCCACATGTTCACATATACCCGCGAGACTCCGTCAGATATGGTGGAACGGGCAAAAGAAGGTAGCATTGTGAATTTGGATGATCTCAAGGCCAAGTTTAGATCACACTTCACCAATGAGTAAAAGTTCACAAGGACTCACCGACAAAGGCACAACATCAAGCGTAGGAAAACGAGAGCACCGTGGCTTTCGTTACTAGATATACTGATGACACCTTGCAAATTCTGGGTCTGCACGAAGACCAGCGCATCTCCGGTTTTGTGCATGGCCTACGAAACAGAAGTCTGGTGGAATTTTTATCCGCTGACCTTCCCACAACCTACAAAGGCTTAATAGAGAAGACTTACACCTGGATCGAAGCCAAATAAGTGTCCACCAAAGTGGCTCCGATCGAAAACAAAGAAAGTCACACAAAATCCCGAAGCACTCTTCGTGGGAAGGGTCCAAAAACGGACACAAAGTCAGGGACAAGTTCGCGCCCTACAACAAAAACATCAACCATGGACTCTTGGCAAATCTGTCCAAATCTCTAAGGGAAATACTTGCTATGGAAAGGGCTGCGAAAGCCTTCGATCCTCCCCCTCGTTTGGCAAGTAGAGGAAGAAGCAGGGACACATCCAAATACTGCTATTTCCATGACGATTATGGACATGACACCAACAATTGCAGAGAGCTCAAGAAACAGATAGAAGAGGCCGTGAAGTTTGGTCAATTGGGACATCTGGTGAAGGGTATAAAGAAAGGTAAAGAGAAGGTCTCCGACACACAGTTGGGGAAAGATACCACACCGGTCGAAGCACCCATCCTCATGGTTCACAGGGATGATTCTGGTTTAAAGAGAAAAGCAGCAGAGGAAGGATTATGCAGGGTAGGAGACGTTACCTTCCCTTTGATCACTGGCAAGGTTCTCTTGAATGACCCCGTGATCATCAAAGTCCTAATCTCCAGCAGAGAAGTAAATAGAGCTTACTTAGACTGCGGAAGCTCTTGCGAAGTGATCTACGAGCATTGTTTTCTGAAGCTCAAACCTTCGATAAGGTCGAAGAGGGTAGATTCAAACGTACCTTTGGTGGGATTCTCAGGGGAACACTCATGGCTTCTGGGAGAATTCCCTCTAGAGGTTACGATTGGAGAAGGAAGGCTAAAAAGGATAGAAACCTTGGTTTTTGCGATCGTAAGATCTAAATCTCCCTATAACCTGTTAATAGGGAGAACCGCAATGCAAAAAATGGGCATCGTTGTCTCCACCATACATGCTGCGATCAAATTCCAAACACCCTTCGGTATTGGAACGGTTTTCTCCAGTTACAACGCGAAGAAGCCCACAGATGTAGGGAAAAGGGTTAAACAAATTCTGGAAGAACCTTCAAAAGATGGTCTCAGCTGCAGTGATGCCGAAGAATGCATCGTAGTAAACGACCTCTACCCTGATCAGACGGTGATCATCGGAAAGCAGATCCCTACCTCCTTTAAGGCAGAACTGGAAAAGTTACTAAGGGCTAATGCGGATTTCTTCGTATGGACTTACTCTGACGTGACGGGGGTCCCCAGAATCTCATCATAGACGGAAAGCCCTTCAGTACTGAGCACAAGCTTAATGAGTTCAAACACATTGAACCTATCAAGCAAAAGTGCCGAAGCCTTGCGCCTGAAAGGAGTGCAGCGGCATGCAAGGAAGCGGATGAGCTCGTAGCAGCAGGCATACTCATGGAGGTGAAGTATCAAACCTGGGTAGCCAATCCGGTGATGGTTAAAAAACATGACGGAGGATGGCGGATGTGTGTAGACTTCACAGATATCAACAAGGCCTACCCGAAGGACTGTGATCCTATACCAGAGATCGATTGGAAGGTGGAATCCTTATCAGGGTTTCGACTAAAATTTTTTCTTGATGCTTACAAGGGTTACCATCAGATACAAATGGCGGAAGAAGACGAAGAAAAAACATCCATTTTACAAGAAAGGGCGTGTATTGCTACAAGAAGATGCCCTTCAGTTTAAAGAATGCAGGTGCTACCTACCAAAGGCTAGTGGACAAATCCTTCAGCAAGAAAATAGGTAGGAACCTCGAGGCATACGTAGAAGATATAGTTATTAAGAGCAGAACGGAGGAGGACATGCTCTCCGACATAAAGGAAACCTTTGATCAGCTTCGTGCCATCAACCTGAAGTTAAACCCCAAGAAGTGCTCTTTCGGCGTGGAAGAAGGACAATTCCTGGGACACCTGATCATGAAGCAGGGTATTAAAGCCAATCCTTCAAAGGTTAAGGCCATCACGGATTTGCAGCCTCCTAAATCCCTCAAGGATGTGCAAAGTCTGAACGGAAAGTTAGCATCCCTGAGCAGATTCCTATCGAAGGGCACAGACAGATCCTTGCCATTCTTCAAGACACTCAAAGGATGCACGGATAAAAAGACGTTTCAGTGGAGCGCGGATGCAGAAGCTGCCTTTCAAAAGCTCAAGGAGTTCATGGCTATTTTACCTACACTTACCGCCCCAATCAAAGGCGAAGTGTTGTTTATGTACATCGCAGCCTCCTTCGAAAGCATCAGTGCTGTCTTATTGGCGGAAAGGAAAAGAAGCAAATCCCTATCTACTTTGTTAGCAGGGTTCTACAAGGAGTTGAGCTAAATTATCCAGAGTTGGAGAAGCTAATCTTGGCTTTGGTCCATACTGCGAGGCGCCTTCGAAGGTACTTCCAGGCTCACCCCATAACCGTGCTCACTGACAAGCTTATTAAGCAGATACTTTCGAAGCCAGAGAAATCTGGAAGGATAGCTAAGTGGGCTATCGAGCTAGGAGAAAATGAAATTGAGTACAAGGGTAGAAACTCGGTTAAAGGGCAAATATTGGCAGACTTCTTAGCCAAAACAACCTCCGAGCCAAAGCAGGACAACAAAGTTGCTGAGAAGAAGCCTGCAAAGACGGTCAAAGTGTAAAAGCTTTATACCGATGGGGCCTCCAGCTCTGACAGATCTGTTGCAGGGTTAATGCTAGTTGACCCTGAAGGAAATGAGTATACTTATGCACTCCGTTTCAAATTTGATGCTACCAATAATGAAGCGGAGTACGAAGACTTGCTAGCAGGTCTCTGACTGACTAAGGACATGGAGGTAGAAGACTTGGCTATTTTTGTTGATTCACAGCTGGTGGCCAATCAGATCAAGGGCTCCTATGAGGCAAGGCAGCCTGTGATCAAGCAATACCTGGATAAAGCCAAGGAGATGCTCGAAGGGTTTACCTCCTACGACATAGAACATGTTCGAAGGAACCAAAACAAAAAGGCAGATGCACTTAGCAAACTGGCATCAATGGCATTTGCTCATCTAACTAAGGAGGTTCTGGTCGAAGTATTGGTAGATAGGTCCATCGTCCGAAAGGAGGTGTCTGACGTAATACTAGAGGAAGAGTCAAATTGGATGACTCCGATTAGAGAATACCTAATAAGTGGTATACTGCCGGAGGATCAGAAGCTAGCACGAAAGGTTCGCATCAAAGCACCACAAAACAGAATCATGGGGAACTACCTATACCGAAGGTCCTTCTTGTCTCCATGGCTTCGTTGTGTAGGACCTAGGCAAGCCTCCAACATCATTCAAGAAGTGCACGAAGGGTCTTGCGGGCTACATGCAGGACCTCGCTCCGTTGTTTCTAAGATCATGAGGATAGGATATTATTGGCCTTCGATGCACAGGGACGCAGTAGAAATTATCCAGAAGTGTGAAGCCTGTCAAATCCACTCAAGAGTGCCAAGGCTACCAAAACAAGATATGACCTCCGTGACATCCGCATGGCCTTTCAGCCAATGGGGGATAGATATCGTAGGTCCTCTACCAATTGCTCCAGGAAGGGTAAAATTCTTGGTCGTAGCCATCGATTACTTCATGAAATGGGTTGAAGCCAAGCCCTTAGCATCAATTACAAGGAGGCACATGGAAAAGTTCATGTGGGAACACATCATTTGCCGGTTCGGAGTACCCCATATCATCATTTCATATAATGGAAAATAGTTTGCCGAAGGAGTGTTTCCCGTGTTTTGCAGAGGCCTGAATATAAAGCAATCCTTCACCTCCGTTTACCATCCTCAAGGTAACGGACAGGTGGAAGTTACTAACAGGGACATCATCCAAGGCATAGAATGAAGGCTCGGATACAGCCATCATGGTTGGGTAGATGAGCTACCTCAAGTACTCTGGGCTCACAGAACGCACACAAAGTCAAGTCATCGGGAGACACCTTTTAGCTTGACATATGGCACAGAAGTTGTCATCCCTTCGGAAGTGAGTGTCGAAACAGAAATGGTCATGAACTTCGAAGCAACAGACAACGAAGAAAGACTCCGCAGCAACCTAGACCTACTCGAAGAAAGAAGGGAAATAGCCTCGATCAGGGAGGCTATCCATAAACAAAAGATTGAAAAGTACTACAATAACAGGGTTCGGCCTTCGACATTCAAGCCAGGAGAATACGTCCTCCGACTCAACAGCGCAAGTAAAGCTGAGTATCAGGGTAAACTAGGGCCTACATGGGAAGGGCCCTACGTAGTAATGGAAGCATATAGCAATGGAGCCTACAAGCTGGAAACCCTTGATGGAGACGCTATTGATAAGACTTGGAATGGCACTACCCTTCGTAAGTTTTACATATGAAACTTACAATGTCTAAGGACATTTTTTAATTTGCTTTCAATCAATGTATTTGCATTCTTCTCACTTGGGGAAAGAAGCATTAATGGTAGGCATCTAGTATTCATTTCTTAAAATGATGTAATCCTCCCTACCCACTTAATGATATAACACATTTCCATCAAATCTCTTGTTTCATTCAATACAACAAAGATTTGTCCACCAAGTCATTTTTATAAGTTTCAATGTCGAAGGGATGTACAAAGACAAACAATACGTCTTGCTCATATGTTTAACATCCACCTCAACTTCACATTAACTTTCCTACATAGTCTTAAGGTATTCCAAGCCTTTCGCTACCCAAAGGATTAAGATGGAGTGAGTCGCAACCCTCTGTCAGCAATTAAAGTATACGATTGCTATATTCTTGGTGAAGTATTTACACACAATGAGGCTATGCATCTACCATACGCCTTAGGTTGTAAAAATTTTACGTGCAAATGAAACGTAAAGAGAAGAATCAAAGATAGCAAAATACAGGCCCTAGTGGCCATGATGTAGATATTCATTTACAACTAGTTTAACTAGTCCAATAGGTCGTAGCCTTAACGATCAAACAAGAAAAGATATTGTCTTAGGCTAAGGCCTTCACCACATACATAAAAGTAAATTGTTTCATCGGGCATATTGCCCGGAAAGAGACATAAAGACATATTGTTTCAAACAGGTACATACCACCGAGGATCAAATTACTACCACACGGTAGCCTTCATCATACTTTGGAGTGTGTTGGATCACAGAACTCGGGATGGAACCTGGGAGATGGTGTCCTCTTTGAAGGAGAGGCAAGTGGACTTTCCTTGGTTTCTTTGCCAATGTGTCCTCAATAGAGGCCGTTGGGTCCTTCGTCGCCTCAAGAAGGAATGGGAACTCTGCAACTGATAAGGCATTTCCTGCATCATCGTATTCCTGTCCATGGGTTGCTCTATAGTAGGGAACACTTGCAAGCTTCACTGGTTCACATGTCTAGGCCACCTCCTCTAAAGTGGTACATTTGCCATGGAAAATGGTTGCATTCACCAATTTCCCAATCATAATACCCACATCATCACTATGGTACAGCTCCATGGCGATGTAGATGATGCCTTTGGTCACCAAAGCCACCTTATCCTTCTTGAGCATTTTCAAACGCAGGCCCAACCCATCCACCTTCTCCCTAAGCTTGATCTCCTGGTCAACTAGCTTTGCCCTCTCTTCTTCAAGGCCTCCACACTTGGATGTCAAAACAGAAATTTGCTCCTTGTAGCCTATGACCTTCGCGCCGAGAGATAGCTCACTGCACTCACTTGGCTTTAGCTAACCGACCTTTGAGCTTCCACATCCGCCGGAGATCTTGGACCGAGGATTTTTGTCAAGTCCTCCATAGCATCTTCACACTTTGCATGCAGTGTGCTGTATTTCTTGTCCCTAGCCTTCTCCCCGCAAGCATGATGTCCATTTCTTCCCTAGCCTTGGTGACAGCACGAAGAAGCTCCCTTGTCCTGGTGTTGAGCTGATTATCCAACATGCACTGTCCAACATAGCTCTTATCATGAAGATCACATAGCCTTTCCATAGACATGTTTTCCATCACCCCCTTCCAACTGGATGGAGTCACACGCTCAACAAGCAAATGACAAGCTAGGGGGGACGGAAGCTCATTCGTATCAGGGAGTCCTGCAGCAGAAATAAACTTGTTAAGTATGTTATTATTTGCATCTTATTCTTTGTAACAGGGAAGAGGCCTTACCAAGAATATCATTTGTGCTTGGCCCTTCGATAGCTGGAAACACCACAGCCTTACCCTGGACACTCTTCTGCTGGGTAGTTCGAGATGGAGGAGTAGGCAAGGTAAGCTTCCTCTTTGATGCAGACTTATCAGCCTTCGCGCTCGTACCCTTCCTGCTTCGGACCCTGTCCCCAATGCCGGAGGGTCCTACGATAGCCAACTGTTCCTCTGAGGCAGGATCATCTGAGTCTGCCACATTTTCAACCAACTGGTCTTCGACATCCAGAGGCTCTTTTTCTTTCGCAGGAGGAGCAGATGACACAGGCTCAATAGGTTGAGCATCAACATCATTATTGTTCACAGACAATCAAGGAGAACCCACACCATAGCTAGCCTCTTGGGATCCTTGGGAGAAAGTCGACTTCCTTAGCACCACCAAAGAACAACGAAATTCTGAATGACATTTCGCAAAAGGAAGAAAAAAGATAAATATCGAAAGATAAGTTCCTATACCTTATTTTAATTGAAAATTTACATACTTTCTCCACAACAAACAATCTCAAGATGTAACGGAGACCCTCCCAACTTTCAAAGAAGACCAGCCATAAACAATATTGGCTCGAGAATGTTTGACAATCATTTGGATGACGAGCTAGGCGCCGATACATGGGATTCCTCCTCACAAGATAGGAAGGGATCATTAAACCTCTTTTCATCATAATCGAAACTCGGGTTTAGCAACGCAGGGTATTGTGGAGGAATAATGGTATCTTGAATATAAAAGAACTTTCCCTTCCAATTTCTGATATTCTTAAAAGGCCTATCAATAAGAATGGGCACATCCCGTTCACCCCTTTTTGCCAATGTCAACCAGTCTCCTCCAGGGTACAGATTCAAAAACCCTCTAAGCACACTCAATGATGGTTCATACCAATACGTTTTACACATTACAATGTATGTTGTGAGCTTGGCTAGTCCAAAAGGGTTAAACCTAGATATGTGTACTTCGTAGTACTGAAGGAGTTCTAAAATCAGAGGATGCAATGGTATCCTAAGGTTAGAGGTGGTGAATGCATGGGTATACAAGCCTACATAGTTCTTTGGGGCATCATAAATACCTTGATTTTTGCTGGGTAACATGACTTTATATTCTTTGGGAATAGGATAATCAGTAAGGAAAGCTTTAAGCTCTTCCCTGGTCAAGGTACAACCTTGTTGCCTGATTACGAACTTCTTATTGGTAGACATGGAATTTCTAAGAAACAAAAAAGTATTGAAAACGTAGTAATACGAAGGAATGCTTTACCTGTTTGCTCGAAAGCTCACTCGGAAGGCAGCTTACTAGGTGTAAATTTTGGGCGTGGGATAAAAATGAGTTAGGGTTTTACTATTCTTGATTTTATATACCCTCTCACATGTTAAATCCTAGCCCTACACGTGTCCTAAGATATCACCTAACCTTCGGATTTCAAATCCCTTTTAAATTTTGAAAGGACGTTTTGATTTTATCGAGATATGGGTGGTTAGGATAAGTACATGCATTAATTACGGGTCAACATTTACTTGAATTTTCATCTTTGTTCAATTTTGTGATGGAGGGGAGGCTTCGTATCTATTTTTGAGTCGTAAGCAATATTTCTAGTTCGCACATATCACTTTCGACCGGGGGCTTGATGACGTACCCTCCGATCAGTCGAAGGACACCCTTCGACCTCGCTTGAATTTGCATTACGAAGACCCAAGTCTTTCTTCATAAGTCATTGGTGGCGTAAAATCATTCATCATTGACATGGTTACCAGTTGGGAATTCGCCAGCCGAAGGCCTATGCCCTTCGGAGTCTTCTCTTGAAGACACCAAGACAAAAGAGAACATTGACTTGGTCTTCCCCCACGTTCCCACTATCTCTTTAGCTTCCATGCCAAGACAGAAAGAGTGGGGATAAATCCCTAGCGGTTACCACAAATCATGTGACGCCCCCATGATCTCCGAAACGTGTGCAAACACTCTCCAAGCTTATTTCTTCATCTATAAATAGGTTGTACGAGTCATTTCAATGGTAGGTTCACTCAACATAGTATTTCACATACTCTACATTACTTACAACACATATAACATACTTACTCTCACACCGGAGGTGGTTCGCAAGGCCCAACCCCTGCGCAATCACTTAACGAAGTGTCTACTATTTCTTATTGCAGATTGGCTACAAGTTTGGCGCAAGCATATCACCCCTCATACCCTTCAATCACGAATGAAGGCCTGGTCGTATGAATTATTGTACAATCAACTTTTATAAAGCATACTCAAGCATTAAATACAACGAATGATGCCTAGTTGCACTCCTAAGTCAATTTACAATTAAGATAAGAAATAACCTAATAATAATCAATAACTAGGTTTTATAGATCTAAGCAAACACACAAGAAATTTAGCTAGACATGGTAAACAAGCAAGCATACACACAATCAATCGAATAAAGGATAGACATAATGATACTTTGGATTAAAATACTTATCTTGATGTGTAAAATGGGACCCTAAGATACTGTCCAAATCGGATTACAAACGATTTAGGGTTTTTTCGCCAAAAGTCTACCTCCCTAAATGCAGAAAAATCGAATTCTATATACAGATTTACAAGTGCGACGGCGTCACCTTTTGCATGGGACGCCTTCAGCTCGCCGTCATTAGGGTTTCGTCTTGGCCAAGTCATTGATGAGACTGTAACACCCCAACCCGACAAGGGTCCGAATGTCACATTATGGAGTCATATCAGAAAATACTAATAAATATTTTTTTTACAAGCGAAAGTCTTATAAAATAAAATACCAAGTCATATAAGCGAATGACTTACAAGAAAAATACAAAATCCAATATATCAAAAATGAAATGAAATATCAAAACAATTGCTCTTCAAAATAATCCAAAATGATAGGGGAACTAGGATCGATTCAATCAAAAGCTCCTACTCTCAGCCCATCAAAGCCCAGCATCCCACTTGGTACCTGCCGCATGGAAAAGAAATGCGGCTGAGATTAAAAAGCCCAGTGAACAGATATAACAAAACAAAAGCTAAACTGAATCAAAATACAAAACGAAACAAAGGAGGCGATATCAAAATCGAACGAATGAGCACAATGAGTCTATGAGTTAATGAGGAACCCGCAGAACACAATATTAACAGATATCCGAAGGAATAGAAATCAAAGAAAACCAAAGCAAAGTAAAGCAATAATCATTGAACAAATATAAGCACATGTAAATAACCAAACATACAAGTATCGAACATAATCACATAGGAGTTGATGAACAATATCATAAATCAAATCAAGCAACCAATAGTGTAAAAGCCTATCAACTAAACATGAATATGGCAAAACAAACAAATCGATAATCGATATACATAAGCTAAGTCAAATCTTTAAGCAGATGAGAGCAATGAATAGAATGCAAGTATGGCAATCACACAAGTCGAAAATCAACAATTAATAAACATAATAAATATCATAACAAGTTGAGATACTAATAGAAGTATAAGCATGTCAGTCACAAATATAGGTAGGAAATATTGAATGAACATCATAATCAAATGAAGTAACTGAACAAGAATATAGCATGGCAGCTAAACGAGTCAACTAGACAGATAACATAAGTTGAACCATATTCCTTCATTAACCGGTACCATGAACAAAATGTAAACATGGTAGTCACAAAAGAAGGTAGGATTACTAAATGATAATCATAACCTACAAAATAACTGAACGAAGTATAACATGATAAACGGATAAATCAAAGGATTACATACTAGCATGGCAACCAAACGAATCAAATAGTTGCATAACAGCATTGTAAGCGGATAATCAGATATTAGCATGATGATAGATGAATCGAGTAACATATAATAACATAGACAGAGAAATCATGTAATCATATACCAAAGATGGTAAAATGATGGATCAAATAATCATATAATAGCATAATCAACACTTGAATCCAATAATCATATAATAACTTTCCTAAACGGATGAAGTGGTAATCTGAAATATAAGCTTGACAGCCAACCGAAAGAGAGTGAAAGCATAGTAAATCAAATGAACTAAAGACTAAGTATAATAACTAAATGAACTGGAGCATGAGCCCGATAGCCAAACGAATCACATAAGAATACTGAGTGAATAAGTAGTTAGTTGAATGACTGAATAGGCATAGCAAACGAATGAATCAGAATATCAGATAGTCACATAATAACCAAAATCAGAATGTTGCCACGAGCACCTAATACTAAAGGAGATACTCCAATAGCCAAATCTAACAAATCACATATCATAACCCATATCGCCAAATCATATCAAACCACAAATCATAAGTGCACAAGGAGGGAGACCTCTCAAGTACCAAATGGAATAGCTAGCTCCCAAATGTGAGGGGGTGTATTGCACACACGCACCACATCACCAAAACTGAACTGAGTACCTAGGATGCATCCATACGCTCCCTGCAAAACAAATCAAATATACATATGCCAGTCCAAGCCTGTACATACGTAATCATAATGGCCAAGTGCGCAAATATCATAATCATATCATAAGGGAACGCCGGGGACCAATCAGACCGCCCCAGATAGTGTCATGCCATTGGTGCATCAATGACATGGCCATGGTACCTCCATGGCTAGTTAGCTTGGGCAACCAAATAAACAAATCATATCATATCAAACTGATCATATAATGGAATCATATCAATAAGGAATCTCAAACGGTTAACATATCAAACGAATAACTAAGCGAATATCAAATTAGAGGGTCATACCAAAACGATTAATATCAAATGGATTATAACAAATCAAAGCGAGGAGAATACGAATCGAATATCAAAATGAACAAGTCATGAGAGAAAAGAAGTGTCATTACTGAAATGACGGAATATCCGAACCTTAGCAAATGGAAGCAAATGAAAATGTGAGCACGAAGAAATAACGTCACGTCTTCTTCAACGAATCTACACGGATTACGGTTCACATAATAATTATTAGCTCATTTAAGTCATAACGGATTTATTGCTTATATATAAATCATATTAATATTTTTAGAGGTATTAAGTGTATTCTCACTTTAGTAATGGACCAAAATAAATACTTTTAAGGTAATAATTATTCATTAGCCAACTTAGGGGTTATAAATGATAAGTGATAAATTTAAAGGTTTAATATGACAATATAGCAAAGTTAGAGGTCAAATATGATAGATTCCAGAGATAAGGGTCAAAAGTAACACTTGACAAAGTTTAGGGTTTGCATGCGCCAATATCTAAAAATGAGGGTTACAAGTGAAAATATATGAAATATATTTAACATGCAACATTTTTTTAACCAATTCGTACAGTACATGCTTTCTTTTTCATTTTCACATTTCAATTACCCTATCGACATGCCATCTTTATCCTCGTCATGTTCAAACGGCTAACATCTACGACCAAGTAAAATGCCTTATGAATAATCCCCGACTCACCTTCCCGACACACTTTCAAACATACAAAACGATTTACCCATTTGCCCCGCGATCGCCCTTAAACATAGCCCTTCACAAGACCATATAACGTACTTCCCAAATTCAAGCCCGCTCGCGGTCCAAAATACTTGCTTTTGCGACCAAACCAACATGCCAACGGACTAACCCCCGACTCATCTCCCCCGATGCACATTCAAAACACAAAATTACTAACGCATGAATCCCGCGATCACCCTCAAACTTACCCCCATATGACCATGTACATACTTATTCCATATTACAATTTTGGCTCTATGTACTGGTTTGTTTTAATTATCCCACGAGACCAAGCTTACATTCTTTTTAAAAACAGTTTACACTAACATTTTTTTACCCCAATTCAAACTACATATAAATGAAGCATGCAAGTCAGACACATGCATGGTCATGATCAGCCCATAATATATCCTAGGTTCCCATATCTCATTTGCCACATTAAAAGTGTATTGAAGACGCATATTAGAGCTTTTAGCATACTCACACTTAACGAGCACAACAAAACCCCATTCGACCCATGCATTGAACCCAATTACCCATACATTTCGACAACCATACATACACGTAATTACCCATGCATGCAAACACATACACCTTGTTAATTTACCTTTTCTAAAATGGTTTCTGCATGGGAGTCAATGACTCAATTTCAACCAATAATTTATTTAAAAGTGATTCATTGAGACTAGCTAACGTTTACATCTTTCACTCATGAGCTCAAAGCGCCACTTTTAATTTGTTTTATAACATTTTGAAATGTAACTGATAGTGTCTTTCTTTGTGGCAGTATGCGTCTAACATGAAGGTGATTTAGAGGCTAGATGTTACTTTGCAAACATAAGAACTACACGAATTTCCTACCACACTCAGATCTGGTTTACAAGTATTATTCCAAGTTCAACATTTAACATGTAGGTTCGATCAAGTGGTCATATAAGGGTCTCAAAGATCTAACACACGCATGACCTTAACACATTCGAATGACAACCAAGGCAAGGGTCGACACATATATAGTTCATTTATCATGATTTTATGCGACCCGATGCTAAACCGATTCGAAGATATTACTTCAATCCATTTGTGTCATATTCATATATGTAGGTTAGGCTAAGCTCTTTATATCTTAAACGTATAGATGAATATAATTCGAATTAATAGCGCACAAAGATGATTATGGATACCTCTTGAGTCGAGTAGACGGATGAACAAGGCTACAAGGACCAAACTACAACTCTTACTCGAACACACGAACAACCTGATTACAGCCCTAAGAAACCCAAACGATCACCTCCTCATGCAATTAGCCCTTCACACAGACTTGGTCCCTCGATCAGGAGTAGATGATGCCGTCACTTAGGTTTTGCTATTAGGGTTTTATGAGGGTGAGAATCAGTAGTCGGTTTTCAAATATAAAAGGACTAGGAGTTGATTTGTCGAGATTTTAGGAAGAAAAATTGTCAATCATATCCTTTCCAATTTTGTTACTCTTATCTTTAAATGTGTACTTAGGTGTCATATGTTCGGTTGTACAAGTATGACATAGGAAACGTGTGACTTATTTTTTTTTCTTCAGTGCACATCTTTTTAATATTCAATTTAGGCTAGGATTTTAACTCTTTTTAGTTTAAGATATAACTAGCTAAGGTTAGTAACTTTTATTACTAAGTAATGTTAATTCAAAGATTATAGGCTATATGATTTAAATTCTTACTTAGGTTAAAATGTCACGTTAATTTAATTATCACATACCGTAATATTTTAAATACTTGATGATATTCATAGCGCTTAGAAAAATTCAAATTATATAAGAATTTCAGAAAACGGATTTTTAAGGTCTTACAATTCTTCCCTTCTAAAAAGAGAATTTCGTCCTCGAAATTGAAGTCGCAGAAGTAAACGGAGACGTACTAGTTTAAGGCAGACGTGGCAATCCATAGTTTTCGCACAAATCATAACAAATTGTCAGTGAGGATCTCGCAAGGAGGTACAGAATTCCATACGAATATGAAAACTGACAAATAACGGATATGGTTCCTAGTCCATCCAACGTACCAACCTCAGGCATTTCCCAGGACGTCGTATGATTTCAATAAGTTCAAATTATATGATCTCGGTATTATCACGTTGATCAGGCGTCATAATACTTGCATCACATAACAAGTCCTTATTGTCATCATATTCTATCTCGGGTCATGACGAACCACATAACCAACATCACGTCAAAACAGATACACACATAGGTAGCAAGTAACATATCAAATCAAACCAGATTCACATACATGCAGCACATAATACATCAAATCAACTTACCGTTTCACAAAGGAAAGAAGGTCGCTGACTTGCTCGAGAAGGTTCCTCATGACTCATTACTAACGATCAAATATAGCCTTAGGCTCACTAAAATGACAAAGTGCTGCAAAGTCTAACCTTACTGATAATGGATAAAAATCGAGATTTGTCAAAGAGATATAAAACATAACGCGAAGTTGTAGTAACACCGAAAAATCAAGCCATAGGACTCCATCATCCAAGCTAAGTTCCAAACAGATAGAAGAAAAGCACCATTGGTCAAAATCATTTAACGAAATATCAAACTAACACAAAAAGCGTGATGAAACAAATCAGAATAACACAAATCGCGCCCAATCATATGAAGTAGATGAATGTTCCCAGCATCTCAACGGTTGGAGTGTCGAACATTAATGCCTGAATCTTGGTAGTAGTTTCTTCGCACGTCTAAAGTACGTCGGTCATAGTTCCTCAGCTCATACGTCTTCCAAGTGTCCACCAGTTGAATCTGGTCTCCGTCTTTGCGCCTCTGGTTGGTCCGTCCAACTCCCTCCAACAGCATCCTGATGTATCCAGCAGCATTGCAATCGGTGCGGCTTTTGCTTCACGAACCTCTCCTGTTGCCGCAACGCAGGGTCGGCACCATCATCTTCGACTCTACGAGTAGTCTCCATCTAAACAATCGACAAACGAATGCGCGAAGATAAAACAAACAAAATCAAATGCGAAAAGAAGACGGTCAAATCAGCGAAGAAAAAAGATTATCGAAGTCAAATCTGAAGGAAAATCAAAAGAATCAGAAAGATCGAAAGAGACAGAAGCCTAATGTCTACCCAAGTCCTCACAGGTCAATCCTAAGGTCAACAAGACGAAACCTTAGCTCTGATACCATAACTGTAATACCCCAACCGACAAGGGTCCGAATGTCACATTATGGAGTCATATCAGAAAATACTAATAAATATTTTTTTTGCAAGCGAAAGTCTTATAAAATAAAATACCAAGTCATATAAGCGAATGACTTACAAGAAAAATACAAAATCCAATATGTCAAAAATGAAATGAAATATCAAAACAATTGCTCTTCAAAATAATCCAAAATGATAGGGGAACTAGGATGGGTTCAATCAAAAGCTCCTACTCTCAGCCTATCAAAGCCCAGCATCCCACTTGGTACCTGCCGCATGGACAAGAAATGCGGCTGAGCTTAAAAAGCCCAGTGAACAGATATAACAAAACAAAAGCTAAACTGAATCAAAATACAAAACGAAACAAAGGAGACTGATATCAAAATCGTAACGAATGAGCACAATGAGTCTATGAGTTAATGAGGAACCTGCAGAACACAATATTAACAGATATCCAGAAGGAATAGAAATCAAAGAAAACCAAAGCAAAGTAAAGCAGCGAATCATTAAACAAATATAAGCACATGTAAATAACCAAACATACAAGTATCGGAACATAATCACATAGGAGTTGATGAACAATATCATAAATCAAATCAAGCAACCAATAGTGTAAAAGCCTATCAACTAAACATGAATATGGCAAAACAAACAAATCAGATAATCAGATATACGTAAGCTAAGCTGAAATCTTTAAGCAGATGAGAGCAACTGAATAGAATGCAAGTATGGCAATCACACAAGTCAGAAAATCAACAATTAATAAACATAATAAATATCATAACAAGTTGAGATACTAATAGAAGTATAAGCATGTCAGTCACAAATATAGGTAGGAAATATTGAACGAACATCATAATCAAATGAAGTAACTGAACAAGAATATAACATGGCAGCTAAACGAGTCAACTAGACAGATAACATAAGTTGAACCATATTCCTTCATTAACCGGTAACATGAACAAAATGTAAACATGGTAGTCACAAAAGCAGGTAGGATTACTAAATGATAATCATAACCTACAAAATAACTGAACGAAGTATAACATGATAAACGGATAAATCAAAGGATTACATACTAGCATGGCAACCAAACGAATCAAATAGTTGCATAACAGCATTGTAAGCGGATAATCAGATATTAGCATGATGATAGATGAATCGAGTAAAATATAATAACATAGACAGAGAAATCATGTAATCATATACCAGCATGGTAAACAGATGGATCAAATAATCATATAATAGCATAATCAACACTTGAATCCAATAATCATATAATAACTCGGTAAACGGATGAAGTGGTAATCTGAAATATAAGCAGCGACCAACCGAAGAGAGTGAAAGCATAGTAAATCAAATGAACTAAAGACCGAGTATAATAACTAAATGAACTGGAGCATGAGCCCGATAGCCAAACGAATCACATAAGAATACTGAGTGAATAAGTAGTTAGTTGAATGACTGAATAGGCATAGCAAACGAATGAATCAGAATATCAGATAGTCACATAATAACCAAAATCAGAATGTTGCCACGAGCACCTAATACTAAAGGAGATACTCCAATAGCCAAATCTAACAAATCACATATCATAACCCATATCTGCCAAATCATATCAAATCCGTCAAATCATAAGTGCACAAGGAGGGGAGACCTCTCAAGTACCAAATGGAGTAGCTAGCTCCCAAATGTGAGGGGGTGTATTGCACACACGCACCACATCACCAAAACTGAACTGAGTACCTAGGATGCATCCATACGCTCCCTGCAAAACAAATCAAATATACATATGCCAGTACGAGCCTGTACATACGTAATCATAATGGCCAAGTGCGCAAATATCATAATCATATCATAAGGGAACGCCGGGGACCAATCACACCGCCCCAGATAGTGTCATGCCATTGGTGCATCATTGACATGGCCATGGTACCTCCATGGCTAGTTAGCTCGGGCAACCAAATAAACAAATCATATCATATCAAACTGATCATATAATGGAATCATATCAATAAGGAATCTCAAACGGTTAACATATCAAACGAATAACTAAGCGAATATCAAATCAGAGGGTCATACCAAAACGATTAATATCAAATGGATTATAACAAATCAAAGCGAGGAGAATACGAATCGAATATCAAAATGAACAAGTCATGAGAGAAAAGAAGTGTCATTACTGAAATGACGGAATATCCGTACCTTAGCAAATGGAAGCAAATGAAAATGTGAGCACGAAGAAATAAGGTCACGTCTTCTTCAACGATCTACACGGATTACGGTTCGCATAATACTTATTAGCTCATTTAAGTCATAACGGATTTATTGCTTATATATAAATCATATTAATATTTTTAGAGGTATTAAGTGTATTCTCACTTTTGTAATGGACCAAAATAAATACTTTTAAGGTAATAATTATTAATTAGCCAACTTAGGGGTTATAAATGGTAAGTGATAAATTTAAAGGTTTAATATGACAATATAGCAAAGTTAGAGGTCAAATATGATAGATTCCAGAGATAAGGGTTAAAAGTAACACTTGACAAAGTTTAGGGTTTGCATGCGCCAATATCTAAAAATGAGGGTTACAAGTGAAAATATTTAAAATATATTTCACATGCAACATTTTTTTAACCAATTCGTACAGTACATGCTTTCTTTTTCATTTTCACATTTCAATTATCCTATCGACATGCCATCTTTATCCTCGCTCGCGGTTCAAACGGCTTACATCTACAACCAAGTAAAAATGCCTCATGAATAATCCCCGACTCACCTTCCCGACACACTTTCAAACATAGCCCTTCACAAGACCATATAACGTACTTCCCAAATTCAACCCCGCTCGCGGTCCAAAATACTTGCTTTTGCGACCAAACCAACATGCCAACGGACTAACCCCTGACTCATCTCCCCCGATGCACATTCAAAACACAAAATGACTAACGCATGAATCCCGCGATCACCCTCAAACTTACCCCATATGACCATGTACATACTTATTCCATATTACAATTTTGGCTCATGTACTGGTTTGTTTTAATTATCCCACGAGACCAAGCTTACATTCTTTTTAAAAACAGTTTACACTAACTTTTTTTTACCCCAATTCAAACTACATATAAATGAAGCATGCAAGTCAGACACATGCATGGTCATGATCAGCCCATAATATATCCTAGGTTCCCATATCTCATTTGCCACATTAAAAGTGTATTGAAGACGCATATTAGAGCTTTTAGCATACTCACACTTAACGAGCACAACAAAACCCCATTCGACCCATGCATTGAACCCAATTACCCATACATTTCGACAACCATACATACACGTAATTACCCATGCATGCAAACACATACACCTTGTTAATTTACCTTTTCTAAAATGGTTTCTGCATGGGAGTCAATGACTCAATTTCAACCAATAATTTATTTAAAAAGTGATTCATTGAGACTAGCTAACGTTTACATCTTTCACTCATGAGCTCAAAGCGCCACTTTTAATTTGTTTTATAACATTTTGAAATGTAACTGATAGTGTCTTTCTTTGTGGCAGTATGCGTCTAACATGAAGGTGATTTAGAGGCTAGATGTTACTTTGCAAACATAAGAACTACACGAATTTCCTACCACACTCAGATCTGGTTTACAAGTATTATTCCAAGTTCAACATTTAACATGTAGGTTCGATCAAGTGGTCATATAAGGGTCTCAAAGATCTAACACACGCATGACCTTAACACATTCGAATGACAACCAAGGCAAGGGTCGACACATATATAGTTCATTTATCATGATTTTATGCGACCCGATGCTAAACCGATTCGAAGATATTACTTCAATCCATTTGTGTCATATTCATATATGTAGGTTAGGCTAAGCTCTTTATATCTTATTAGACTTCACATATGTTTCGAATATATTTTTCCAATAAATACAACCATTAGTTTCAAGTAGTGGTGGTCGTTGCATAGATTGCCCTTCCTTATAATTTTCAGAACCCATAGTGATCAAAAGTTTTTAAAATACAATTTTATTTTAAAACTTTTATAAACTTAGCTCTTGATGCCAATTGTGGAAAACTAGAAGGGGGGCGGGTTGAATAGTTTTGCCGATTTTACGTTAGTTCAAAAACTTTTAGATTCGTTGATATGTGAGATCTTGTGGATGTGGAGAAAGTATAGATCTAATGATAAAGTAAGTAATTAAAGTAAAGCGAAGGGAAAGAAAAGACACAACCGATGTATAGTGGTTCGGCTACAAGGACACCTTCCTTGCCCTACTCCACTCCCCGAGTCACCTACTCGAGAGTTCAAGCACTATGTCAACAAACTCCTTCACTTGGCGGGGAAGCCTTCACAACGTTGCTTACACTTTTTCCGGTACAAAGCTAGATACCGAGTCCGTAACACGGTGGACCAAACCAACACGACTATTACACAACAAATATGTGAAATATCAAATACAAGATCTTCGATATGTAAATCTTACTGAGTGACAAATCAATCAAGGACCCCTTACTTGGATGACTTGTAGAATGCTCGTGATCTCGCCTTAGAGAAGGACCTATATGAGGATCACAATAGAAAGAAAGAAGAACAACTCTCTAGATCAAGTGATCTATATGTTAGAAGAGAATGAGAGTGTTTGAGAGATTTAGTAAGAAGAGGGGTAAGTTAGAATGAATAAATGGCTCTCTATTTATAGGAAAATTCCTTCACTGTTCCCACGGATCCCACGGATCCCTTCCACAAGGGATCCGTCTAGTGGAATCCTAGGGATCCGTGGAACGCTCCTCTTTGCCCATGGGTTTTTTGGTTATGGGTCATGGGTTGGTCCATGGGTTATCTTTAGATTCAATGTATCTAAGTATACATTGTATCAAGTCTCTTTGGGTATGGGTTAAGATCCATGAGTTATGGTCCATGGGTTATGATTTTTACCCATCCTAATAAACTATTACAACAAATGCTTAATTACTATATTTTTGTATTTAAATGGCTATATGTAAATGCTTTACAAAACGAACATGTATCCTTTATAATTATACTTAAGATAACATTATATTTGTTATCAACAAAACACAAAGAGATCGCAAAATATTAATAAACGGTTTTACGGTTTATTTGTATTAACAAGATTGAATGCGAATAGTGGTGGGGTGATTGTGGACTTACGAAATTATTTGTTTTGTGTGTTTTTATTTACACCCATTAAATGTTTTCCCATGTCTCAACCTACTCTTGGTCGTAAATCGAGCGTAGGTGAGGAAGCGAGCAATCATTGGTCATGTATAATTGGTTTTGTCCCCTTTGTCGTAGCTCGTTAGTAATGACAAAACAACCCCGTAAGCCTTTATGTTTGTGTCAACCCATTTCCTTTTATAATAGCTGCATCTATTGACTCTAGTGGTGGAGATAAGTATTTTGCCGAGCCTATGATAGAATAGTCGCAATGACTGAGCAGTTGAGTGATCACCTCAAAAATAAACACCATAGATTAGTGAGAGAGAAAGAGAGTGTGATTTCAATTCCATTTCGTGAGATGCTTGGTTTGGAAATTTCTAGCTTAGGTAATTTTTAAACTCATATCTTCCAAGTCATCTTGGGAGGTATCTTTTTAGAAATAATTTTTATGGTCTTCTTGAGGGCAAATAGAGTTCTAGTGAGGGGATATTTAATAACATCAAATTGACCTGATATTTTACATATCAAATTCTCGTGTTTATTGCCTCATTTATATAAATATGATACTATATTCGTTCATATTTGTTTATATTTACATGTTCAGGATAAATGAATCGTTTAAGCGGAAAAGATGCGTGAAAAGGCCTAAAAGTGCAAAATTATATTCTGAAGAAGGTTACGGCGTAATCGGCACGAATGACTTACGCCGTAACACGTACTACGAAGGCCAAAGTATTTTTATGAAGGTTACGTCGTAACTGGTTAATAATGATACGACGTAATTATGGTACCATGAAGGATACGGCGTAACCAACTCTTAAGGTTACGTTGTATTTAATAAATATGAAGGATACGGCGTAACTTTGTAATTTAGTTACACCGTAGAGTAATTTAAGGAGAATATAAGTACATGATAACGAAGACTTACGACGTAACTTGATAATTCAGTTACGCCGTAATTAATTACTTGGGCGCAATAGAGTTAAAGTCCACGAGCAAAAAGAAGTCAAATGATATTTATTCCGAGGACTAAAAGTAAAAATAACAAGTACGATCAGCGACTAAAGGTGACAATTCAAAAAGAAGTTTAATTATGTCACAAGGACCAAGTATAATAATGTCAAGAAAGATGAGGGGCTCAAACCATACATATCTTATAAGTATTATACTTATAATGGCATATGGACTTGATATGCAAACATGCGCTACTTCAGGGGGTCAAGATGGACAAGCTCATGAATGTTTCAAATATTGAAGGCAAATTAAAAAGTTCGGAGTTGTTATTACACCATAATTTCATTTGATTACGCCGTAACCGAATCGGAAGTTACGGCGTAAGTTTGAAAGATTGGAAATATATTATTTACTAAAATAAGTATGCCGTAACTTTGTTGAGGCCTATAAATACAGCCCTGCATTTTTGAGTATCTCTTCTCCCCCGTCTTCTAAGGGTCGATTAGGGCACCACTCTAGGGCAATTTCCAGCAGTTCTAAGCCATCTTTCAAGAAAGAATTCACAAGCAATCATCGTCATTGTTAGCTCTACATCAATAAATTTTGTATCAAACAATATGTTTAATTCTATTCATGTTTTATTCATCATTTTTTGGTATAATTTACTATATGTTTGGCTAAGCACCTTTGGTGCTAGCCTAGTTATGATTCTTTAATTATTTTGTTTATGTTTTCGCACTTCTATTATTGCTTCTAGTATATGCACGCATAGTTCGTTGGTAACCACCCTTGCTTTGGTAGTTTTTAAGCCCGGTTGGACTTGCTTGTTTCATAGAATTGACCAAAAGACCATAGGGAAGTAGGTTGCGAGAGTTGATAAGAATCGACTAAAAGACTATCAATCCCTCTCGTGTGAATTGACCAAAGGATCACCTTCCAGAGGGAGGAACTTAAAAAGTTAGGGATGTGTGTCTAACATGCTAGCGTCCGGGCATACATTGTTTCGAATCTTGCATGTAGGGCACTTAATGACTTAACAAAGATTACCGGGGACCTCGTCAATCCGAAGGGTAATACCTTTGATATCGGGTAGGGATCTATGTGTAATAGGTCGGACTAATTGACCAAAGGAGTCTGGCGAATTTAAACCCCACTTGAAGCGATAGAAAGTACTAATTAGAAAACATAGACATAACATGATAGGATGAATAATTAGGTTAGCACACTTTTTCCCTACTGTTTACAACTTCATTTTATTTTTGCAATTTCAATTTCTTGTTTATTAGATTAATTAATCTTTCAAAACTATTATTCTCTTTTAAAAACCGTGACACTAGACTTAAATAGGATCCAAAACTACATAGCTCTTGGGAACAACCTCGGCTTTGCCACATTCTATACTTCGCACGATCGGGTTTATTGCTCGTTAGTGCAATAGGTAGACGAGACTTTATAAATTTAAATTCTGGTTACAAATCCTGCATCAATCTTCTAGTGTTGATCCTTGTTACGGTGTAAGTAGAGTAAGGATTTACGCTGTAATTCTTGTCTGGTCAGCATACTCTTGTGTATTTTCATTAATAACCTTCCAATTTCGCGTCTCTTCAATCCTATGCTCATTATTAACCTGAAAATGAAATATTAACAAATAAGAGTATATATTCAAGTAAAATGATATAATTGATGAGTACATTGAGAGGAAATTGACATTAAAATATCAGGACTATTTGATGTTATCAACAAGATTAAACCGTAAACGTGGTTTTGTTCTTTTCTTGGAAAATTGATCCGCACTCATAAGGGGTTGCTAGAAGCATTTTTACTAAAAGACAATTTGAGCTTCTTTTCCTTGTAAGAAAGCGAGAAACTCATTCCTATCATTTTTCGTGTTCGAGGAAGCTATAATTGGAACATTAGAATTGTCGTAATTCTAATACAACTCATAGAAAACTTATATAGTTAAGTAGATTGCACGTCTTATTTTTTAATATAGATTTCATCACCCTTATTCGGCGTTTTAAAATAAATAAGACATTTGGTTAACTAGAGAATATGTTCCTATATAGCTAACAAATGACTGCATCTTGATATATGATATTTTATGAGTTATTAAATTAGAAATCGGACAAATTACCGCAACAGAGGTAAAGGCGAACTAGCATGGTTTATCTAGTTGTTTTGTTGTTAACCCAATATAGTTGATACACATCCTTGTGAAATAGTAGGCCTATTAAGGAGGAAATTTCATGCCTAATTTTCAAGTTAATAAATAGCTTTGATGGATAGTCCCTCATGTACATAGTATAAATTCATACTCTTTTTAATACTTAAGTAATTGTTATTTGTAGGTATTCAAAGTTTGTTCGAAAGTAAATAAGCATTCAAAGTGAGTTGGAAAGTAAATTCATACTCTTTTCAAAGTCTAGGAACCCGGTCATTTTTAGAATCTCGGCCTCCTGTTAGCAGAGAAAATACTTTTTAATAAATGGAATGTCATTTTTTGCTCTCCGAGGATCTTTGCACCAAACTCCATCAATTATGAGCCCGCGGATAATATTTTTTGTCGTATCTTCTTTTCACCCTATTATGAAAGAACCTCGAGTTCTCATCACCCTTGACGTCCCACTTTAACCTCGCCTTCTGCTTTAAAATACTATTCTGTGCGTTCTCCTAATCTAACCACGCCTTTCTCGCTTTCATCCAAACCTTCACTTATTCCTCAGTTATATTTCTTGATTTAGCCTCCACTTCCCATCTCATAGCCTCTTTCTTACAGGACTCAATATGTTGTTTAGTATCACCAAACTTTGCCAAACTCCAAACTTTTAAAGCCTCTTTTACGTTTTTAAATCTTTCACAGACCATGCAATCCGGCCTAGAATCCCTCACTGGCTTCTCTCACGCCATCGTAAACACAATTTCAATCTCCTCGTATTCGAGCCAAAAACCGAACGCCCAGAGTGGTTTTCAGCTGAAGTCAAGATCCATGTCCTTGAGGACAATAGGACAATGGTCTGATCTCTTCCTATCCAAAGTCACCACCGATTAATTATCCCAATTTGCATGAACTCAGATGTTACAAAGAAATGATCCAACTTGCTGAATTTGAACTCGAGACTTGGAGATTGCACACTATAGAGTGAAAGGTTTATGGATAGTTATTAATATATTACGTATGAGAATCAATGTATAAATAATTAATATATAAAATGTTATATTTAATTATTTGATCACGAAATAAATACTTAATGATATTTAATATTTGACGAGTTTTGATTATCGGTCATTAAATGTCAACGGGATATGAAGAAAAGTTAACAAGTCAAGAGAAGGTTTTAGGAATCCTCTTTTGGGCTTGTGTTTGGCCGAAAACTATAGAATCCCACATCGGATACTATAGCAATCTTGACATCTACCATAAGGCTATAAATACATCCCCATGTATTCATCCTTTGGTACACTAGATTTCAATAGAAGGCCAAACTTCTTCTTTCTTCCCTCTTGTTCTTGGTCGACAAGTGAATCCCCATTGTAAGGATTTACGGTGACCTTGAGCATAACAAAGGTGTTTGGTTAATCTATTGTGATCAAGAACCTAGCTTTTCTCATTGATTCGCTACTAATACGTGTGTACAAGGACGAAGAGCAAATACACTTGTGTTTGCATATCTTGGGTATTCGACATCTAAGGTGGTCGAATTATATAAACCCTAATTTATTAGGGTTTAAGGTTTCTTGGTACTTGATCTTAATTTGGGGTTTTCATAAACCCTAATTGCATTGATTCGCAAAAGATGCGCATATTCTTTTAATTCGGTTAATTAATTTACAAGTATTATTCCTATTACTTCATTGCATGCTTTGATGATGTTTACTTGTTTTATATAATTGTTATGATTAGTAAAACCCAACGGTGGCATCACGAGCCGTTAATATGTTGTAATTAATTATCGAAACACATAAAAATTGAATCTTTATGATTATTACATGCTTTTATTGGTTTCTAGGGTTTTGAAAATTGGAACCCTAATTTTTTTTATTAATTGGGTCGATTACCCATTAATTGTTTAATTAGGTTTTATTTTTTGTAAAACTTGTAGAAACCCTAGGATTGCATGTATATTTTATGTGGTTTTCATGAATAATTGTTATGTGCCATGATTATATGCGTATCTTGGGATTATAATTGTTATGAGGAATTCATGGTGGAACATGCATGTTTTGCCATGGATTATTGTTTTGATAAATTGTTTAGTGATATACACATGTTTATTTATTTGATAATTATTGAATTGGGAAGACCTCAATTATACTAATAAAAATTAGTTATGTGCTATTTGGTATACTATTGACTTTGGCTTACATAATCGACTTGTCGATGTATGTGGCTCATCTACCTTGTAGTTGAAAGCCCTAGTTGATGTATGCATTTTTACGCCTAGAATTGTTTATTAGGTTTTATCGAAATAATTATGCATGTGGCTAATTGTTTTACATATGTTAATTGTTAAGTTATATGTATATTATTTGAGTTCCTTTTAATTTTATTAAAATGCCTTTTGTTTATATTGTATGACATGTTAGTAAGCAAAAGGGTTTTTAGAATAGAAAATTAAATGGACTAAATAATGGCGAAAATTTGATTTGTTTTCTAAGTATTAAATCTTGAACTTTTAATCGATTGATGCGATTGTACTAAATGGTTAGAACGGCTCACCCACTAGAACAAACTAAAAGGGGTTAAAAGAAGTGCATACGATCACACTTGAAAGGATGTCTAAGGTTATGCTTGCGCTTACACGGTCCTCGCCCTCTGTGAGTTCGATTGGAGCTACCTAGTATAACCATTCTATGTACGAAGCATCTTAGTGCAAAGTTGTAAGTTTCTCAACGCATCGATTAAAACTTTGTAGAATTTAATCTTAGCAATTTAAAACTATGAGTAAGGTTTTGAAATTTTTTGCTATAAAGTTGTATGCATGCTTCTTTATACATAAGTTTTGATTACACATCAAAAATTGTACCCTTTAAAATTTAAGTTTATGCCATCTAATGATATGAAACACTTGAAGTTGTAATTTAGTTATGTGAGACCTTGAGCTAGATTACAATAACAAGGTGAATCTTTATGTTGTGTGAGACCTCAGCTTAATAATTTGCAGTTTCTAAATTAGACAACTTAATTAAGTTAGTTAGTGAGATCTATAACTTAAGGCATAAGATGGGATAAAACATGCTTACATTTTGCATTAATTGTTTTGGCAAAATTGTAAATCCCATATTTACTAGGAATTGAAAACTTGTTTGTCAATTATTGTTCTTCGACAATTACCTATTCTATACTTTCATCACTAGCAGATCAACTGATGTGGTGAAACTATGATAATGAGGGTCCTAGATTCAAGGAAAATTCTATGGTTAATATGAATATTAACCTAAGGGTATTTTATTTTCTTGAAAGATTTAATTATCGAAAATACTAAAATTGAATTTTGTTAATTCTTTTGATTGTATTAATGCAACATTAAACCGTAAGCGTGGTTTGGGCTTTGGTAAATTGATCTAGTTACGTTTTCAAACAAATGTTTGATCAAGAAAAATTTACTAAAGACAAACATAAACTCTTTTCCATGGAAGAAGAGTGAGACTCAATCCTATTCCTTTTCATGATTGAGAAAGGTATGATAGGAACATTAGAATTGTCTAAATTCTAATATAACTCATAGCAACTTTAATAGTTAAGAAAATTGCACACCATGTTTTCCTTAAGAGATTTCATTACCCTCATTGGTGATTGAATTCTTATATGACATTTTGGTCAACTAGAAAACATGTTTGACATTTTATGAGTTATTAAATTAGAAGCTAGACTAATTACCTCAAAATTGGTAAAAGACAAACTAGTATAGTTTATCTAGTTGTTTTGCTTTGACCAATTAAAGGTGCTACACACCATTGTGGGGATAGTAGACCTATTAAGGAAGAAATTGCATGCTCAATTTTTCAAGTTAATAGTATGATGGATGATTCATCATCTACAGAGTAGAATACACTCTTTTAGTACCTAAGTAATTGTTACGAATGGTATTACAAAGGGGTAGCAACGTAATAGCACGCTATTTTCACTGGTTAATGAAACACTTACAATGTTGTCAAATCCATTGGGAGTATGGTGTATTCTTGAATAAGACATTATTGTAAAGTTGTCTAATTAAGTGGGAGTTACAAGAGTTATTATCTTGGTAGTAACTCGATTATTTCTAGATTTTCTTGAAATAATACATTACGTTCAAAATGTAGCCATTCATATTCTCAAGGATAGTCATAAACGTTTCCTTGATAAATTAAGTGCTCCTACATTTACTTGTAATGCTTATATATCTATGACACTATCATATTGCTCACATAAACAAACGAATGCCATGGTGTTTATCTATATGATGTTGTTCTATGCACAAGTGGGAGAAGTATTTATTGTGTGCAAAGGAACAACACATACAAATATGATTAATTCATTCTCTTGATTGTAAGGTAAGAGATTAACGTTCTAATAAGATTGACTTGTTTAGAACATGTGTCAAGATTATAGCATAGACTACTTTTATGTTTTATGTCATTCAAATTATAGAAACACTTGAAGTTACATTTTAGATTAAGTGAGATCTTGGCTAGATTGTAATCTCAAGGTAAATCTCCACTTGTCGTGAGATCGGGCGTGGATGTTTTCTGGTTTCTTAAGTTGGACACTTCATGGAATGACATAAATAAATAAAGTAATACTATCTTAAATATTTATGTATTTTTAATGACATAAATAGATAGAGTAGTATATTAACTTGAAAATTAATTAATTGAAACCATGGCGTGGTGTTCATAATAACTTTAAATTATACATGGTTATGTGTTTATGTATAAACTCACAAACATGAAGTCTTTCAAAGACTTATAATATAAAGTAAAATATTATAGTTTCTTATGTCTTTTGACTTAGTCAAAGAATACTTATGTTATAAAGCATGCAATTGGCTTGGAATTCTATTATACCATTAAGTTGACTTAGTTGGTAAATAGGTAGGCCAAAAGGAATAAGTTTATCTTACATATTGTTAGATTGTCTTACAATATTAATTCTAATGAAATCTTGTATGTATATGGAATGTTCAGTTAGAAGAATCAAACATTTGTTGTATTGTTTGATTCAAGATAACTATATCTTCTTTTCTTCCAAAAGTTATCAAGGTTAGAAAATTGAGTATTGATTGGATATACTTAATAAAACTCAAACCTAGAAGATTAATAAGACACCATTTTAGTATGGAATGTGATGAATCACATTGAGTCTTATATTGAAGTTCTGATTTGTTAAAACTACTTATGGAGTAGGTTATTAATGAACAAGATTCTGACTGTTAATTTGATTTGTAATATCCCAAAAGAAAACAATTTAGTGTTGTTCTAATTGCTAAAAGTATTTATAGATAGTCTTTAAATTACAAAAGCAAGTGGGAGTTTTGTTTAGATCTTGAAGAGATTAAATTACAATTACAAAACACATGATCTTCTAAAACACACTAGTGAATAATATGATGAGGCTAAACATGTAAATGATTGACCTCAAGATGGTGGAATTCTCATTCATAGATCCGCAAGGATATCTCAGATATTTGATATGATGGGAAATATGAATTACAGGATCATGGTAAACTTGTTAATCATAATGATATATTACCTAATATTGAATTGTGATAAATTATTCATACTATGAATGTTAAGATGCTGTCCAAAAAGATAATCAACTTTGGAAACTTGGTTTATCTTGATAAAGATGAGTTTCTTCAAAGGAAGGAAAACCCTAGTGGTTTAAATCTTTGTGTAGAAATCATATGGACAAAATTGTACATGTGTTTAATGCATGACTTGTGACAAGATTATTAATCACACTTAAGCGATTAACTGTGATTGAATATTCTTTCCTTGGCATATTAAATATATAATGATTATGATTGTCATACTTATTTTCATTGATATGAAAAATGACAATGGAATATTAAAACTCTTTCTTGTGTGATTGCTTTTGCGAGGACGATAAGTAATACAAAGGAGTTTTATGAATTCACATAATCTTTGGAAATGTACAAGCGCAAGAATCCATGAATGGATATATGCATGCATCTAGGAGATGATTCTTATGTTTAACTATTAAATCCAAGTTTTGGTTTAAAATTAAAATAAGATAATTTCTAAGTATTCACGAAAGCTAGTGGGAGTATTATGTTTATTTTCTTTAAATCTTATATGTTGTGGGTAGTAACATTCCATCTAAAACTAAATGTTATGCTCTAGTTTGGAATGGAACTTCACTTGAAAGATTTAGAAAATAAGACATACAACCTTGGAATATATGTTTATTATTAATAAACATGTGCGGTAAAATAAATGAGTCTAATAGAACATGATATATCATTTGGAAAATGGATATGTAGAACATGAATGAAATCTTAGTTTGACACAAGGATTTTTCATGTACATCATGTTATTGTTGTATCATGCTTGAATGCAAGATGATTTGACAACATTGATATCTAATGAAGTTATTAGATAACTAGTGTAATGAATATTCTAATAGAATATGTTTGAATCTAGAATTACATTCCTCAGCCTGGAGTTGCTCTCAAAATTCTATGGATGAGCAATACAACAATTGTTGCGTAATTGTCATAGCCAACAAACTTGAAAGTTTGGAAGGCATCAAACATTACACTATAGATATTGAAGTTTATGGAGATTTTAAAGAGCATATTGTTGTTTGTATACAATGATCTTTGGTTTAATTGAGATGACACTCAATACTAGTCATGGGAGGATTTCATCCTTGTAAATGGCCATGTGAACTAGTTGTGCTCAACTAAGAGCATAGTTGCATTATACAATAAAGAATAAGAATACTTTAAACTTTAAAATGTTTGAAAGTTTGATTGTCATAAATTGGTGGTTGAGGATGTCACACACTTTATAAAATATTATGTGGCAATATCAAGATATTTTGAATGCACACATACAAGAACTTCACTAGTTGAATTCTTGAAATAAGTATTCTCAAAATTCCGATAGATCAAAGTTAGTTGAAATTATGCCTTGTCAACAAGTATGATTGTCATTACTTGAGACATAATTCATTAACCAATATTATCATGCATTGATCTATTTAGTATTTGGATAAGGGATTTTATAAACAAATATTATTTAAATGAAATAAAATATTGGTTATGTTTATTTTTCATTTTCTTAATATTATATCCTATATTTGCATGTTTAATCCGTGAATAACTTATGTTATTCTAAGAGTCCGTTGTCGATCAATGATGTGGGAATGTCATTGAATTAAGACAAATCGAGTTTTGGTAGAATATACTTTAAGTATATTGATGCGTGGGACATGCCAATTCACATGATATTCAATGAATTGAATATAGGACTGATCCCAACTTTACATGATGATACTTTATGGATCTTTGTCATTAAGTATATCATGAAGTGTTTATCCTCGGACTTGAGATACCGGATAAGCATTATGAATGTAGTGCATTTGTGTAAGATAGTCTAACGCTATCCGTAACTGGTAGTTATAAGGGCTATTTTCGGAAGTGTTACAAAGTTCATGAGTTATGTTTGTAGTCAAGAGAATTTGTTCCTTTGAATTTGTTTCAAAGCATAATACTATATTTGGGCCCTCGTAGGATTGGCAAGATGTTTGTAAGGCCTTACCCAAGATCTATCCGGAATACGTTCGAGATGATTTGGTAATCTTGTTCAATCAAATACAACGAAAGCAGAATATTAACTTATGAAATGACTTGATCCATATTCATAGTTAATGTAGTATTAGTAACAAAAGGATAAGTAAAATGATGAATCATTAAATGGTTTTTCAGGAGACCATACTCGATTCGATCCGGGGCATTGGCGTGTTAAAGCTAGACTAACCAATGTCATTACTATATTAAGTAATATCCAGTGGAGCTGAAAGGTTTATGGATAATTATTAATATATGTATGACCGGATTCGAACTCGAGACTTGGGATTGCACACATTACGTATGAGAATCAATGTATAAATAATTAATATATAAAATGTTATATTTAATTATTTGATCACGAAATAAATACTTAATGATATTTAATATTTGACGAGTTTTGATTATCGGTCATTAAATGTCAACGGGATATGAAGAAAAGTTAACAAGTCAAGAGAAGGTTTTAGGAATCCTCTTTTGGGCTTGTGTTTGGCGAAAACTATAGAATCCACATCGGATACTATAGCAATCTTGACATCTACCATAAGGCTATAAATACATCCCATGTATTCATCCTTTGGTACACTAGATTTCAATAGAAGGCCAAACTTCTTCTTTCTTCCTCTTGTTCTTGGTCGACAAGTGAATCCCCATTGTAAGGGATTTACGGTGACCTTGAGCATAACAAAGGTGTTTGGTTAATCTATTGTGATCAAGAACCTAGCTTTTCTCATTGATTCGCTACTAATACGTGTGTACAAGAGCGAAGAGCAAATACACTTGTGTTTGCATATCTTGGGTATTCGACATCTAAGGTGGTCGAATTATATAAACCCTAATTTATTAGGGTTTAAGGTTTCTTGGTACTTGATCTTAATTGGGGTTTTCATAAACCCTAATTGCATTGATTCGCAAAAGGTGCGCATATTCTTTTAATTCGGTTAATTAATTTACAAGTATTATTCCTATTACTTCATTGCATGCTTTGATGATGTTTACTTGTTTTATATAATTGTTATGATTAGTAAAACCCACCATTGCTAAAAACTTTACCATAAATTTGTTTAATGCCATTTATGTTGGCCCTAAGAGTCGTAAATAAAGTTTTCCAGTGTCCAAAACTCATAGATTAAAGATGCTACCAGATTTAGCGTAATGACACTCGTACCTAATACATTAATGGCGACTTACCATTTTTAGTTTTATTAATTGCTATGGTTGAATTTGTCTCACCCTTGAAACACGCGTCCTATTATAAGCATAGAAAACTCTACCGAGTAACGACACCTTAGGGGGGAGGGAGTGGTGATCGGGTAGGGGATCGGGTACCCTTACCCGATCGGTAACACCATTCCGTCTTGATCGGGTAGCGCAATCGGGTAGCAAATTCGAGTTCCAAGCCCGATCGGGGAAAAGAGAAAGTTTTTTGAAATTATGAACGTTGGTGGGGAGGCGTTTGTGTTTGTGTGATAGTGTGATGTGTGTGTGCGTTTTTTGTTTTGGTTGTTTTGCAGGTGGGAAGGAGGAAGACGACAGGTGGGAAGGAGGCACTGTTTGGAAATGGTATATACATATCTATATATATATATGGGACTAAGCATGACACATGTATAATGCTTACTAGGCATTTTAATGATGACATGGCGCCTCTATGATGAGGTGGAAATGCCACCATGGCACTTGTCCCGGATACATTATAAAATTTTTTTTGCCACAGCCAAGATTCGAACATGGGTCTCTACTTTCAATACCCACGCCTCAACCACTGAGGCAATAGACATATTTGTTTATCATCTTCTACTTCCAAATTAATATACTTCACCTTCTACTCATAACCTCCCCATTTATACTTCCAGTCAACACTTCTTCATAACCTCCCCATTTTATTCTCGCATTCCTTATTTATCTCTGCATTTTCTAATTCAAATCCCTTTTTTTCACTCACAATGAAACGCATAATCATCAAATCAAATTCAAAACCCTAATTCGAACCTAATACTCTTCAAAATTACTCGATCGGATCATCTCTAATTTGGTACAAATTCTGAATTCATCTTATAACATCCGGCCTTCATTATCTTTCTAATTGTTTTTATCGAATGGTATGTTTTTTCATTTGGTTTGGCTACAAATTAAGGTTTTATGGTAAAATTCAATTTTTAATTGTAATTTGAACCCTTAATTTGCTATGAATTTGAATAATTTTATCGAACAAGTATGTTTTCATATGTCCCGCACACACAAATTTTTAGAATGAATTTGAACCCTTAATTTGCTATGATTTTTCATACCATGTCGAATTTATTTATTCGAATTCAGTATTTAATGATTGGGCATTTATGTTTAAATTGGGCGTTTATGTTTATGTGCATGACTTATTGATTGGTTTGGCCGATTTGTAAAATGATAGTATTTGTTGATGAATTAAGAAGAACATGAACTTGATTATGCGATGTCAGTTTGTAGTGATTCTACTTTTACACGTTGATATTACCTTTTGATTTCTTTTGTTTGAATGATGATTTGGAGTTGGTCTCATTGGAATTTATTCATGCGGTTTTTATGGTAATTTAGTAGTATATGACATAGTTGAAATACATATTCATCTTCTCTACCATTAACCTGCCATCAACTTCTATATTAAAAAGAATCAGGAAATTAATCACCAAATGCAGTTCAAAAGGCTAGATCGAATAAGCACCAATCGGGTATGTTGGATTTTCAATTACAGTTCAGTTACTATATACATGCGAGTGATTAAACCTAATTATATTTTTCAATAAGGGTTTTGATTTTGGTTTTAAATTTGTGGTTATTTTATTTTTTTTATTTTTTATTTAGGGTTCTTTTCGACTCAAATTGTTAAACACATTTGTCCATCTATTTCAAATGTTGATCCATAATTTGTAGCATTCTGTTGATTGTAGTATTAGGTTCATTAAGGGAATGCGAAGACCGGGATAAGCAAAGCTGCAACTGTTGCTCTAGATCGATCTGTGAGTTTGTACATATGTTAGTTATTACATAGTAATTTTATTTAATTCAGAAAATTGTCATACTAATTGCGATAAGTAATCTTATCACAGCAGTTGGATGCAACATACTATTACTGTCACAAAAAGGATTCTACGATGTCGACTGATCACGCAGGAATAGAGTAAGTTTTACCCCTTTTATGTGGGTTGGTAGTATATCATGAATGTAGGAAAAGAGTCGTCGCTTTTAGTGATCATGTGATTGTATGTATACATGTTTCGTCGCTGGTGTGTGATTGTATGTGTACATATTTTTTGTTGGGATACATAGGTGAGCAAATGAGCTCCATTCTTGAACACTCTCAAGTGGCTCGAAAAACTCAAGAGAACTAAGGTTAGAGATCCATATGTTTGTATTATTAAAAAAACCGTTCTCCCTTTTCTGAATCTAATTTAGTTGGATCTCTATTTTTTGTTAACGAACCAAAAATTGGTTAATAAAAAATTATATTTTTGTATTTTATGGTTGATGCGTTGAAGAATGTTGAAACAAGGACCAACAAAGCAAAAATATGACAAGTTGGTATTAGTTCAAAGGGTAAGTTGTTTAGATCTTTCATCGGGACATGTCTAATTATGGTTTTTTATGTTTATAATATTTATCGATTTATATATTATTTAGTTGTAAGTTTCCTATCTCGATTATGTAGTCTTCTAATCCATGAATCGCTATAGTTATAAAATTTTGTTAAACGCATTTTTTGCAATGTATCAAAGTACGGTGATGATGCTCTTAGGTAAAAGTTGTGTTGATGCATTGTATAGTGTACCTCTGTGCAATGACTACCCAAGTGAGTGGAAAATACATGTGTCTACGCCAAGAAAATCATCAAGCTTAGGAACACTTTCATAATCTTATTTTGGCAGTTTTATTAAAAGAAAAGATAAATATTGTACTTTGGAACATTGGACATTAGCTCATTGGTTTCTTTGACGATTACAAATAACATGATGATAAACTTGCACTTTTGCTTTACAGATTCAGATTTGGTATGCATCTGCTTTTTTGCACACTGAACATTTTTCAATTATTTGATCAAGTTTCGTAAAAATCCTTTTATTTTTGTCCAGAGTTGAAATAGAGATTTGTATGAATCTAAGGAATTGTATAGCATGAGTGGTATGCGATTCGGGTTATGTCACCTTATTATGATTTCACATCTTTTTTGTTAGCCTACTTCCGATATTAAGAACATGAGAATGAGCAGACGTTCGCATTTGAACATTTAGTCATAAGTGCAAGATACATAATTTTTACTGCTTTGGGTTGATGTTATTTTATTTATATACTATCATTTGTACATGTTACCCTTTTACTCCTATGCATTTATATATGTATCCGCTTGTGAAGTACATACTACTTAACAAACAACCATTTCAATGTCAAAGCCACTCTCATTTAATATCACTTTACATTATAACACTATCTGCTTATTACGAGTCTAAATTAAAAACTAACTATCTCAAATATTTGAAATTTGCTACAGATTGATGTTGGAATACTCTTGAAGACCAGATACACTTTTAATAACCAAACACTTTAAGCGGGTAAAATTCATTTTCGGCTTAGGTAAAGTTACGATAAATTACCATGGTCATCGACTATGACCCTTCAATATTTTATTCTTTGGTCTAAAACTTACGATAAATTACCACTCTAAGAAATCTCTTTGGATTGAAATGAGGCGGTGGTTAGTAGGCGGGGTAAGGAAACCTTCTACCCATTAGTCTCATTACTTAGTAGGCGGGGGTAAGGAAAGGCAGAAATTAGTATTTTACAATACACGTTATTATAAACCAAGCTTAACATTTTGTAACAACTTTAATTAGTATGAAGTGTCAACTAAATCATTTCCAATATGTTACATATTTTGTTAAAGGCTTCTGATGTATATAATTTATGCGAATAGTAGAAGACTACAATTTATGTTAATATAGGTTTGTACTACCCACATTGACCATATTATATAAAATGAACACCTTTTAAGGAGCATGTAATTTAGAAATGTTCTTTCACATATGATTTTTTTGTTGGTGCCTTCCTAATTATTATCGTCGCTGGCGTGTGCTATAGGCAATGTTAGCACTTTTCTACATGTGAGTCAGCTAAGATTCACATATATATCTTACTAATTTTGACCCATGAATTATAAATGGACCAATTTTGATTATGTTATTATATGTCGCAATGGGTAAAAGAACAAGCTTTGATAAGGAAATGGGTCAAAGTTGTCTTACAAACTTAGGTGTGAACATCTTGGTTTTTTACTCTTCATCGTATGTCTTGAATGAAATGGTTGGGCTAATTGAGTTTTTTCGTTTTTTACCGTGCAGGACATGAGTTATTCAGTTGAAGTGTGATGCTTACAAATACCGACTTAGTGGTCTATGTTATGTGAGTGAATAATGATTGAAGGTACTATGTTGCGACAAAGACGACAACTACTCAAACTCGACAACAAACGTCGTTTATAAAGAAGTTTTTTTTCGTATTTGAATAAGCAGCATACTTTTTTATTATGATGTACAGCTTCATTATCTTTTTGTATTCAAACAACATTTAGAATTCAATATGTATTATTATGAAGCTAGCCCGCCCATTCGGGCGGGCTATGAAGCTAGTTTATAGTATATACATATTTATGTTTTACTGTAATCACTTGGACCATTCAACGTTCACTTATAGTATATACATATTTATGTTTTACTTTTTTTAATTCGTTTTTATTTTTAATAATATGTATTTTTATTTTTAATGAAATGGTATGTTTTTATTTTAATATTGTATGTGATTTTATGTAAAAAAAAAAAAAAAAAATCGGGTACTAGGGTACCACTCCCTCCAAATCGGGTAGTGTTAGGATAGAATTGGGTAGTTTTGAGTTGAAGGGTTTTTATTGGATAGAGGTGATGTGTCACTTCGGGTAGTAGGGTACCACTCCCTCCCCCTTAGAGCTCCAATCCATTGATATGGCTGGGCATTAAGTGCTTGTCTTTGAAATATCATCACTACTTTTAGGTATTGATAATGAAACAGTTGGCTCTAAATTTGTGGCCACATTCCTTGTCGTTGGACAGCAGATATCAAAACTTCAAACCCCATGTAGCTAGGTCCCATGGCCGGATTTGGGCCTGTGCAAAGTGACCCACTGCACAGGGCCCAAAATCCAAGAGGGGCCCCAAAATTGTCAAGCCTATATATAATGTATATCAAGCCCATAGCAATGAAGGTCCAATACGCTCTGTTTTTTTGTTTGGCGGTAGCAAAACATCAGTATATAAAAAAAAATTACACATCCGAATTTTGCATTCTAATCATCTAAAGGGTTAACCCATTCGAGACTCCACAATCGACAATCGTCTTCATCATTCATTCATTCAAACGATTTCAACTGGTACAAAATCTAGCCCTTTTTTCTTTAGTTTAATCCCCTTGTTAGTTTTTACTTTAATAGCTTTTAAACTACAATTGTTGTGATTGGGATTTGGGAACCTGATGTAGATAGAGATTTGTATAACATCTTTAGTTTTATTCTATAGTTGTTATGATTGGCCGATTGGGAACCACCGAACCGACCCAATTTCAATTCCTATTTAAGTTATTGTGAATCAAAATGCTTATCTTCCTAATGCAATAATTGCGTACAGAGTATTGTTGACAATTCCTGTAACAGTGGCATCGGCAGAAAGAAGTTTTTCGAAACTTAAGCTATTGAAGTCCTACTTGCGGTCCACTATGACACAAGAGAGACTTAATGGGTTGGCAATCACAGCAATTGAGAGCGATTTACTTGAGAGTATTGACTATGAAGAGGTGATCGACAACTTTGCTTCAAAGAATGCTAGGAGAATTGCATTATTTAAGAAATAGATAGTCTACTTTGCACCCCTGATCGAAAGTACTTTGTTATCGTTACATTAACATATATAGATACTTATAAGTTTTTTAAGAATATTATGAATTTATTTTGTATTAGCTTAAAATTTTGGGTTTAAGGAAGGCCCCTTTTGTGACAGTGGCACAGGACCCCCAAAATCCACGGGACGGCCCTGCTAGGTCTGAAGTGTCGCGCCTTACTAATCATGACCTAACAGAAACAAGTAGGCTGAGCTCCTAAACATATTAGTTATTATATAAATACATTTATTTTTTGGGGTAATAACTTAAAAAAGAATCATACTTGTCAAAAAATACTCTTTTTGGTATCGAACAAATTTCGTTGCTTATATGGGTACTGAATTTTCAATTTCGCACTTTTTGAGGTACTTTGTGACATTTTTGCCTTCAAATTATTAAAAATCCAGGGACATAAATGTCACAAAAGTACCTAAAAAATTCCGAAATTGAAAGTTTAGTACCTCAAAAAGTCCGAAATTGAAAGTTCAGTACCTGTATAATCAATTTTTTTTGTTCCATACCCAAAAGAGTATCTTTGGACAAGTATGATGATTTTTAAAGTTATTATTATTATTATTACTTATTTATTTTTTTATTATTATTATTTTTTTCTACTAAGCTGAACAAGGCCAGGTGAAGCTTCACATGAAGGACCCCCTAACAGAAAACTATATCAATGATAAAAAAATTAAAAACAATTTGAGTGCTAGCTGCAAGAATAAACACTATAAATATAAGCCTGATACTTGAGACCTTCATCAAACTACACCTTCCAATTCATATATTCTCAAAAAAGCAAATTTCTTTTCCCTCCAAAAACATGGGTGCTTTCCGTCTCCAGTCATTAGTTTCCAATGCGAAACAACTAATCAAACTAAGCAACAAGCATCAACTAGACGTTCCTAAAGGATATTTGGCTGTGTATGTAGGGGAAGCTCAAAGGAAACGGTTTGTGGTTCCTTTATCTTACTTGGACCAACCATTGTTCCAAGATTTGTTACGTCGATCAGAGGAAGAATTTGATTTTAACCATCCAATGGGAGGACTTACCATTCCTTGCCGCGAAGAAGCTTTCGTCCATGTCACTGCCCAATTACACGTTTCTTAATTTGAGGATGAAAATCTGTCATCCTCCAAAGATTTTGACTGTATAGTAGTAGTATTCTGATTTTAGAATATATATAGAGGGTACAGACAGTAGGTGAAGTTTTAGAAAGAGGCATTCTAAATGTCTATAAATTGATCTTTTTCATGTATATATGTTTAATTATTCCGTGTTCTTATTCATATATTTTTTCGTCGAGTTTCTCATTTAAATTGCAAACTCAATCAGGATTCATGTCCTTCTAGTACGAGTAACTATTAACTAGGTGATTTACTCACTCAATTGAGATACATTTTCCAATTAACCCATTTGACCAGATAACTATTAAGTCAAGAAACTTATTAACAGATGTATATATATAGACTAAAAAAACTGCTACAATGACTTAGGTCAAACAGGTCGACAGATGATCAAAGTGTGGTTTAAGTGTTACAAAATACCTTTTAATTCACTTAATTCAACAAATTTGACAATTAATATAGAGGATCTTTTGTAACACTTTAATTATGTTGAATAATGTAAACCGAGTGAGGTGTTATGTTTTATTGATCTACAATTTATAATGGTAACTACATATGAAACTTTAGAAATCCTAAACCCACAAAAGGGCTTGGGCCTATATATCTTCTAATACTCTCCTGCAATCTCAGCGGCGAAATCGCGAGAGCTCAGATTGGACGAGAAAACTAAATAAACATTAAAATAATAAAAACATAATTTGTTGATGAAGAATTCCGGTAGCATGCGGAAGCAATTCTTCAAGTGAATTCTTCAAGTAACAGTAAAAACAAATAAATGCACTAGCTAAAGCAATTATCATATTTGTTGTTGAAGATCTCCGACAACAAGCGGAGATTAATCATCACCATCTAGCAACAACAAAAGCAGAAGCAACGAAACAAAAAATAAAAGCATAGATTTTTTTGGAAAAAAGATAAATAGCGGCGGCTAGGGTTTGACGGGGTGCCATAAAGGAGGCGGCTCAACTTAGCTACCTAGATCTGAAGATCAGACCCGCTCCGATACCATGTTAGATAATGTAAACCCCATGGGTATTATGCATATTATTGATAACTATTTATAAAGATAATTACATAGACACTATTAACCCTAATGGACCCTAAGCCTACAACCGGACTTGTCCCGACTAATCTTTATCATCTAATAAATTACATGTAGAAACAAATACAAAGTGTTTGCAAATCAAATGTTTAGACCCATACTAAAACTTTGGTAGTTTTGACCTAAACATGTGTTGAGTGAAACCCCATCCAACATTAGAAAGTCTTATAAACCATTTTTTTTGGAGTAAAATACACCCTTCATCCCGGAACTTGTACCCAAAATACGCGATCAGTCCTAAAAGAAGTTAAATACATGTGAGGCCCTATGGTTCATGTTTTGCATCTTTTGAGTTCCCTTTTAGTAACTGCCGTCAGTCAACATCCGTTAACTCCCAAACGTGGGTTTTAAGTGAGGGCATAATTGTCTTTATATTGAGACAAATTTTTTCTCTTTCTCATTTAATATTCTGTGTTTCACGTCCTATCCAAAAATTTTGCCATAATAATAATATATAAACTCTCTGTACTCATTCATCATCCCCAAACTTGGAACTTTTACTCCAAAACCCTAATTGAATGTCAGAATGGAAATTCAATTTTCTTAGTGATAAATTAGCGGGCGCCAACATTGGTTTTACGTTATGGCAAGTTAGAGAAAACTATTATATTGTTGATGATTCAGAAGAATAAAACTCTGCTAAGAGGAAATATGGTAAGTTTTTTTTTTTTTTATTATTATTATTTTTTTTAATAAACGTTTACAAGAATATGTTCGTACGATTTTTAAGGGGTATTTGTCGTTTAGTATGAGGGTTCATCACTGTTTTCAAAAATTGGCCAGGTAGAATATACAATGGAGGTAAGGAAACTATTGTTGATTTAGTTGATATTAATGTGTGTCAATTGATGAGATGGATGCTCTTATGGTCCAGATTGGTTATAAGGCTGGAAAACCAATTACTACTACTTTGTTAAGCTTGGTAGTACTTTGAATGATGGTTTGCATAGCTTCCGTGAGACTGTGAATCTTGTTTATTGAAAGACATTGTTACTGACCATAAAATGATAAAAGTTTATGTTGAAATTGGTAAGATAAGATTAAAGTTAGTGGCTACATCCTTCATCGATAGTTGATACAATAGTTAAGTGGTAGTAGTCTTTATAACGTAATTTCATGCTTTGGGTGGTCAAGGTGTTGCACTAATGTCACTAGTTGTTATAGTGCAGATGACCTTATGATGCTGTTGAGTTTGAACCTGATAGTTATGGTTTGTAGGCCTTGTGAAGGCTACATGGTGGAGTGCCAAACTTGATGATTCCTGATTTGCTATCTCTGTTTCTTTTTGTGAGGATGTAGCTTCAATTTTGAAGAAATTGAGTAGTAGATTGGGAAATGTAGTCACAGTGGGAAGTCTCCTTGAGTGTCTCTTGCATTATCAGTGATGCCAGCTTGCTGGAAATGTAGCTATGTGCAAAAAGGCTCAATGGAACCAAAGTTTTTCTCATTCCCTTGATGATGCCTTATGTAAGAGCCTCTTTGATTGAAGTATGGGAGGATTTAATCACAGGTAGGGTGTTTGCATTTAGGAAATGTAGTTAAGGGATGAATTTTCTCCATGGTTGCCTAGTGCTAGTGTGTTTCCTAGACTAGAAGAATGGGTGTTATATTACTGTTTCATTGAAAGTTATAGTTATGTAGTCAAATGTATCCTGTATTAGCTTCTTGTTCTAATGGGGTGTGTCCATCATGTACAGGATTGCTAAAATGTATTATTAGTGTTATTTGATGATTAATATAATGCACCTATTTTCACAAAAAAGAAAAAAAGAAAGAAAAAAAAGAATATAAGATTAAAGATTAGTAAAATGTCCCCATAATCAATTAAGACACTTTTAGGGAGATGGATGAACATAGTTGATAAGCAACTAGTGCTGCTATTCAATAATGTTGTAGACGATTTGTTCTACATGACAGTGATAATGAGCATGTAGTAGAGCTTTTATTCAACTAACATAACTCTCTTTGGACGTCATTAGTATTGGACAATCTAGTAAGTGAATATGTGTTTTCAACTCTTGACATGTCCTCGGTGGCGGATCTAGAAATTCGGGACAGGGTATGCACTATATGATATTTTTTCTTGAATTCCAATCTTCTAGTTCGGGCTTTTTTTTTTTTTTTTTTTTTTTTTAATTCGGTTTTTCGATCCGATGTTTTTTTATCATGGACAAATTGCAAAAACAATATCGAGTTATAAACCAATTACTATAAAATGTACAATACAACAAAGCTATTCAATAGTGGTATCACACTTTTACTCATACGAAATAATATATACGTTTTTAAAGTTTGGTATGTCACTCGAGATGATTTGATGATTTGGCATCATTTATAACAGTAACACTAAACATTAATAATAAAAAGTTCAAGTAGTTACATATATCAAAAATAACAAGAAGCCAACAAACAACATGCTATATATATATATATATATATATATATATATATATATATATATATATATATATATATATATATATATATATATATATCTAATTTATATATATATATATATCGGTTTGCGGTTATAGTTCTTCTTATTCCTTCTTATTTGATCCTAACAGGGATCCAGTGAGAAGTAAGTTAAAATAAGAAGTGGTGAGAAGTGACCAAAACCACGCATTTGAGATGCAACAACTTGCATTAGATGCATTTCTATTCATATAGATGCAACATCTTGAGTTTCAAAAGTTAATTTAATGTATAGTTGGTGCAAATTGATTTTCATGATTTCGGCACGTGTAGAGGAACAAAAACAAGAGAAATCATGAAATGCATCTAATATCGATATGCATCGATTAAAGCTAGAAAACACACTATGGTGCGTTATAATACATATAAGATTATAGGATGCATCTAATTTAGTTCGGTGCATATCGGATTTGCGTTTATAGTTCTTCTTATTCCTTCTTATTTTAAGTAATCTTCTTATTTGATCCTAACTATATATATATATATATATATATATATATATATATATATATATATATATATATATATATATATATATATATATATATATATATATATATATATATATATATATATATATATATATAAATATATTCATAATCACATTTTAGACTGTTGGCCCTCTTGCCAAAAAATAAGATAGAATACTACTCGGAATCTTCTTCTTCATCTAGACAAAAATACAATCACTTCCATTCCATTTTTCTTCAGATTTCTCCATTTATTCATTTGCAGAACTTCAAAATGGTCGATTGAATATGGGTGTGCACTCCATTTTTTTCCCCATTTTTTTTGATATGCACACTCTATATATTGATTGGCTATAGCTTCAAAATAAAAAATAAAAGTACACTACAAAGAGGAATTACAGGGTATGCACGTGCATACCCTGCTTAAGCTGTAGATCTGCTCCTACATGTCCTAGCCTCATGGAACCTAAGACATTTGTGTTGCATCCGTAAATAATCTATTAGCCATCCATTATCTTGAAACAAATGTCGGCCGACTGTTTGATATATAACAAGGTTAACCAAGAATTTATTCAATGAAACTTGTTAAATATATCTATTTATTCAAATTTGATGTATCATTACCCCTATATGGCCCATGATTTATGGGATTACGTTCTTTTTAAAGGCTGATATATTAAGAACGAGCTCCAAGAAGGAGGCCGCAAGGAAAAGGGGTAACAAAACAACCCCAGTAGGGCAAATCAAGCTATACAAAGAGAACCCCACTACATTATAGCCAATACATATTTAGGATCCGAAATCCAACAACTCCAATTACAAGCCGGCATCTTGCAATGGATTGAAATCCAAATCTTAGACAACCGTTGAATGGATGAAAATATATCTTCCTCTAGGACTTTATGTCGATCATCCAAAGACGCATGAACCAATTTATTCCTCCATTTCCAAATGGCCTAAAGACCACAATGAAACACTCCATGAATGACTTTGTTAAAGCGAGAGCAACCGAGATCAACAACCTTCTTCATGCTGATGTCGAGAATATTGAATGAAGGAATAGAGATAGGAGTGGTACGGTTCCACCAACTCCATATCTTTCTCTGGATCATCTTCACACGCGGGCAAAAAACAAGGCAATAACTAGTAGATTTATGGTATTATGTTACATAGTTGAAATGGAAGTATGTTTCCAAACTAATTAAGTATTTGGCTCAACACATGTTTGGGTGAAAACTACCACAACTTTGTACAAATTAGAACAAATTGATTTTCAAACTCTTGTATTGTTTATTTTAAAGTAATGTTTTAGAGAAGATTGAGATAATATCATTACTATAATAACTCACACATTTTATGTAAAAAAGTGAAGTATAAGGTATGTGTATCAATAAAATACACTTTCAACAGCTGTGGACCGTTGGACCAAAATTAGCCCATTTCTTTTGAATTACTCCGTATTATCTTTCTGGTCTATAGCAATCAATTAAAAGGTAAATATATATTACTCCAAAGAACTTGTACAAAAAATATAAGATGAAAGTTGGACATGCCCAACCCATCATTCTCAGAACATACAAGCAACCAAAACTTCACAATAACAAGGATGCAAACAATGAGCTTCCTAGCCAAACAATCAAATTTCACCACTAGATTCACTAAGACTGTAGTATCATGACTACATTTCCTTAACAAAGACACTCATCGTAGACCAAACCAGCTGCAACCCTCACACTGGGGGACTGATTTACAACAGATGATTCTTGATATAATAGTTACCTATATGGTCAAACACGCTTGTAGATTAATGCATCAAAATTGAGGTAGTAATTCCTTATTGAATTTTTTTTCCATAAACGTGTTAATCCAAAAAACGTTAGATGAATGAGAGCATCTTGTATTGAAACATACATACACTAAAAATATAATTTATATGCAATTATCCAAAAATACGACAACCCTTTTTACAAGATCACCTATTGTACTATCTATGTTCTAAAAACAAAAAGCACTACTCCTTAACACCCAAAATATTTAGGGGTTGATTTTTTCTTGAAGAACATATCATTGTTCACAAACTACAAGGGTGCCTAATGTAACATTTGTAATCTTGAGGATCTTATATGTAAATATTGTTTAGGTGTTTGTTAGAAGGCTGTTAAATATGTTTAACCAGCCTATAAATTGTCTGTCTTTAACATTTCTTGTAACAACTTTTCTCATTTCATCAATACATAATTAGTCATTTCATCAATGGCACCTTTGTTTACATGTCTTGAGTTGGAGTTTCCAAGGTCGAATTGATCATAACAACATCATGAGAACATCATCATAGAATCAGTAAATAGAATAAACAAAGAAGATGAGGTTGAACCCTTGTATATAAAACTGATATAAAATACAGGAAAGGGTTGATTTGAGTTTACAGAATCCTACCGTATATATACATAATGAATCGGTATATTGTTTTGACAGTTATACCTCTTCAATAAAAGTAAACGCCATGACCTAAAACTAAATGTTATAACCTATTCTAAATAATCGTTTCTTCTGCCTAACGGGTTTGTTGCAGGCCCATCACAGAAATCTTGCAGGCTTTTGGCGTCCAAGACATTAAAAGGGTCCAACAGTTCTGTTGGATCGATATACTCTGACCAAACTAACTATGTAGCTTGTAAGGGTTTAGCAACCTTGGATAAATCCTAAATCACTAACAATGAAACACTTATATTACTCTATTAAGTATGCGGAAACTACTTCAATAAAGCTAAGAAGAATAACTTTAAACTTTAACGATTATATTAAAACTTTGAACCTGCTTGATACACAGATTCACTAACAACCCTAATAACTCTAATATCGTACTTGCATGTAAGTCGTATCTCTAATATTCTCTAATGTTGCGTATATCTAATGCCAATCTAGGGGTCCTTTTATAGGCATAAGGAGTACCCTAGTCGGTTTACAATTACAATCCTTGTACGACAAGTAATACTAATTCTATTATAAAAATATTCTAGAATTACATAATAATCTTTAAACAATTTTGCATAGCAGTCCTTTAGTCTTTGCAGTACTTTGACACAAGCAGTACTTTGACTTTCATTAAGCAATACTTTGACTTTCTTCAGCACTTTGACTTTCTTCAGTACTTTGGCTTTATATCCCAACAATCCTCCCCTAACTTGAATTCTACTTGCTTGATTTCAAGTTCCTTTGTATCTTTAACTTTAACATTTTTGTCTTCAAGGAAAGATTGTGTCTTTATCTTCAGATTTATCTTGTACTCTTTGTGCTTGTATCATCATCATCAAAGTAGTCTTTATAAGCAATCCTTTTAGCAATCATTATCAAGAACCTTCATCTTTTCGACTTCTTAGTAACATATGGCAAATTGTACATCGATCATAAAGTTTGGACTATTCTCATCACTTCCGGTGTGTTAACTCCGTGAGAGGTGAATCATTGAAAATTTAATGGATTTTGATGTCTCTTTACCAAAGCCATTAACTTTGGAGTAGCCAATGTTTAAGTGTGTAAAACCATGGTACATTGATAACCATATGTTTTTTAGCAAATCATCAGCTATCAACAGATTTGTTAAGTCTTTACCAAAAGCCGTATCCTTTTGGACTAGTTAGTTCTTACTATCATGGTGAACTAATTACCATAGAAATGGTTTTTCCACAGCCTTTACCACAAGCCATTTTTCTTTTAGGCTAGTCAACTCTTCACTATAGCAAATATGGTGAGTTGAAAACAATACAACTTATTGGCAAGTTGTCAACCATCAACGGTTTTGAGATATCTTTACCAGAGCCGTTTGCTCATGGATTAGCTAGTCCTTTTGTTAGACATGGTGGACTGATAACCTTTTGTTATGTTAGTGCAAAGCACTTTTACCAAGTGAAATCATCTCAAAAACCATTTGTTGCTGTTAACTTGTGTTTCAAAATATTTTGCACTTAACAAAAATTGCTTATTTATTTTCATTAAAAAAACTTTTACTGGTTTTAAGCTGCAAGCAGTGCTTTCGATAAAGTACTGTTTGTCCAGCAGTACTTTGAATAAAGTACTGATTTTTCAAAAATTTATATAATTAAGAATCATACCAGTATTTATGCATCATCATCAGCCATAGTTGTCCATTTGATAAACAATTCAATGACCATAAGAGCTATTTCATTCTCCTCTTCGACTTCCATACCATGATCTAGCATTCTGATAATAAGATCTCTTATAAGTGGATATCTTCTTTCTGCTAGCATGTGTATTGTAGTCCCATCTTCTAACTCCAAAACATGCACTCCTGATTCTTCAAAGAATCTCCAGCTAGTAATCTCCCAAACTTCTTGGTTGTTCCTGATTTCATCAGTGCTTGTTTCTTCTGTCTCCCAGATAGTTATAAGATCTCCCAGCAAGACTAAGCCAACTCCAGTTGATGGAATATGCTCAAAATATTCTTGAACTAGTTGATACAGGTGAAACAGATCTTCTCTATCTATCAAATGTTGTATATCCCATAACAAATTAAATACTCTAAAGCTTTCATCTTCTCTATGGATTTGATTCTACAACTTCAAATGTAGACATCTTAGACTTCTTTACTGCAACATTTTTAGACTTATGATGCTCAAATTAAACAACCCTTAGATAATTCCTCGGCTCATCAACTGTATCTGTTCTCAATTGTATCTTCTTTTATAGATGTTCATCATCAGTTGTTCTCTTTCTCTTTAAACTTCTTTTTCTTGCATCCTCATTCTGTTTTTCATCATCAAAAGAAATAATACCAGCCACTTCCTTTTGATAAGCTTATCTAATAGCATCATACAAATCTTTCATCTCTATATACTTCAACTTATGTAAACCAGTATATCCTCTACCCTTCAGATAAGCCATCATGGCATTTATTTCTTTAGCAATACTTGGTCTTCTTGGTAGAACAGGCTGTTTCTTTGGTATTTCAGCATCTAACTCAGCCTGTAGCTTTCTAGCAGCTTCCTCATTCTTAGCTACCTCAATAGCTCTTAATTCTGCCATAGTAAGCTTCTTCTTTTTGTTGGATCGATGTACTCTAACCAAACTAACTTAAATAGCTTGTTAAGGTTTAATAACCTCGGATAAATCCTAAGTTATTAACAAAGAAACACTAAGCAAACTCTATTAAGTATGCGGAATTTACTTAACAAAGCTAAGAAGAATAACTTTAACTTAGAACGATTTTATTAATAACTCTAACTCTGCTTATTATGCAGATCTTTAACAACTCTAATAATATCGAACTTTTCTCTAAAACTCTAATAAAATCACGTCGTCTTATGCCAATATAGGGGTCCTTTTATAGGCTCAAGGATACCCTAGTCGGTTTACAAATTGTATCCTTGTCGTCAAGTAATCTAATATAGAATATTCTAGAATTACAAGACTTTCTATAAACGAATAAAACAGGTCTTTGTTCTTGCGGTACTTTGACTTAGTATGCGATTACTTTGACTTTATCATTTAGCGATACTTTGATTAATCTTGAGACTTTAACTGCTCAAGACTTTCATATCCCAACAATCCTCCCTAACTTGAATTCTACTAGCTTGACTTCAAGTTCCTTTGTGAATTATCTTTATGACTCCATCTTTAAGAATAAATAATGTCTTTATCTTTGGATTGTATCTTTGTAGTTTCGTGCATAGTCAAAGTATCTTTAGAAATATTCTTTTACGGGATCATCCAAGAAGCTCCATCTTTTCGAAGAACAACACGACAACATATGACAATTTGTACATTAATTCAGTTTAAGTTGCAAACTATTCTCGGCACTTCCGGTGTGTTAACTCCTGTGAGAGGTGAATCATTGAAAATTTAATGGATTTAGATCTCTTTACCAAAGCCATTAACTCGGAGTAGCCAAATGTTTTGGTTTGTAAGACCATGGTACATCGATAACCATATGATTTTAGCAAATCATCGACTATCAATGATTTGATTTGTCTTTACCAAAAGTTGTACCTTACGGACTAGTTAGTTCTTTTATCTAATGGTGAACTAATTACCAATAATGGTTTTCCACGCCTTTACCACAAGCCATTTTCTTGTGGGCTAGCCAACTCTTCACATTATCGATATGGTGAGTTGATTACCATCCAACTTATTAGCAAGTTGTCAACTAAAAGCGGATTTGATATATCTTTACGAGCCGTTTGCTCATGGATTAGTCAATCCTTTTGTAACCATGGTGGATTGATAACCTATTGATATTATCATCTCAAAACCATTTATTCAACCTTTGTTTCAAAATATTTGTTACTTAACAAAGTTTTCTTCAAAAATTACTTTCTTGGTTAAAAGCGCAAGCATTACTTTGATTAAAGTCTTGTTTGATCGCAGACTTTGAATAAAGTCTTGATTTATCAAAAATAATTTATTCAATTAAGTCTCATACCGCTTATTCATTATCATCGGCAATAGTAGTCCAGTTGATAAACAAATTGATGACCATACAAGCAATTTCATTGTCTTCTTCAACTTCCATTCCATGCTCTAGCATCCTCCTCATAAGATCATTGTAAGAGGATATCTTCTATCTGCAAACATATGAATCATTGTACCGGTTTCCGGCTCTAGAACATGAACTCCGATTCTTCAAAAATCTCCAAGCAAACAATTTCCCGTTCTCTTGATTCTTCCAAATTTCATCATTTCTATTCTTGGTTTCTCATGCGGTTGTGAGATCTCCAAGTAAAACTAAACTAATTCCTTCGATGGATGATGTTCAAAATATTCTTTCACCACATGATATAAATAGAATAGATCCACTCTATCTATGATATGCAATAAATCCCATAGTCTCGTTGAACACTCTGAAACTTTCATCTTCTCTATGAAACATCGGATAGCTTCCATCTTTAGATTCCACAACTTCAAAAGTAATAATCGAGATATGTTCATCTTCATGTCGGCATCTTCTCGGAATATTCAAAATCTAGTATTCGAGATAATTTCTTAGTTCATCCCTAGTTTGAGATCTTAACTCAACTTTTCTTTCTTTGAAAACTGTTTATCTTCAACTTGATTTTCCTTTTCTTTTAAACTTTTCTTTCTTTTGCTTCATCCAAATAGCTTCATCTTTATAATCTTTGATACTTGCAACATCTCTCTTATAAGCCTCTGTTTGACATCATATAATCTTTTCATATCAACATGCTTGACCTGCGATCCTTTATATCATCGACTTTTCAAATAACCCATCATTGCATTCCTTTCTTTAGCAAGATTTGGTTTTCTAGGCATAAAAGAAACAGGAACAGTGATTGTAATTGTTCACTAGCTTGACATTCAATTCCTCTTGCAACTTCTTAGTCGCTTCTCTATTCTTAACTTCTTGACTTCCTTATCTTCTTTATCTTTAGCATTTAATTCCTCTTGAATTTTTCTAGCTGCTTGTTCATTTAAAGCATCTTGAGCAGCCCTTATCTGTGCTAAAGTTGGTTTCTTCTTCTTTACTTCTACCAAAACACCTTTTCCTTTATCCTTAGGATCAATAGCAGGTTGAGAAACTCTTGATTGTTCCTCTTCTTGCACTCCTGGAATAGTAACAGCCCCTGGCTTTGACAAATCATGCAATATAGTTGCAATAAATTCATCATCACTTGCAGTGTGTATTCTTTGAGGTGTATCAGCTTTCTCTGGTATGACTTCAGACGGACCAACTTCTTCTTCATGTGGAATAGTTGAAGGACCAACTTCCTCTTCAAAGTCTAATACTCTTGGTGTAACCAATTCTTGTCTGTGAGTTCCAGTGAAAACAGTACTTTGTTGTTCAGTACCTTGATGTTCAGACCTTTCTTCTTCAGTACTTTCAATGATAACATGCTCTTCAGTACCTTGAGGTTCTTTTTCCTTAACAACTTCTTCTTTCAAATTATTTTCTTCTAAATTCCTCCCCAATTGAACAGAAGATTGTTTGTGAACCTTTTTGCCTTTGTTTTTCTTCTTAAACTGCCTTCGGCGCTTGTGTTCTTCCTTAACCCATAAGCGATAACGTTTGATAAAAGGCTTAACAAAATTCTTTAACCTTTTATACTTGAGCATCAACCTCTTAATCTGTTTTGCTTGAGCCTCAGTAGTCTTTTTCAACTTGACTAACTCCCTTGTCAAAACATAATTATCCAATGTTAAACCTTCAGGTGATATAGTATGCGAATCATCTCCTTGAATTGGTGAATGTTCCTCTGGTTGAGAAGCAGGAACAGATTGTTGTGGAGATGGGGAAAGTGAAACTGCAACATCATCTTGAACTTCAGTACTTGGGGAAGCAGTACCTTGAGATGTAGTACTTTGAGAAGCAGTACTTGCAGATGCAGTAGTTGCAGGTGCAGTACCTTCACTTTCTTCATCATCTTGACATCGGCTCTAATGACTTGAACAACTTCCATCATAGAAGTAGTTAAAGGCGTGTCTGGACCTCTAAATAAGTCACTTCTTCTTTCCATAAAGGTAAAAATCTTTGCTTGTTGTACTATAACAGGAAGTAAATCTGTAGGCTTTGGTACATCAACAAGTTGTTTGTTGAGGAATACTTGCACAAACCTTGGATACATTAACCATTTTGAACCATGAGTGATGTGGGAAAGCATGCCATCTAGAATAAGCCTTGAAAAATTGAAAACACGATCTGTAGCCAATCCCACCATAGCAGATGCTATGTTTGATCCAAATTGCTCCCATGAAGTACTTTTAGCACTAATACAATGAAGCAACACATGCACTAAAAACTTCCATTGAGGACAAAATAGTTGTTTCTGAATGTTTGTTACATTAAAGACCCTTCATAACCAAGATGCCCAAAGTTTCCCAAATCAACCGCTTATCAAAGCGAATAGCCCGATAAGGTTTTAAAAGGTACCATTTTGAGGGTCGTTTAAGCCCTTATTTGATCACTTTTGTATCCGTTATTGCTTATATCGTTCCTTTTCACTTTTAGGTCTCTTGAAGGCAAAATCTGGAATGGCACTTATTTGGACGAAAAGCGCGAATATCGAAGAAAATGGCCAAAGTCGAATCGAGACACTCAAAGCTGAAAGAAGGCGGCGATGTCGGTGTTAATGCGGCGTCGTCGGAGGATTTTGTGACGATACGGTGGCAAATACCCTATTTTCAAGTGACGACGTCGGGCTTTAAAAGAGTAGGCCGTTGCTACTCGGGACGGCCTAGATGCAACCAGACGGCGTCGAAGGCGAAGAGGACGGCGTCACGGACATAAGGTGGCGCCGTCGCAAGATTAACGTGGCCAAGACGAAACCCTAATGGCGGCGACACGGCGTCACAAAACATAAGGTGACGCCGTCGCATATGTAATATTATATATAGAATCCAAATTTTTCGGTTTTAGGAGAGTCTTTTGTGGAGTAAAACCTAAAACCGAACCAAGGGTGTCTTGTACAAGTATTTTAGGGTTTCAAACCCTATCTTACATCAAGATAAGTATTTACTTCATCAATTCAATTATGTCTTTGATTATTTGTGTGTATGCTTGCATGTTCTCCATGTCCGCTAATTTATTTGTGTGTTTGCTTAGGAATATGAAACTTAATTATTAAATATTGATTGGTTGTTTCTTATCTTAGTTGATTAATGATCTAGTAATGCGATAGGTCATTCGTTGTGTATAATGCTTGATTCATCTTTGTGAACCTTAGAATATAATTACCGAGTAGTTGTAAGCTAAACCATCCAAAGAGTGCCTTAGAGTAAGAGTTTATTATCCCTAGTGGGTTTTGTAGGCGAGACCCTTTGGTAAGTTCAAAGAGTTGGGAGAAAGCGATACCCTACAACTTTAGACACACAACGCAACTAAGAATAAGGCGTGACAACCGAACCATCAATAGGAGATAATTAAGGAGTAGTAAAACCTAAGTAAACACATCTTTAAACTATCATACGAGCACACATTAATTAGACATAGACTACCACCACCTTAGTTTAGATAATTAGATAATAGTAGAGTAATCGGTAGAAATACCAACCCTCCAAATCCAATACCGAGATTCGTACCTTTCAATTTCCTAAAAAACATAAAAAAAATAAAAATAATCTTCCTCAACCTTAACCTTAGCGTAGTAACTTCTCACTAGCATTCCTATTCCCCAGAGAACGATATCAATACCGTGGCTTACCCTAATACTACACTACAACGATTAGGTTCACTGCCTAGGGTGTTGAAAACTTCTCGACGAAAGGAAGTTCCTTTGACCCCGACGCTAGTGTGTAAGCGTATCATAGCCCCTTCGTCATCATTAAACAATAAGTCTTCTCGAATAGAAGCTTATGTAATCTTCACAGTTCTTCCAGCTACTGTAGCCCTAATATAAAATTCATCATTCTCCATATTATCCCTAGCAGTAGCCCAAAATTCTTGAATCCAAGGTTCAATTATATCCGGCTCCACTAAGAGAGCATAACTAATTGGCGACCCAGTAAGATAATCAATTATATCATGAAAAGCCACATTATCTTTAGTCTTGTCTAAATTCGCCACCATGTTGTGCTTTGAAACAGTATGACGATTCGCCATGGTTGAGTATGTAAGCACAATTAGAGATATAATCGAATAATAAAGAGATGGTGAGAGAAATATGGAAAATATATGAGAATATCAAGATGAGAGGGAAAATCAGAGAGTAGTTATTTATAGATGAGATTTGAAAAATCACAGCTCATAATAACAAAGTTACCGTTAGTAGAATTACCCCTCAATATTACCGTTGGAACAATACTTTAATAAGACAAACAGTACTTTCCACGTGTGAAGTACTTTCCCAAGCGATACTTTCAAGCGGTACTTTCATAAAAACATTACTTTTCCAAATTCCTCTGTTTTAGCTAAGTATACATAAATATCCTCCTCAAACAATGCAGGACTATACTAATACTAAATAGTCCTCCCTTAAATGTAGCTCAAGAGTTAATCATGCCTATGCTTACCACCAAGTGATTGAATCTTGAAACATCAAAGCCTTTGGTGAGTAAGTCACTACATTATCATCCGTGTGAACTTTGACCACATTTATGAGTGCATGCTCATAACAATCTCGATAAAATGATGCCTAATCTGAATGTGCTTGGTCTTGGAATGATAGTGGATTCTTCACAATCGAGATAGTACTCTCATTATCAATATTGATAGGAGTATTCTTGAAGTTGAACCCATAATCCAAGAGTTGATTTTGCATCCACAGAACTTGTCCACAACAACTTGCAAAGCAGACTACTTATTCAACTTGATGAGGATGTTCTTGCAATTGTTTGCTTCTTACATTGCCAAGAGACTAATCTTCTTCCAAGATATTGACATCCTCAGGTTGTTGATCTTACGTCATAATTATCACTGCATAATCACTATCCGAAAAAGCCTCCAAGTGAAAAGGTGAATCCTTGGATACCACAACCCTAACTTAGGTTGTTGTTTCAATTAATGAAAATTCTCTTTCTTGCATTCATATGAGAAATCTTTGGTGAGACTTGATATCTTGCACATAAACAAAGCGCAAACATGATATCATGCCTAGATGCGATAAGATACATAAGACGACCAATCATTGATCGTATAACTTGACTTCAACTGGGTGTCCATCTTCATCCTTGCCCAATGAGTTAATTGATTTAATAGGTGTAGTGATGGACTTCATGTCATCAAATTGAACTTCTTAAGTATGTCGAGACATACTTGTCTTGACTTATGAAAATCCCTTCCTTTGATCGCTTAACTTGAAGTCCCAAAAAGAAATTTAACTCACCAATTGAACTCATTTGAAATTCTTTCTGCATCAGCTGCTCAAACTCCTTAACCATAGACTGTTTGGTAGCTCCAAAGATGATATCATCAACATAGACTTGAACTAACATAATATCCTTCTTGTCTCTTTTGATGAACAAAGTCTTGTCTATAGCTCCCCTCCTGTAACCATGTTGTAATAAGAATGTGGAGAGCCTATCATACCAAGCTCTAGGTGCCTGATGAAGGCCATAAAGAGCCTTAATCACCTTGTAGACTTTGTTAGGATGTTTAGGATCTTCAAAACCAGGAGGTTGTTTTACGTAAAATTCTTCTGTTATAGTGCCATAGAGAAAGGCACTCTTGACATCCATCTGGTAAACTTGAAATCCCATATATGAAGCAAATGCAAGAAAGATTCGAATAGCTTCAATCCTTGCTACAGGAGAAAATACTTCATCATAATCTACTCCTTCTTCTTGTCTATAGCCTTGAGCTACTAACCTTGCCTTATTCTTGATGACATTACCTCTTTCATCTCTCTTGACTCTGAAAACCCATCTGGTTCCAATAACTTTCTTCCCATCTCGAAGATCACATAATACCCAAACTTCTTGAAGTTTGAATTGGAGCGATTCTTCTTGCATAGCTTCAACCCAACTTTCTTTTGTCAATGCTTGAGCAATATTCTTGGGTTCCTCTTGAGAAATAAAGCAAGTAAGCAGACATGTTTGATGGTCCTTATGATTCACTGCTCGTTTGTAGACAAAGCTAAGTAAAGCATTATGAGGTTTAGAAAACTCTTAGCTTTGTGTCTTGTCATCACTCCAGTAGAAGGACCAATGATTTGATCGAGAGGATGATCCTTATGAATTCTTAAGATTGAGACTGTGGAACTCCATACACATCATCCAAGTTAGTATAATCGGCACCTTCATTGGAATCGAGAAAATACCTTCATCTTCAAACTCATCATCGGTTTCTTCTAATCTAGGCATGGTAGGATCATCCAAATCATCTAAAATCATGTCAGCTGATGCAAAGAAGACTTTGTTCGAAAATCTTGTCAAAGTCTTGTGAGAATACTCTGCGATCTTATTCTTTTCTTTGCTTCTTCATAAGCTCTTCTTTGTTCATCGAATAAGAATGTGCCATTACATCTTGTAAAAGCATCGATTAAGTGTCTCTTGAATATCTTGATCCTCGTGAGATAGTGAAGATTTTGGTATATCAAGATTGCTATTTGGTGCATCGATGCTTTGCTTTGGAGCATTAGTACTTTGCTTTGGATCTTTATCGGGAACAACATCGGGTCTAATGTGAACTCCATGAACAACATCCGTGAATCTTCTCCATTATACACAGGTTGATTTTCTTCTACAGCAGTACATAATTCATAAAAGGAGTTAAAACTTCAAGATCAAACATCCTATCGGGACCTTTACCCTTCGATTGTCTTGATCTTCTTAAAACTCAACATGAAGACAATCTTGAACCTTCTTAGTGACTACATTGTACACTCTAAATCCCTTCTTGTTGGTACAATAACCCAATAAATATCCTTCATCGGACTTGCCATCAAACTTTCCCATATTATCAATTGTGTTTAAAATAGTAAGAGGGCATCCAAAAGGCTTCATAAAGCGAATGTTGGGTCTCATTGCCCATCGAGAACTCATAAGGTGTCTTCATCGTGGTTTTGTGGTGATACTACTGTTAAGTACATAGCAAGCGTTTATTGACCTTGACCCGAAATTGAATAGGTAGTTGTAAATCTGCAAGCATAGTTCTGGCTGCTTCAATCAAAGTCCTATTCTTCCTCTCTGCAACACCATTCTGCTGTGGTGTTCTTGCAATACTGAACTCCTTTTTGATTCCTTTTTTATCACAAAATTCATCCATAAGCTTGTTCTTGAATTCAGTCCCATTATCACATCTAATACCTCTTACCTTGAGCCTCAATTGGTTTTCAAGTGCTATAATTAGTGTCTGAATAACATCAAAAGTATCATCTTTAAATCCTAAGAAAAATACCCAACTGAATCTACTACAATCATCTGTAACAACTAAGCAATACTTTTTCTTGTTTATACTTGCCACAAAGACAAGACCAAACAGATCCATATGTAACAGCTCCAAAGGTTCTCTAATTGTCCTCTCCTCAAGCTTCTTGCATGAAGCTTTGTGTTGTTTTCCCTTCTTACACGCCAAACATGAGTGTTCATTCTTGAAAGTCTTTGAAGGTAAACCTCTAACTAAATTGCCTTTGACCAGTTTGTTGATATTCTTGAAATTTACATGGCCCAATCTTCTATGCAACTGATGTGCTTCTTCAGTTGTTGCTTTTGCCACTAAACAGGTGGCTATTCCATAAGAGTGAAGACTCTTCATGTCCATACTATACACATCATTGGTTCTTGGTACTTTGAGTACTACCAAGTTATCATCAACAGGCTTGAATTCAGAGGAAAGAATGAAACATTCTGTGTCAGTGAATAACACATGATGCTTTTTATCACAGATTTGAGAGACTGACAATAAGTTGAACTTCATCTCCTTCACATATCTAACATTCTCAAAATCTATACGCCCTGCTTTGATAGTTCCTTTCCCGGTAATTCTTCCTCCATTGGGATCATTCCCAAATGCAACTCTTCCTCCACTAATAGATATAAAATTAGCAGAATATCCTTGTCTCTGTCATAATTCCGAGCAACCACTATCTAAAATCAAATGATCTTTAAGCTCCTCTTACGGGTTGCCCCGCACAAAGATTTAGAGTTAGTTTCTTTTAGGAACCCAAGCCATTCTTGACTTGTGGAGTTACAAACTCAAATTCTTTGAGTATGTAATTTCCTTTATTTTTCAAAACATGATCTAGAATTATCTTTTGATTTGTAGCATGTGGATTTTCAAAACTTTACGGATTGTCAATAGAACTTTATTTTGCAAAATCATTCTCTTTTCTTGTATTATAAAAACATCGATTCACTTTTTGTTGAAAGTCTTGTTTGTCCCTCGAGTACTTTCCTCTTAACCCATTCTGTCTTAACACTTGGTTCTGTGATCTAGATCCCTATGTGAATTGTAATACCTTCTAGGTTGATAGTAATGAGATCTCCTAGGATTTGTTCCAAGTGATATTCGCATACCTTGGTTTGGTGAGCGATACTTTGAGAAGGTCTTGCTTGTGAAAATCTTGATGGTTTAGAATAAGGTCTTCTACGGTGGGGTACCTATGATCCGGTGAGAAGTTCTTGTGATTAACCCTATTAGAATTATTCCAAAGCGGTTTGTTCTCTCTAGGTTTCGGTTGGCGGACCTATTCTTTGGAAATTTCCTAAGATATTACGAGTGATGTTCACAATCCTTGATTAAATGATTAGGACTAAAACACACAAAACACGTTTTTCACCCATACTCCCAAAGTGACTTCTTCTATGTCTATGACCAAAACTATTGTGCCTTCTAGGTGAATGATTAAACTGTTTTGACCAAAGTTATTCCAAAAGGTTTAGCGATCTTGTTTGAAAAGGTTTTCTGAAGGTCTTGCTTGTGGAGCGATACTTTGAGTGAAGGTCTTGCTGACTTTGAAAATTTGTTTCAACAGTTTCTTTTGGGGTTTCAGACCTAGATTGACCAATAAGCTTCTTCCTAAACTCTAGACTGTCTACACCAAAACGTGAAACATCAGGTCTTATGGGTTGATGACTACCAACTGGATGTGGAACAACATGATAACCTTTATCTTTCATATACTCAGGAGGTGAATCACTAACTGAATCCTCATTACTAGATGTGTCTACATAATTAATGAGTTCATCATCACTAGTGGTTACATCCTCAAAATCACCTTCATCCTTATCACTAGACGTGTTTTCTTCTATGTTATCAAAATCCATACCAAAACCTAATCTAGTTCTAATGTATGCTCTCCTCTGTTTTTGAACATAAGTAACATGTGATGAGACTGATTCTTTCGGGCATCAAACTTTGCTAAAAATCATCTCTCTCCTTAGTGAGTTTCTTAATTTGACAATTTTACAGTTTAGTTTCCATTCACTGAGTTTTAACTAGTAATCCTGTTGTTCATATTTTTCAGCCCAAGCCATTTCATTATTTTCATGTGTTAATATTTTAGCTTCCATTGACTCTAAAGTTATTTGATAACCTGCTACCTCAGACCTAGCCTTAATACATTTATCTCTTTCAAACACATAATTATTTAGCAGTTTTTGATAGAAATCATGACAACTTGAGCATACCTTAGAGATAGGGGTTGAACTTGGTGAAGTAGCTACCATTGCAAGCAGAACAGGATCATCTGCACACTCCAAGCTCCAATCAAATCCTCCATACCCCTCTCCAGATTCCAAAGCAGCATGATCAACTTCTGTTGAAACAAACAAAGACCTTGATAGATCTTGAGCTCGTGGATCGTTATGTATGCCTATGTAATCACAAGCACAATAAAAGACAATCTCTACTACTAATGTTTATCGTGAATATAAACACAAGTAACAAATAACTAAGAACTTCTTGATCCTCTATGGATCTTTATATTAACTAAAGCGAGTTTTTCCAATCGGTACATAAACCTTTCTAATGTGTTCCTTTTATAGATAAGGAACCCTAAACAATATCGCTAAACCGTTTCCCAAGAAGCGTATAATCATAAAACTAAATAAGATATACACAATCACTTCCTAATAAAGCTCATGTATATCTACACTAAATAAACTAAATACGGAATAGACACTTCCATGAAACAAACTAATCACTATTATACTTGATAGAATAAGTCTTGGCGAGAATCCACTTCACTTGATAGAAACACTTGGCATTAAGTTCGGCATAATCCGGACTTCACATAATTCCCAACAATCCTCCCTAAGCGGAATTTGACTTGTTAAGTTCGGTTTCTTGATAGATCGTCTGACACGGAGGATTGTATACAACAACAATAACATCAAAGAATCCAAAGAAGAACATCTCTATGATGAAGAAATTACGAAACGCCATATCTTTGCGACAACAAATGACAAAAGGTACATCAAAGCAGTTAGTTTCATACTATTCTCATCACATCCGGTGTGTTAACTCACGTGAGAGGTGAATCATTGAAAATAAATGGATTTGATGTCTCTTTACCAATAGCCATCACTCTTTGGAGTAGCCATATGTTTCGGTTAAGTAAACTATGGTACTTGATAACCATCGATTTATGGGCAAACCAGCAACCATGTAAGCGGTTTGAAATGTCTTTACCATGGCCGTTTGCTCGGGACTAGTCAATTCTTGGAATTGGTGAATTGAGAACCATACAACACTCGGCAATAAAGCATAGGTGGTTGCATACCCTATGATTTTTAGCAAATCATTCTGACTATCAATGATTTGATGTGTCTTTACCAAAGTTGTACCCTTTGGACTAGCTAACTCTTTGACATACCTAAAGTATATCGGTGAGTCCATAACCAAAAATATACAACAAACTGCAAGAAACTTAGATAAAACCAAAAGCATTTTTTTTTTTTTTTTTTTTTTTTTTTAACTAAGAAAATAAAGAAAACAAATATTACAAATTGTTACAATCAAGATGAACCTTTATGTGATAGAAGTTGATTCTTAATCAAACCAACACATTGAGAAGCATGAAGGTCATCATTACCAACCGGATTAGGAGGCACTTCCAACTTGTGTCTCAGCAACCTTTCCATAAAAGTATCAGATAAAGGATAAAGCCTATCTGATAGCATACACAAAATCATCCCACATGTAGTTTGGACTACCTGAACACAAGGCAGAGGATAAAATCTCCAACTCTCAATCTCCCATTTATGAGAATTCTTCCAAATAGAATAACCTTTACCATGTGGAGAATCGAGAATCAAACATAACACGAAGATCACCCAACAAATATAAACCGAGAACCGATTCTTTGAATGAAACTTATAATCTTGAATGACATGTTCATATTAACCAAAACCACATGAGTACCTTGGAAAAGCTTCAATAGATCCAACCTCAATAAATGTAGATTCATCGACCTTAAGATCTAAAGTAGTATTTCTTGAAGCATGTTTCTTAGCCAATCTATCCGAACTTCTTGTAACCAAATTACGCTTTCCCGGATCGGCAATGTTATCGGGATCAAGTTGTAGATCGGTCTCACGAATAAGAGAATCACCGAGCTCCACACTGGACAACAATTCGAGAAGATACCAACGAAGATTCGTGAAACACCCAAATCGGAAGAAGGAGTAGCATCGGAAGGTTTATCGGAAGGAACATCGAAGATACCACGAAGGCAAAACGATATCAAAATTATCCACAATTTCAAGCTGTTTTACGTCTCTTGTTGTAGGAACATCGGACATTGAAGCATTATTTGCCAAATAAGAAGAAGTAGAACCGGAAGAAGAGAACTTCATAACCATATGATCTTGTCTAATCAAAGCATCATCGGATAAAGTCATAATTTGCTTCATGGTCATACCATAATTATACATAGCGACATTCTTCACAATTCTCCTCATATAATTCCTCTTACGAGCAACAGTCATAGGTTTTCTCTTTTGGCTTTATTTCTCGATCAATAAGAGCTCTTCTACGTTTTGATTCTTTCTTCCTTTGATTACCAAGTGCAACCATTTTATCCACAAAATTATCATCATTAAAAGAATCTCCTAAGATAAGTTTTGCAAGATCGGGATCGAAGCACCTTGAGAAATATAACCATCCATTGATCATCGATGTCGTAGGAAAGAATGCATCAAGCTCTAATTTCCTTTAGGAGACAAATCGAAGCATCTTGATCTTGAAGAAATTTAGCCACAACACGACTCTTACGGATATTCTCATAATCGACAAACAATCCGACTGAGCTTGATATTGTTCTTTAGTCACTCTACGACTTGACGGATCGGCAATCACGGGATCTGTCCTTTCTCGGAAGATGTCTCGTGAGAACCAATTTCGTGAGAACCAATGTGAGCTTGAAGAAACAATCAAACCCACATCGGAGGAAATAGGTTGAGACAATTCCTCAGCGGTGTAGAAAACTTGGGAGAAGCATTCAACTTATACATTCTCCGACAAGAAAAACCTCTTCATCATCTCTTTGAATGTGAAACATTTGAATGTTACGGTATAGATGAAGTTTGACCATCGATAGTAACCTCTTTCACTAAACCATCGATAGATGCATCCTCCATATTTAGCTCCTTTGAATTGTCGTGAGATACCTTATCCAAAGATTGTCTTCTTCTTTTGCTAGTATAGAGAATAGGCTCCTTGTTAGACTCCTTTCTTCGTGAAGATTTAGCAATAGGAGAAGAAACATCGGATGTAAGTGCCACATCGGCCAATATATCAAGAGATTCATTAAGATTCTCTTGACCTCCTCCTCGGAAGAAACCAAACATCTCTTTTATCCTTCGACTCAATTCCTCCAAGTGTTCAACTTTAGTCTCCAATTCCACAATCTTGACCAAGAACAGATTTGGTTTACGTAAGTTCTTTCTTAAGACCGGTCACCTCACACGTAAGCTTGTTCACGGATCATATAATGAGGTAAGTGAAATTAGATCCTCATCGACATCATGTGATTGCTCGGTCAAAATTGGAACTTGATGAGGCATTCGGGAGCAACATTAACACGATCATCATAAGAGCATCCTTCACCAAATGGAGTCCTAACGGGACTTGGTGTAGGTAATCTATCGATATCAACTTTGAACTTCATCAATAGTAACTTGGACTTCATCAATAGGAACTTGTATAATTGCGGGACTAGGACATGGTCTTGGTGAAGACATAGATGCTTGACAACAAGAAGGACCCTCATCACCATCTCTTGAAAGATTTCCATCGGTGGGATTGGAAAAAGGTAAAACAACATGAAGCTCATTATCGGTCTCATTCTTACGAGGTAACATGTCACTAACAAAGGAAAATGTGTCCCTTCAAATTTAGTCCTCATTGTAGCAAATAACTTGGGGTCAAAACACTTATGGGATGAAAAGCACGGGTTTGTGTAGAAACATTCAATATCATCTGTAAGAACCTAGGGTACATCAAAACTTACCCTTTTTCCTAGTTATGTTTTCTACCATATTATCAAAGATATACTTAGAGAAATTATAAGTCAAACCCTTAGATAAGCAAACAATACCACATCCCATTTGTGTTGGCAGTCCCATCCTCCGGACTTATTGCTCAAACAACTGCGACAAAGTATGAACCAAGAACCTCCACATAGGACAAAGCTTATTTTTCAACCACATATCGTCCTCGAACTTTGATATCCAATTGCTCTAAGCCCTTCAAGTACCATTGTAGAATCGAATGATAAACTCCATTCTCATCATCCAAGCGAAGTTGTCTTGATCGGTTCCTCTGTCACCACATATACTTGTCCATCAACACTTGCAACTATCTCGGTATCACCTCTCTTTTACGCGGCGCCCAAAATTGAGTAATCAAAGTTTCATATATAGCATCCGGAGAATGTGTCAATGCATATACAATCTTTGATCTTAGTAAGAAAGAAATCATCGGCCTATAAAGCTCATCTCCTCGAGCGGATCCAAGAAAAGCAACCTTATTATGATCATGTTTGAATTGAGCGCCATGAGAGTTTTTGAAGATTAGGGTTACGATTTTTCACAAAGGAAGTGTTTTCAATGATAGTAATAAGTGAATCACTTAATGTGGGCGAAAATATGCCGTAGAGAATAAATAGAAATTTCCCAATTTACGGTCAAAGTTGACCAAAGGCGGCGTGTACTTCTACTTTTACTCGGATTCACTTATAACCGGTGAAATGAAAACCATTCTGCTGAAGTAGAACAATCAATGACAGAATACTTACTCTCGAAGCTTGATAAATATCTTTAAGCTGTTTCACCCCACGCATTAATTCTCTTACCACTTGCCGGCTATAAAACAATCCCAATGCACATAGACTTTTCATCAAAATCCCCAAATAATATTTCAAACCCTAATTCCTCCAATACTTCAAAATTAACCATCATTCAACATGAGTAACAAACCTGAGATCATAGATCTCACAACAACATCCTCATCATCATCCTCATCATCTAGTGAAGATACCAATTCATGGTTTCACTATTTTCCAAAACCATATCCACTACCAAAGAAGTCACCTTTTCTCTCCTCATCAGAAGATGAAAGTGTGGAGAAACCAAGTGTATCTGTGAAGATTACGATGAATCCTATAATGAGGAACATCTTACTCCCGACCCTCGGCACCTAGGCCTCAGCGAAGGCCACGAGCCAAAAATCCACCACTCCCTATGGGAAGAAGGTGGTGCTTGGTCTCTGCATCATGTTTTGGTGCATCATCACATATCGTATTGAGGAGCGGAAAAAGGAAAATGATGTAAGTTGATGTATGATTGAAAGAGTAGATGATGCGCAAATGAAAATCTTTCCTTCTCATCTCTACCACAATCGACTTGACTTCTTCGTTTCATCAATCCATCCTCTCCATTTTGATCCTTAGCATCTGTTAGAGTTGGTTATGCTTTCACAAAGGCATAGCCGACATTTAGTGCCAAAAGATGTGAGTGATCGTGCATTTCCAACGACTATTAGTGTGAAAGATGTGGCGGTCATGCTCATCGTGCTCATCTTTAGATGTTGGAATAGATGATATGTAATAGATTAGGACTATTAGATCATGTAGATGCTTTTGATGTTGCTTGTACTCTGTAATCTATAAGGCGTAAAGCTGTTTCTTGAATGAATGAATGATCTATTTGCTACATACTTCTTTTGATTGAATCATATAACCCGATACTTCAACCGGAGGAAACAAATAGCACACTTGACAATGAATTCGGTGGAAACAAGCTTAAGCTTTCATGACCATATCTCAGCGATCGGGGACAACCATTACGCAAAACAAACACGAAACATACACAAACCAACAAAGAAACATACTAAAATTACATTAGCGAGGTTAGAGTTAGTTAAAATCTATCAAATATACAAAATTACATAGCAAAATGCAAAGTTATACACAAATCCTCCCCGAGGCATATGCCTCCCACGAGGCCTATGCCTCCCTTAAACTTTGCGGTTAAGGGTTAAGCATGCCAATATGGACCACAAGGTGTTGAAACCTTGGTCCTTCAAAAGCCTTTGTTAATGGATCGCCACATTATCATCGGTATGAATTTTGACCACATTTATCAAATTTTTATCATATGCATCTCTTATAAAGTGGTGCACGATTTCAATATGTTTTGTTCATTGTGAAAAGCTGGATTTTTAACAATGCATATGGTACTTTGATTATCAATAAAAATTGTTGTGTTCATGAAATTATACCCATAATCCAACAAGCGATTTTGAATCCAAAGAACACATCCGCGACAATTAGCGTGACGCATACTACGCTTGATAGATGAGGTAGCCACAATAGTTTGTTTCTTGCATTGCCAAGAAATCAATCTCTTTCAAGGAATTGGCAACCTCCGGTGGTGGACCTCCTATCGATTAGCACCGGCATAGTCACTATCACTATAAGCTTCCAACTTAAAGGAGATTCTTTTGGGTACCAAAGACCTAAACAAGGTTGGCCTTTAAGGTACTTAAAGATCTTCTTAATGACATTGAGATGGGAAGTCGGTGGAGTAACTTGATGTCACGAACAAACACTCACAAACAAAAGTAATATCGGGCTGGAAGGCGTTAGATACATCAAAGACCCAATCATAGACACATGCAAATGAACATTCACGGTGGATCGACTTCATTGTTGGTCTTTGTCTTTGGAGCTTCATAAGGTGTAGTAGCGATCCGTACACCCTCCATACCAAACTTCTTCAAGATGTCCCTCACATATTTGTCTGGTGATAAAGATACCATCGGGTTTCTGCTGAACTTGAAGACCCAAAAGAAAGTCATCTCTCCCATTGCACTCATCGAAACTCTCCTTCATAATCTCCTCAAACTCCTGCACCAAGCTTCCTTTGTGGATCCAAAGATAATGTCATCCACATAGACTTGCACAAGAATAATGTCGGTGGAATTCTTCTTTAGGAAAAGAGTCTTATCAATTGCACCTCTTACGTAACCATGCTTGATAGAAATGTAGAAACCTAGCATACCGGGCTCGGGTGCTGATGTAGTCCATAGAGAGCTTTGACCACCTTATAAACATGATTAGGATGATCGGATCTTCAAATCCTTTAGGTTGAGTGACATACACCTCTTCTTCAATTTCACCATACAAGAAGGCTCCTTTAACATCCATTTGATAGACCATAAAGCCCATATAGGATGCATAAGCTAAGAAAATCCGTATAGCCTCAACTCTTGCCCTTGGTGCAAACACTTCATCATAATCGATCCTCCTCTTGTCTATAACCCTGTGCAACTAACTCGGCTTTGTTTTTAATGACAACACCTCTAGCATCTCTTATTCTTGAATCCATTTTGTCCCAATAGCATACTTACCATCGGTAGTGGTACCAATATCCAAACCTGCGATTTTGAAGCTGTTGCATTTCATCTGCATTGCTTCAAGCCAACTTGAGTCTTCAAGAGCACGAGTAACTTTGGTTGGTTCCACTTGTGAGAGAAAGCAAGCAAGCAGACAATGTTGATAGTGCGTGTGATTGTCTCTCTGCGATTTGAGACATAAGAGATAAAAGCCACTGTCCATATTTTGAGCAGCGCCACGGTACCTCTTGTTCTAACAGGGCATGAGGATCACCAATAATATTAGGCGTGGATGTACATTGTTGATCCTTGTAGTAGTGGTGGTGTTGACATCAATGGAAGAATCAAGATTAGTCACAGTGGGTTCAAAGTCGATTATCATAGGAAGGTGTGTTGAGGATGCACCTTTAGGTTGATGATGACCAAGATCGAAGGTTTGGGAACCTTGTATAAGGTTCACGAGATCATTGACACTTTAGTGGACATAGGAGTAGAGTCAACATGTCTTTCGGCCGAATTGGAGAGGTGAGGAGAAAGCAGATTCCCTTCGGTGATTGGAGTTTCTACTAGGTGATTCATTTGAACACCTTCAACATTCCTCTCGGCATCTAAAGTGGTGCATACTCTTGTTTCTTGATCGGCAAGGTCCTCGGCATAATAGAATTCATCTTCACCCACATCGGTATAATCTTTAGAAGTGTCACCTACAAAATTGTTAGGAGAGAAGGAAGGCACTACAATGGGTTGTTCATCATCATCGGACCTTTGTCGAATGAGCTTCAATGTTTACGCACTAGTAGTTGGAGATGTTTGAATCGACATTTTGATTAGCCATATGTCTAACATAACCCAAATAATCGGTCAAGTAGTCAAGATCAAATGACCAAACATGACCACGTCCTTGAACATTAGGCTTGTCTTCAAGATACCTCGATTCAAAGTCTCCTCAATCTTCTTAGCGGATACATTGTAAACACCATGCGCCTTCTTGTGAGCGAATACCCACAATGTAACCATCATCGACTTTCTCATCAAATTTGCCCAAGGGATCATTTGGTATTCAAAATTGTCACTTGGCGACCAAACGGTTTAAGGTAATGAATAATGGAACTTTCCCAAAAGAAGTTCATATGGTGTTTTAAGGTGTGGTCTAGTAATGGACACTCTATTGAGTACATAACAAAATTTGTACCATGACCTCGAGGTCAAAACATGGTAGGAAGTTTAGAGTGCGCTAGCATTGATCTTGCGACTTCTATTAAGGTTCTATTTTTCTTTACGCCACCCCATTTTGTTGAGGGGTTCTTGGAGTGCTATAGTCCCTTTTGATTCCCTTTATCCTCTGAGTTCTATTAGAATGGCATTTTGAACTCTGTACCATTATCACACCTAATTCCTTTCACCTTTTTGTTCAAGCGATTCTCAATAAGGGTAATGAAGTCTTTTAATACTTGGATGTTTCATCTTTGGTATGTAGAAAGAATACCCAACAAAATTTGCTAAAACCATCGGTGATCACCGAGACAAAAATATTTATGATCAATGCTTCTCACTTTAGTTGGACCAAACAGATCCATATGAAGCGGTGAAGAGGTTCGAAATAATGGTTCTTCTTGTAACAGAACTCCTTTATATGAGGCTCTGTCTTTGCTTTCCTTTGTTGCATGCAACAGTTATGATCATTGGTGAATACTTTGGCGGGAAGACCTTGAACTAGGCCCGACTTAGAGAGTTGATTGATGGTCTTGAAATTGACATGGGCCATCCTTACATGCCATTTGGTGGATTCATCCACGGATGCTTTAGCCACCAAACATGTTAAGTCACTGCTAGTTTGACATTAGTTAAGTTGAATGTATAAAGATTGTGACTACGAGGAACCTTGATGGAATTGAAGTTTCTTACGGGAGTTTGAAGTCTTTAGACGACAAGACATTCATCCTCTGTGAAGAGTACTTTGTTCTTAGTGTCACATTTGTGAGGCGAAAACAAATTAAAGTGTTGAAGTTCCTTGACATAATAAACATTCTCAAAGTCCGGTGAGGTGTTTTGATGGTCCCTTTTCACGTAATTCGTCCATCACTTCCTCCAAAGATTACATTGCCTCCTCCTTCAATAGGTATAAAGTTATGCATCATGTCCTGTTTCACGACATACTTCTAGAACAACCACATCAACAATTCCAACATCTTTATGCTTAAGGGATGATCCTACAACAACAAAAATATCTGAGAGAATTAGTACACTATGGAGGCTCAAGTCATTCTTGACTTGAACGCCTTATGGATCATATGAGTTGTGCCATGTAGAAGTATAAGATCCACTATTGTTCTTGGGTTTCCAATGAAACTTAGGTCTCTGTTTATTCCAAGAACAACTTCTTGAGGTCTTGACATGATATCGATACCCTCTCCCATCGGTCATAGGGTTAACATATCTAGGCCAAAACCATTTTTAAAATATTCAACTTTGGTTGGTTGAACATATGGTTTTCCAAAAGATCTTCTCCAAGGAAAAAAGTATTATAATTAGCGACTTGTGGAACATAAGGTGGTATATCATTAACATTGGTCCACATTGGTCTAGTTTTCCTAGAATCACCACATCTACTCATTCTTTGCTCATGATAATCACAATCCTTAATTAAATGAGATTTACTTCCACACACAAAACATTTCTTACGAAGAGAAGATTTATTCAAACCAAAGATGTATTCTTACAAGCGATATTCAAACCAAAACCATGAAAAGAATTGTTTTAACGGTATTATTATGCAAAGAATTAAAAGCAAGTCTTTAGAGGCAACTGTCTTGGAAGTGCATTCCTTGGCGACAACTCTGTCATGCTTATTGGTAGTCTTGGGTGCGAGGCGGGGTGAAGTGAAGACTTGGGAAGGTCGGACTGGTCATTTGAATCACACTCTGTAGACCCTTGCTTGGAGGACTTGTCCTTTGTTAACACAAGAGACAAAGTCATTAGTAGAAGTATTAGGGTCGAGCAAGTCTTTTGACTTTTGCCATACGAGATGGTGTGATCCATCAAAGTCATTAATAGTGGAAAGGTCAATGGGCATGTGCTCACCTCTAATTGGTCCACGAGCGACATGTAGGTCACCTTCTTTCACAAAATTAGCTAGGCACTTTGGTGTAGATCTCGTGAGTCATTCCTAGCTTCTAGGCCTACATATTTCTTAAAACCTAAAGCCACGGTAGAATTGGGAGCTTGACGCTATAAATGAGACTAGCCAACTTATAACCATTCATCATCCACTCATTATTCCTAGCAATTTCCTCCTTAAGTTTCTCCTTAAGCTCTAGATTTTCGACTCTACATACGCTCTTAACTTCTCGGACCATTTTAATTCATTTGTAGCACATTCGAGATCTCTTTCTAAAACACCTATTTTCTCACCATAAGCTATTTCATTCTTTTGTAACCAAACCTTTTGTCTTTCTAGTGTTTTTAAAGCACTGTTTATAAGCTTCTACTTCCACATAGCATTCATTATATTTTGTTTCCATAATTTCATAAGCTTGTTTGAGTTCATTATAACGCTCACTACAACCAAACAAGCAGTTTTGTACACGAGAGATGCCCATCAAGGCAATCGATCATGCCTATCCTCTGAAGTACGACTGCAATCAACCCAACATTATCGAGAACCATCATTATCGGACTCCTCATGTAGCTTCCGGTCCACATTGCTATCAAGAGTGACCACGCAGTTGATCCCTTTGAAGTTCTGCATCCTTACGTCTGGCGATAAGTAGAGTATCGTACTTCATCACCGACTTTCTGTCTTTGCATTCTCTAGAAAAGTGACCTATCATTGGCATGTGAAGCATTTAACCTTCCTTTTATCAAACCTTCTTTGGATCGCATCCTTTGAATCCAAACCGTCGCGACTTTGCGCTCAAGGTCTTGATATCCATGGAAAGCATGGCCACTTGCCACCTCGACTTCATCTCTTCAAACTCAAGTGGGTCCACTTGATCAAAATCCTCATAAGCCGGTTCTGCGAGGATCATAATCGACAAAGAAAGATCCAAGAACATCTTCCATAATTCCACTTTGGATCTAGGAAGAGAGCTTGATGAAGGAGCGACATTAGATGATGATGGATATGGGCTTGGACCATAGCTAGACTTTGGAGTAGAGGCTCCAACAAATGCGATATGACTAGCGATGAAGATGATCGAAAGGGCTTCTAACATCATGTTCAAGAGCTTTAAGTTTGTTATAAAGCTCATCAAAAGTCATCATGTCCAAACCACCTTTAGCTTTTAAAGCTATGCTTACATGTAGCCGGGAAGGAGGTAATGACCTCGAAACTTAGAGTTCTGATCATCATTATCCGAAGCACATGGTGATTCAATGACTTAAGATCTTGTGAAACTTATCATAGCCCTTGTGAATTCCTTCCTCTTGAGAGATCCGAAAGTCCTGGCTGTTGTCTTAGCATGGACTTCTTGATCTTGGACTCCTCATTCCCACGAACTTCGCCTTAATCGCTAACGGATATCTTTGGCATCTTGCATGAAGTGAAAATCACTCAAGTGATCCTCGGGAATAGCTTGCGGAAGAATAGTTCGACCTTTGTTTCTCTCGAGCGCGGCAACTCTTGGCGGTTTTGGGAGGAACATTCATCATATTACCGGCGACATCCGTGGTAGTCCTCTTCAAACTGTTCCCCTTCAAAATTACGCCATAGATTCCAATCAATGTTGGAGATCCAGTTTGCATCTTCATAGCCCAAAGATCATATTCCTCCCTTTTAAGGTAAGGAAACTTAGCATTGCTATTCGACGAGACTTAGTTCTTTGCGGATGGGTGGAGTTTTGGTTGTTGGTGAGTTCGATGTCGACATCTGAACCGGGCATGATGTTTTGTTATGGTTGTATGGGTGTTTAGAAAAGCTTGTCCTTAGTATCGTAGAGACTCTCACGAGGCTCGATACCACTTGTTGAAACAAACAAAGACCTTGATAGATCTTGAGCTCGTGGATCGTTATGTATGCCTATGTAATCACAAGCACAATAAAAGACAATCTCTACTACTAATGTTTATCGGTGAATATAAACACAAGTAACAAATAACTAAGAACTTCTTGATCCTCTATGGATCTTTATATTAACTAAAGCGAGTTTTCAATCGGTACATAAACCTTTCTAATGTGTTCCTTTTATAGATAAGGAACCCTAAACAATATCGCTAAACCGTTTCCCAAGAAACGTATAATCATAAAACTAAATAAGATATACACAATCACTTCCTAATAAAGCTCATGTATATCTACACTAAATAAACAAAATACGGAATAGACACTTCCGCAGAAACAAACTAATCACTATTATACTTCAGCAGAATAAGTCTTCGGCAGAATCCACTTCACTTAAGTAGAAACACTTCGGCATTAAGTTCAGCATAATCCAGACTTCACATAATTCCCAACAACTTCCTCATCAAATATAGTGCTCCAGTCCAATTCTTCTACCGAATCTTCAACTGCTTCTTCCACTTCTACCATATAATAAGTCACTGGTTCATCATCAAACTCTTCACTCCAGTCAACTTCTGATAAGTTCTCTTGAGCAACCAAAGCCTTTGTTTGATAATGGAATTTCTTTTAGCTCGACTTTGGTTTCTCATTTAACTTTGCTTGATACTTAGCAAACCCGCACTCCTTGCAAAGTGTCCGTCTTTTGACAATTGAAGCATTTAATTTTGGATTTGTCAAAGTGATTCCTGTTTTGGTTTGAAGTCAATGCTCTTTCTGTTTTCTTCATGTACTTCTTGATCCTTGCGGTGATCAAAGCAACTTGCCACCGATATCAATCTCTTCTAAAGCATCCTCGTCAATGGGAGAGATCTTCTTCATAAACTATAGGTAAACTAGCTTGTCGAGCAAAGAAGGAGCACACAACTTCATCCGAGTGCATAGTAGTAGGTGGTGGAGTTTCTTTGAGCATAGGTGGGAGCGACATACGAGACAAGACACTGATCGCGATGCTTTGAGTTGGAGAAGCGGTGCTTTTAGTTGAAATCTGCGCCTCTTTTCGAGATGATAGAAAAGCAATCTTGTGAGACTTAGAACTTGGTTGACCATTCATCTCATGCTCATATACCTTGGATGATTATAGATATCATCAAAGTCCATGACATCCAAACTGGTTGACCTCACAATCATTGTAGCTATCACATGCCATGTGGATGGAAAACTCCTTAGAAACTTGATTAGCATCTTCAACTGAAACTTTTGCACGGTATAACTCCAACATATTGAGGAGATTTTGAAACCTATCATATGTTGCATCAAGACTCTCTTTCACCCACGGTGAAAGTTTCAAACTGTTGCTTCAACAGTTTACATGCATCTTCTTAGAAGCTTCATTCCTCCAAATCTGGTCTTGAGAGCATCCCGAGTGCTTAGCATCTTTAGCATCATGAAATTTGAGAAGATGACCATACGGTATGGCGACAAGAGAATATTGAGTGCCTTATCTTGATTCCTTAAGGTTCTGCGGTAAGGCGCCTTAGGTGCTTTAGGTTGTCGGGGAATGTCAGCAGTTGGAACTACTTCTTTACCATTGACAATTACATTCCATAGAGCATGGTGCATAATGGCAATGTCTTGCCTCATCTTCATACACCATAGATCGTATTCGCCTTCTTGATGGCGGGAATCCTCATTGAGGTGATGGAAGGTGGTGGAGCAGAATCGATCGACATCTTTAGGTTACATTAGGTTTTAGGGTTTCTTCTTAGTCAGAGTTTCCACACAAGCTCTGATACCACTTGTTGGATCGATGTACTCTAACCAAACTAACTTAAATAGCTTGTTAAGGTTTAATAACCTCGGATAAATCCTAAGTTATTAACAAAGAAACACTAAGCAAACTCTATTAAGTATGCGGAATTTACTTAACAAAGCTAAGAAGAATAACTTTAACTTAGAACGATTTTATTAATAACTCTAACTCTGCTTATTATGCAGATCTTTAACAACTCTAATAATATCGAACTTTTCTCTAAAACTCTAATAAAATCACGTACGTCTTATGCCAATCTAGGGGTCCTTTTATAGGCTCAAGGATACCCTAGTCGGTTTACAAATTATATCCTTGTACGTCAAGTAATCTAATATAGAATATTCTAGAATTACAAGACTTTCTATAAACGAATAAAATAGTTCTTTGTTCTTGCGGTACTTTGACTTGTATGCGATGCTTTGACTTTATCATTTAGCGATGCTTTGATTAATCTTGACACTTTAAGCATTGACACTTTCATATCCCAACACTTTTCTTTGTTTCTACGAGTTTACCTTTTCCTTTATCTTTAGGATCTAAAGTAGGTTGAAAAGATGATTGCAAGACATGAGGTTGTTCTTCAACTCCAGGGATACTAACACCTCTTGGTCTTGACATGTTGAGCATAATCTGAGCAATGGTCTCATCATCACTAGCAGTATGCTCCTTTTGCTGAATTGGACTAGAAGGACCAGCTTCTTCTTCGTGTAAGACTGTTGAAAGACCAGCTTCTTCTTCAAAATTTAGGGTTCTTGGTGTAATGAGCTCTTGCCTATAAGTTCTTTGAAGAGCAGTACGTTGATCACCAGCACTTTGAACATCAGTACCTTGATCACCAGTACTTTGTACATTAACTTGAACATCAGTACCAGTACTTTGAAGTTCAGTATCTGGTTCTTCATAATGTTCAGCATCTTCATTCCAATTCTCTTGGTCTAAATTCCTCCCCAATTGGAATGAAGAATGCTCGGGAAACTTCTTGTCCTTAGAAGCCTTCTTAAACTTCTTACCTCTCTTCTTCTGAGACTTGACCCACAATCTGTGATGTTGAACTAAAGGCAAAACAAATTTCTTCAATATTCTAAGCTTGTTGGTCAACCTCATAAATTGTGCAGCTTGAGCTTCATAATCTTTCTTTAATCTCAAAAGCTCCCTTGTCAAAGCATAGTTATCCAGAACCTTACCCTCAGTAGCCATAACTCCCTCATCTCCTCCAGATGTTTGAGACCCATCTGTGGAAGTATAATCATTGGGAGATGATGGTGGGTTGACCTCTGGTTCTGAATCAGCAGGCACAGTATTTTGCAAGGATGCAGTATGGTGGATGTAGTACCTTCCTGTGAAGCAATACGTTGAGAAGCAGTACCTTCCCTTGAAAATGAAGGCGCATGTTCTTCACTTGAGGCTGCTTCATCTCTAACAGCTTGTACGACTTGCATCATGTGAGCAGTCAAAGGTGTATCCCTCCCAGAAAATTTGTCACTCTTTCTGGCCATGAAAGTGAACACCTTTGGTGGAAGTACAACAACAGGTAGCAAGCTTGAAGGTTTAGGGACATCCTTAAGCTGGTTGTTCAAGAAAACTTGAACAAATCGAGGGTACATTAGGAATGGTGAACCATTGGAGATGTGAGAGAGCATACCATCCAGAATCATTCTTGAAAAGTTAAAGAGGTGATTGGTAGCTAATCCCACTAAAGCAGAGGCGATATTGGATCCAAATTGTTCCCATGAAGTACTCTTGGGACTTAAACAATGAAGCAAAACATGGACTAGATACTTCCATTGAGAACTAAATAAGGGTTTCTTAAAAGTTGTTTCAGTGAGGGACCCTTCATACCCTAAATCCCTTAATGTATCCCAAAGTACTTGTTTGTCAAAACGAATAGCCCCTTCCTCATCATCAAACAATAAATCTTCCCTAGTTGTGGCTTAAGTGATTCTAACCATCTTTCCAGCAACCTTAGCCTGAATATAGGATTCATCACCATACATATGAGATCTAGCAATTGCCCAAAATTGTTGAATCCATGGTTCAATGATGTCAGGTTCGACCAAAAGAGCATAATTGATTGAAGATCCAGTTAGGAAATCAATTATGTCATGAAAAGCGACATTGGATGGTGTCTTGTCTAAGTTAGCAACCATGTTGTGCTTACTAATAGTGTTACGATTAGCCATTGTATGTTGTTGTAAGTGAGAGTTGTTCGATGAATAGTGAATATTAATGAACAAAAGAGATAGATGGATGGATGGGTATAAAGATGAGAGGGAAAATCAGAGGGTAGTTATTTATAGGTAAGATTTTAAAAAAATCAAAGCCTAATTAATAAAGTTACCGTTGTTTGAATTTTACCCCATCTTTTGACCATTGGAACAGTATGTTGACAAGACTGCAGTGCTTTCCATGTAAGCAGTACTTCCAAAGTAGTACTTTCAGAGCAGTACTTTCAGATAAACTCAAAGCAGTACTTTCCATCCTCTTCTTCACAATAGCAAAAACCGCAAAACGCATTGTATAGCCTCCCCTTAAACAATGCATAGGACTAACTAACTAACTAATAAGTCCTCCCCTTAATTGTATCTTAATAGTTAATAATACCAATACTCACCACTAAATGATTGAATCTTGAAACATCAAATCCCTTTGTGAGTAGATCGGCTACATTGTCATCTGTGTGAACCTTGACAACATTAATGAGCCTATGCTCATAACAATCTCGAATAAAGTGATGCCTAATCTGAATGTTCTTAGTCTTGGAATGATAAACAGTATTCTTCACAATACAAATTGTACTCTCATTGTCAATGTAGATAGGAGTATTCTTAAAATTGAATCCATAATCCAAGAGTTGATTACGCATCCACGTACTTGTCCACAACGACTTGCGGACAATATATTACGCTTGGTGGATGATGTTCTTTGCAATGGTTTGTTTCTTATATTGCCATGAAACTAATCTTCTTCCAAGATATTGACATCCTCCAGTGGTTGATCTTCTATCACAATTATCACCTGTATAATCACTGTCTGAAAAAGCATCCAAGTGAAAAGGTGAATCCTTAGGATACCACAACCCTAACTTAGGTTGTTGCTTCAAATAACTAAAAATCCTCTTGACTGCATTTATATGAGAGACCTTGGGTGAGACTTGATCTCTTGCACATAAACAGACATCAAACATGATATCAGGTCTAGATGCAGTTAAGTACATAAGACAACCAATCATAGATCTGTAAATCTGACATCCACAGACTGTCCATCTTCATCCTTTCCTAATGAGTTGATAGCTTTGATAGGTGTAGTGACTGGCCTGATAGCATCAAAGTTAAACTTCTTTAGAATGTCAGTGACATACTTATCATGACAAATAAAGATTCCAGTACTTGATTGTTTAACTTGAAGCCCCAAACATAAAGTTAATGCACCTATGGAACTCATTTGAAATTCTTGTTGCATGAGCCATTCAAATTCTTTCACCATTGATTGTTTTGTAGCTCCAAAGATAATATCATCTACATATACTTGAAAAAGCATTATGTCCTTTTTGTGTCTCTTGATAAACAAAGTCTTATCTGTGGAAAACTAGAAGGGGGGATTGAATAGTTTTACCAATTTAAAACTTCTTTTTAAATATTTAGATCAACTTATGTCAATCTATTTGGTTGTTTACGTTGGACGTTGATAGATATATATATATATAAACGTGTAATGAAAGATAAAGAGTAAGAAGCACATCACCACGACACAAGTTATTTGTAGTGGTTCGGCTACAAGGACACCTTCCTTGCCCTACTCCACTCCCCGAGTCACCTACTCGAGAGTTTGTAAACACTACACCAATCTCCTTATGGCAGAGAAGCCTTCACAACGTCGCTTAACCTTTTTCCGGTACAAAGCTAAATACCGAGTTCCTTCACACCAAGGCGAACCACACCTAACACAACATCGCCTACCCTTTATACGGTGCTAGGCTAACCAGCGAGTTCTTTCACACCAAGGAGAACTAATCCTATCACAACGTCGCCTACCCTTTATTAGGTACTAGGCTAAGCACCTAGTTCCATTACTATGGAGGAACTACTACCCTTCACGACACAACACCTAATCTCAAGGAGATCTACTCCTTGTTACAACACCATCAAGGATATCACCATCCTTGTAAATAAACAAATACTTATATGTATAACGATGCACCTCATCGATTATACGACCTAGGTATTCTTCCCAAATGCTACTTGATTTGATTCTTCGGCATCCTTCACTAATGCCTTTGACACAACGCTTGGCACCCTTCACTAATGCCTTCGTTTTGACACCTTTCGCCTTCTTCAATAATGCTTAGACACGGATGATGAACATCTTTCTCTAATGCTTTCATCTTGACACTTTCGGCATTCTTCACTAATGCCTTCAATCCAACATCTATGGAGAAAGGAAGAACTATCAACAAGAGAACCTTAGTTGTCTTGATGATGATGAAGCATGGCAACTCATGGACTTGAGCTTGCACGTCTTCAAGAAGTGGTGATCTCTCCTTAAAGAGGAACCTAGAAGATTACACAAAAACAAAAGACAAACTACATAGATCACTTGGATCTGAGGTTAGAGGGTTAGAATACTTGGGGGAAGTATGTGTGTAAAATTGTGAATAGAAAGGAAGAAATGGCTCTCTATTTATAGAGAAAATTCTCTACTGTTCCCCGGATCCCACGGATCCCTTCCACTTCGGATCCGGCTAGCACAAAGCCAGGGATCCGTGGAACGCTCCTCTTTGCCCATGGGTATTTTTGGTTATGGGTCATGGGTTATGGGTTGATCCATGGTTTTCTTTCTAGATACAATGAGCTTGGTTAAGTGGTATATATAAAACCATGGGTTATGGGTCAATACCATTTGCTAGTTTTTACCCATTTAGTATATACTTGTTTTTACCCATTTTAGTATACTTAGCTTAAGTATATGTTAACCCAATATGTAAACACTAGTTGTTGTACATATGTATTTAAATCATAAAATCACTTATACTTGTTTTAGTGTTTTATGTGAAAACGTAAGTGTGTTAGGAAACTATTAACTCAAACTATTTACGTATTATATTTGTTTCGTTAAAATGATTTTACGTTTGTTATCGACAAAACATTAGAAGATCGTAAAATATAAATAAAGGTTTTTATTGCTTATTTGTATTAACAATCTTCCCCTTTTTGTTGATGACAAAACATAAAATTATTTTAAGGAAAAGCTAAAATTGTAAAAGTTTGAATTTGTAGTTTTACTTTCTTCTCCCCTTTTGTCGAAACAAAAGTGTTAAAAGAAGCTAACACAATTTTATAAGAAAAGGTATGTAAAAATGTAAAGAGAGCAAGTGACGGAATGGTACTCGTCTTAACTCCCCTTGACGAGTCCATCCCCTTGAAAGGCGTCAAGGACATGACGTAAAATAAACTAATTGTGTTTGCAATTAAGTTTGCAAATGGTTCGTCTAAGTGACGAAAACGTGCTCCCCCTTGAAGATTGCAAAGATGCAATGGGGTATCATGAAGTATAATCCAAAAACGGTTTAATTGTTGCAAATGTTTTTGCAATATCGTTTGACACAAAGCTCCCCCTAGCTTTATGGTGTCAAAAAATCTTCATATGCTAATTTGAAAATCTACAAAGTTAAGGTTAGAAAACAAGAGTATAACGCATAATTTCCTACAAGTAAAACTCAAGTTAGTAGAAATTTGTGCTTCTGATCCACGGATCCCACGGTTCCCTTCTTGAAGGGATCCGTCCAGGCATTATGGAGGAATCCGGCTGTCTGTTGACAGTTTCTTTAGCAATGAGAGTGTTTCAATCAATGCTAATGAATATGAGAGGTAGATATGATATATCAAACACAACACATAAAGCACATAACAACTATGACAAGAAAAATATTCATTCAATAAAAACAAGAGATGATCAACCAAATCTCTAAAACTAAGAGAATGAACTATTCATACAAGCGCTACTAATGCTAATGAGTTATCCTAAACATTCTAAGTTTGAGCTTGTAGTTCATGTATCAATCTTTCTAGTTCATGTATCAATCTTTTAGCATGTTTACAATGATAGCAATCCTTGTTATGGTTTTGAGTTTCTTGAAGTGGAAGTTCAAGTGAAGTGGGTTGAGGATCTTCAAATGAAGGAGGATTTGGTGGAGACTCATTACGTGATGGCTCTACAATGTTTGAGGGTGGAGGTAAAGAAGCATCAAATTCCATGTGGTCGGGTGGTTGCCTTTGATGTCTTCTCATAATCCAAAATGGAGTATTGGGAGGAATGATAGAGTTTACTTTTGGAGCAAGTGTTCCTCAAACTTTTCAAGTGAATTTGTTGGTAATGGTGAAAGATGAGATGGCCAAGAAGGTAAATCTTCTACATTGTGAGAGTGTGGAGACGATTGTGAGGTGGCTCTAGGTACTAATGATGTTGGTTGAGTTGTGGAGGGTATGTTTGGTATAGTAGAATTAGGTGATGAAATCCTAGTGGGAACACTTTTCTTGGGAATTAGTTTGATTGGTTTCCTTGGTGTGGGAGAAATCCTAGCATTGGTGGACTTAGGAGATGATTCGGTTGAGGAAACTTCATGTATGATTCTAGCAAGTTTCTTGGTGGTTCTTGAGTGGATGAGTTAGCACTATGAGCCTTTCTCATGATGAAATGACTAAAGGAAATGGTTTGCAATTGTTGATGATTGTGTTTGTGTTTGATGACTAAAGTGTTTTAGCACATGGCTTATAAAGGGAAGAACTTGGCAATTGCATTTAAGACTTAATCCACTAAAGTTCTTGGAAATGTGATGATTAACATGCACAAGGTTGAGATTCAGAGTTTCACTGATCTAGGAATTCATTTAAGATGAGATGGAGTGTTTGAGTTAGTAAGATGAGTTGAAATGATTGTTTTAGCAATGTTTGACACAACTGTCACCGGATCCCACGGTTCCCTCCTTGGAGGATCCGGCTAAACTATTCCTAGGGATCCGGCTCTCAGTGATTATGACAGGTTTGAAATGAGGTTTCTAGGAGCTAAAGCCTATCTTATTTTGAGTGTTTCAGTTCTCCTAAGTGTTTTAGGATGAGAGGATACTTGAATGATCAAAGGTAATAAGTGTTATAGCAAATGATTGTTTCTTATGGAAAGGAGATGGGACAAGATGACTACCAATGGATGTCCAAGGATAACACTAAGAGTTTTGTGGTGTTAAGTTATAGTAAATGATTCTAGTGATCAGATTTAAGCTTGAGGTAAAATTTGAAAAAATCTTAAAAATCACAAGAATTGAAAAAGCTAATTTTTTGTATCACATTGAGATAAAAATGGTTGGAGACAATTTCCTAAAATTGTTTAATTTGTACACTTAAGTGTTTTGGAAGATGAGAAACATTTTGTGAGTTATTGAGGCGGAAATATGGTGAGCTTTGATGTGTTGATAAATCAAGAGGCATTTTGACTAAGATTTTAAGTAAGCCTTTAGTGAGTCTAAGCCTTTCTCATCCTTGAAATGGTTCTAGTTGGATTCTAAAATCGTATGCTTAGCTAATGAGATGTTATCTAGAAAGTTATCTTGATACAAGACATGCTGAATTGCTGATCTGATGTCACGGATCCCATGGTTCCCTCAAGGAAGGGATCCGGCTAGGCTAATCCTTGGGATCCGGCATCTGCAGATCAGAATCTACACAGAAATGATGTGCAGATTTTGCACACTAATAAATCTATAAGTAAAGCAATAGGAACAAGTATGTCATCACAAAACACCACTTATAAAAGTATGATAAAGTAACAATATCCAAATTTCCATAAACCAAAAGAACTAACACGTAATCATCCAAACATAAAATAAACGAAAATAAGCACAATCCTATTGTCTCTTTCGTCAATCCTTTCTTTTCCTTTTTGACGGCTTAGTGAGGTTGTAAGCGAGGTTTTGAATCATGCCCCTCAATTGTTTAAATTCCGCGGTCTCGTTTGGAATGGTTGGAAGTTGTTCGTGGTATTCAAGGATTTCTAATTTGATGTTGGCTAGGGGGTCGACATCTTCCTCATCTTCATCTTCTTCTTCACCGGCCGAGGAGTCCGAGAGAGCTTTAGGTTTCTTTCCATTAACCTTGAAGCGTTTAGAGGGTATTTTGGTAAGAGGTACCATTACATGATCGGCAAGGAAATGATCATTGTTGATAGGGGATGGTTGCAATGCACTAACATACTTACAAAGTCGTGTTAGGAGCATACCATATGGAAGTACCATGTTGGAAGCTTTGAATACCCCAGCCATTCTCCTTACCATGTAATAGGCGAGATTAAATGGCTTTTGGTGGATAAGACAATAGATCATTTGCACAAGACATGCGTTTGGATGATCTTTGTTTCCAACTAGACTTATGACGTTTTCCTAAGGATTTCTTCCCATTTTTAAACATGGGATGGATTTCAAAAGTTCCATTTGAAAGGGATTACGGTGAATGAGCTTCTTGTTTCGATCGAAGCGGGATTGGTCGGCTCTTATTTTGAAAATGGTGTCTCGGATGGTTTCGGGTTCATCAAGAGGAGTATGGTACATTGGTTTAGGATCGAGTGCAAGGTTTTGAGTGTTAATTGCCCAATCTTGAGAGTACATACAAATTCCTTCACAAGGAATGCGAAGAATTTGAGCAAAGGTGTTGAGAGGAAGAGTGCAGTTTTGTTTATTGATGATGAAAGCGATTGAAATGCTATCATCGACGTTTCGAATGATCCTAATGCTTCTATAAAATTCAAAGATAAAGACTGGACAAATTTGTTCATCAATGTCAAGAAGAAAATCAAAATTGATTGCCGAGAAGACTTGACGAATGTCGGTATCTTCAAGGAAACATTCCTTGATTACACGACCTTCATGGATAAGTTGTTTTTCGAGCTTTTTGAAGACCTTGCGGTCAATTTTTAAGAGTTCCTCATTACGATAATAATGAGTAAGGTAGTGAACGGTATCATGATGATCTTGTTGAGTAGCTTTGGGCATGGTTGGTCCTAAAAAACACAAATTTTTCAATTAGGTAAAATTAGTTGTGGTGGGTTTATGGTTTTGATTTGTATTAACAATGTTGTGAACACAATTTGATCTTAGTTATGTTAAAAGCCCCTTTTCATGATTAATTTTTAAAAACCCTAGTTAAAATAATTGATTTGAGATTTGTGAAACCATAAACTCTAGAATTAGGATGATGAGAATTAGAACAAGTTAATGTAACTACTTACAATGGTGTTCTAGGAAGGAATACTTGAGATAATGGAATCCAATGAGGATGAAATCAGTGGTGTATTCGTTTTTGTGTTATGTGAGTAGAGGGAAAAGATCAATGGTTAATTTTTGAAAGCGTATAACTGAGTTACGTTCCACGGTTCCCCGGATCCTTTGTTTTGGGATCCGCTAGTACAACTAGAGGATCCGCCTCTGTCGTGGATGAAAAGAAGTTGTTTGGCATTATTTTTGTAGTAGGGTTATAATTTAGCTTGCAAAAAAATAGTTCGGAGGTATTAGATGAATATTGGTTTTGAATGACGGATTTTGATGAATCACATATCGATGGTTCATATGTGATGACGGCGTTGGTTTGATGAATCAAAAGGAGTATCATTCCCGATGATGAAAAAGACGGAAAAGTGACGAAAGAGACTTCTAACGATATTAGTGATTAATAAACAAAGAGAACTTATGAAAATAAATTGAACTCATGTAACCTATCTAATGAAAAGTAAAACATACCTCTATGCTTCTTGGTTTGGCATAATACCAAAGCTACTTCATGAGCTTTTAAAGTAATCCTTTGTACTTGGTATACGTAAGCTGTGATTACTTTTTAGATCCTTCCTTGAATGTTGGCCTCATTATTCTTTGAATGAAGATTATGGAGAGATTCTAGCATGAAGATTTCTTAGGAACAAAAGTTGTTAGAATCATCTATCAATTTCCAACAAAATGATTTAAAAAAAATATGACCCAAAAAAAAATCCTTCTTTGTAGTTTTCAAACATACACGGATCGTATCAAGTCTTTAAAGTACAACATACTTTAAAAAACTTGGTAACGAAGCTCTGATGCCAATTGTGGAAAACTAGAAGGGGGGGTTGAATAGTTTTACCAATTTAAAACTTCCTTTTAAATATTTAGATCAACTTATGTCAATCTATTTGGTTGTTTACGTTGGACGTTGATAGATAGATATATAAACGTTTAATGAAAGATAAAGAGTAAGAAGCACATCACCACAACACAAGTTATTTATAGTGGTTTGGCTACAAGGACACCTTCCTTGCCCTACTCCACTCCCCGAGTCACCTACTCGAGAGTTCGTAAAAACTACACCAATCTCCTTATGGCGGAGAAGCCTTCACAACGTCGCTTAACCTTTTTCCGATACAAAGCTAAATACCGAGTTCCTTCACACCAAGGCGAACCACACCTCACACAACGTCGCCTACCCTTTATACGGTGCTAGGCTAACCACCGAGTTCTTTCACACCAAGGAGAACTAATCCTATCACAACGTCGCCTACCCTTTATTAGGTACTAGGCTAAGCACCTAGTTCCATTACTATGGAGGAACTACTATCCTTCACGACACAACACCTAATCTCAAGGAGATCTACTCCTTGTTACAACACCATCAAGGATATCACCATCCTTGTAAATAAACAAATACTTATATGAATAACGATGCACCTCATCGATTATATGACCTAGGTATTCTTCCCAAATGCTACTTGATTTGATTCTTCGGCATCCTTCACTAATGCCTTTGACACAACGCTTGGCACCCTTCACTAATTCCTTCGTTTTGACACCTTTAGCATTCTTCAATAATGCTTAGTCACGGATGATGAACATCTTTCACTAATGCTTTCATCTTGACACTTTCGGCATTCTTCACTAATGCCTTCAATCCAACATCTATGGAGAAAGGAAGAACTATCAACAAGAGAACCTTAGTTGTCTTGATGAAGATGAAGCATGGCAACTCATGGACTTGAGCTTGCACGTCTTCAAGAAGTGGTGATCTCTCCTTAAAGAGGAACCTAGAAGATCACACAAAAACAAAAGACAAACTACATAGATCACTTGGATCTGAGGTTAGAGGGTTAGAATACTTGGGGGAAGTATGTGTGCAAAGTTATGAATAGAAAGGAAGAAATGGCTCTCTATTTATAGAGAAAATTCTCTCTTGTTCCCCGGATCCCACGGATCCCTTCCACTTAGGATCCGCTAGCACAAAGCCGAGGATCCGTGGAACGCCCTCTTTGCCCATGGGTATTTTTGGTTATGGGTCATGGGTCATGGGTTATGGGTTGATCCATGGTTTTCTTTCTAGATACAATGAACTTGGTTAAGTGGTATATATAAAACCATGGGTTATGGGTCAATACCATTTGCTAGTTTTTACCCATTTAGTATATACTTGTTTTTACCCATTTTAGTATACTTAGCTTAAGTATATGTTAACCCAATATGTAAACACTAGTTGTTGTACATATGTATTTAAATCATAAAATCACTTATACTTGTTTTAGTGTTTTATGTGAAAACGTAAGTGTGTTAGGAAACTATTAACTCAAACTATTTACGTATTCTATTTGTTTCGTTAAAATGATTTTACGTTTGTTATCAACAAAACATTAGAAGATCGTAAAATATAAATAAACGTTTTATGGCTTATTTGTATTAACATTATCTCTAGGAGCTTGATGAAGGCCATCTGAGCCTTAATAACTTTTTAGACTTTGTTTGGATGTTCAGGATCCTCAAAACCAGGAGGTTGTTTTACATAGACTTCCTCTGTAGTTTTGCCATAAAGAAAGGCACTCTTGACATCCATTTGATAAACATGAAAGCCCATATAAGAAGCAAAAGAAAGGAATAATCTAATGGCTTCAAACCTTGCTACAGGAGCAAATACTTCATCATAGTCCATGCCTTCTTCTTGTCTATATCCTTGTGCAACTAATCTTGCTTTGTTCTTGATGACATTCCCACTTTCATCTCTTTTAGCTCTGAAAACCCATCTTGTACCAATGACTTTCTTTCCATCTGGTAGATCACATAGTACCTAAACATCTTGAAGTTTGAATTGACGAAGTTCTTCTTGCATGGCTTCAACCCAAATCTCTTTGGCTAAAGCTTGAGCTACATTCTTGGGTTCTTCTTGAGAGATAATGCAGGTAAACAAGCATGTTTGTTGATCCTTATGATTCAGCCTGTTTTGTTTATAAACAAAGCTAAGTAAAGCATTATGTGGCTTAGATAAACCTTTAGCTTTGGTTCTTGTGAGCACTCGAGTAGAAGGTCCAATGATTTGACCGATGGGATGATCTTTATGAACTCTTAATGTAGAGTCTGTGGAACTTCAAGATCATCACCCAATTTGTGAAATCGGCTCCTTCATTGGAATTTGAGAAAATACCTTCATCACCTAATTCATCATCGGTGTCTTCTAACCTGGGCATGTTAGGATCATTCAAATCATTAGAATCTTGTCAATTGGTGCAACAAGATGCTTTGATCCAAATCTTGTGATCCAAGTACTATGAGAGTAATCTGTAGATGTACCCTTTTTCTCTGCTTCCCCATAAGCTCTTCTTTGATCATCCTCATAAGATTGTGCTATTGTTTCTTGAAAAACATCCTATTAAGTTCATCTTGAATAGCTTGATCTTCAGCAGACAAAGTAGATTTTGGTTCAACAGTACTTTTCTCATTCTCAATAGATATAGGTTCTTCATCAGGAACATCATCAGGTCTAATATTGACTCCATGAACAATGTACTGTAAATCGTCTTCTTTGTGAACAACTTGATTTTCATTTCTGACAGGAACATAGTTCATAGAAGGAGTCAAAACATCAAGATCAAACATCCAATCAGGACCTTTACCCTTTTGATTTTCTTGATCTTCTAAAAATTCAACATGAAGACAATCTTGAACCTTTTTGGTAACCTTGTTGTACACTCTAAATCCTTTGCTATTGGTACAATATCCCAATAAGTATCCTTCATCTGACTTGCCATCAAATTTGCCAAGAGTATCAATAGTATTGAGAATAGTCAGAGGGCATCCAAAAGGTTTCATAAAATGAATATTGGGTTTGTTACCTATAAGCAACTCATAAGGTGTCTTCATCTGAGGTTTAGTGACTGATACTCTATTCAAGACATAACAAGCAGTACTTATAGCTTCAGCCCAAAATTGAATAGGTAATAGGGAATCTGCAAGCATTGTTTTGGCGGCTTCTATCAAGGTTCTGTTCTTCCTCTCTGCAACTCCATTTTGCTGTGGAGTTCTAGCAATGCTAAACTCCCTCTTAATCCCTTTCTTGGCACAAAATTCATCCATAAACTTGTTCTTGAATTCAGTCCCATTATCACATCTAATACCTCTTACTTTGAGTCTCAATTGATTTTCAAGGGCTATTATAAGATCATGAATAGCATCAAAGGTTTCATCTATAAATCCCAAGAAAAAGACCCAACTAAATCTACCGCAATCATCTGTTACAACTAAGCAGTACTTCTTCTTGTTTAAGCATGCAACAAAAACAGGTCCAAACAGATCCATGTGCAACAACTCTAAAGGTTCTCTAATAGTTCTTTCCTCAATGTTCTTTCATGAAGCTTTGTGTTGTTTACCCTTCTTGCACGCCAAACATGAATGATCATTCTTGTATGTTTTGGAAGGTAAACCTCTAACTAAATTGCCTTTAACCAACTTGTTGATATTCTTGAAATTCACATGACCTAATCTTCTATGCCATAGATGTGCTTCTTCAAGTGTTTCCTTTGCTACTAAACATGTTGCTCTTTCAGTAGAGTTAAGATTCTTCATATCTAGACTGTACACATCATTGGTTCTTGGCACTCTCAGTGTTACCAAGTGATCATCAACAAGCTTGAACTCAGGGGAAAGAATAAGACATTATGTGTTGGTGAATAACACAGGGTGCTACTTGTCACAGATCTGAGATACTGAAAAAAGGTTGAACTTGAGCTCCTTCACATAACGAACATTCTCAAAATCTATGCTTCCTGCCTTGATGGTTCCTTTTCCAGTAATTCTACCTCCATTAGGATCATTACCAAATGCAACTCTTCCTCCAAAATAAGATCTAAAATCTGACATAATCTCTTTGTCTCCTGTCATGCTTCTAGAGCAACCACTATCAACAATTAAATGATCTTTAAGCTCCTCTTCTGGGTTGCCCTGCACAAAGATGAAAGAGTTAGTTATTTTTAGGAACCCAAGCCATTACTGACTTGTGTTCCCCTTGTGGAGTGACATACTTAAATTCTTTAAGTATGTAATCTCCTTATTCTGAAAACATGATCAATTATTTTCGTTTGTTCCAAAACTTGTGGTGGTTTTTCAACAAAACACTCTTTTTCATCAAAATTCTCTTTTTCTTTTTCAACAAAATTCCTTTTTTCACCCTTACTTGCTGAAAGTACTGTTTGTTCCCCATCAGTACTTTCTTTCTTAACCCAGTTGGTTTTAACTTTGTTTGTAGATTTCTTTGATCTAGATACTCTATATGAGGTGTAACGCCTTCTAGGTTGATAGTAATTGGATCTCCTAGGGCTTTCATTCCAAAAAGTGCTAGCATTACCTTGATCGGGTGAAAACCTAGCAGTACTTTGAGAAGGTACTGTTTGAGAAAACTTTGTCTTACCAGTACTTTTAAAAGTGCTTGAGGGTACCGGTGGTTTGGAAAAAGGTCTTTTCTGGTGAGGGTACCTATAGTCTTTTGAGAAATTACTATGGTTAACCCTATGTGAGTGATTCCAAACTAGTTTATTCTCCCTTGGCTTATGGTTGGTAGATGTGGTCTTTGGGAATTTGCTTAAATATTCTGAGTGAAAGCCACAGTCCTTAATCAAATGATCAGGACTATAACAAACAAAACATAATTTTTAACTAAATGACATGTTTCAACCCGAATATCTTACCTGATTGACTAGGTCATAGACCCCGCGCTGACATCACCAAGGACTATTTCTGCTAAAAGCAAGTCATCGCAAGGAAGAATTGAGCTCAAACTATTGTTGTATGGATCTTGCTGGAATCCCTCAAGTGCTGTACATATATCACCTACAAATATGCAGAATTTATAACATTTTTAAGCCGCTCGTTATCCACATACTTTGTGCCAAGTGAAAAGGGTGGAAAATGTAAAGTACCTCGATAAGAAGAAGTATAGCCCGAAAAATAGCCAACAAATAACGGTTATTAACCAACACAACATGATCAATCTGCATTGTAACAAATAAAAAATAGTGTGAGAAACTTGATGATTTCTTTATAGTGAGTAGACATGAGGATGAGTTATCTTGCTCTACTTACATGTGAAGAGCTCGCCTTATCTTAGTGACCCCGACAGCTGCATGACACAAAGGAATGTCTTTAATCTGTAGCAGAACCAAAAAATCCATAAATTTGTTGGAAATTTAGTGCACTTGTGGAATTAGTTCACACTTGGTTTTGGGTAAGGAGGTACGGAGTATACACCCATGAGGTCCTTGAACACCCTGACTCTATGGTTGTTAGTACTGCTAGTGTATTGGTTACTACTGCTAGTGTAGTAACTGATGGTTCCTACTAGTAGTGTATTGGTTCATGCTGCTAGCGTATTGGTTACTACTGCTAGTGTAGTAACTGATGGTTCCTACTGGTAGTGTTCTGGTTCCTGCTGCTAGTGTAATGGTTCCTACTGGTAGTGTTGCAGTGATTAATTTGTAACAGCTTTGACTAATTCAAGTTGGTATTATGACCACGTTTAATTGGTCATGTAACCACTATTCCTATGATACTGGAGGTTTGTTATGGGTGATTAATTGGCCGTTAATTACTCATAAAGTCCACTGACTAGGATTGAGTGTTCTCTACCATATATAGAGAATGTCAATCATTAGCTTGAAATATACATAACTAGTAGAAACAAACAAAAAGCTTAAACACTTATATGCGCAAGGGTTATTGATTTGTGCCTAATTCAATAACAAACATTTGGTCTTATCCCAAGTAACTATTCGTGTAACCCAGGCATAGGGTCGAATAATTTACTTTGGAAAGTGATAACACGATTCCAAGTAATATCCGGTAACCACCTAGTGGTATTGCGTTGCTACTGATTATCTTACCCTGCTGCTGGGCGAATATCCACCAACAAAATTTGACTAAAATTATAAATTGTATAAAATTGAGGTAGAAAAGTTGAAGGGGACTGCACATGCTAACCCTCTAAGTTTTTTTTTTGTTTTTGGAATGGATCATAGACTTAAATTGGTGAAAAACTCACCTATTTACGCAATAACGACAACCAAATTCAGGGCGAAAATAATTGTACTCACAATATACGTGCAATCATAAGCACAACTGCTATTTAGCAACACAAAATAAAGGAGTTGCCTCAAAAAAAGAGAGAGAGAAACTAATATAACTATATAAGGACTAATAGTGTTTGTGTTAAATGACACATACATAATGCGAAGGCCTAGATCAATCTTATGCCGATTCTTTCTAGCTTGGCGTTGAATATTATCAGCTGTAGAGTCAAGCCTCCGAGAAGTGGAGTCAAGGAAGCGTGTGGTGCTTAAATCAACATTTGTTCCTTCTAAGTTGGTTCGTGTCATTTTCAATGCTCCAGTTGTATTATATATCGTCATTGATGCCTCATCAGTGGTATCGATAATAATATCAATAATCTTCTCCCCTCGAATGGAATTTAGCATTCCCTCCATGTACTAAGCCGGTTCCAACTCTGCAAAACAAATGTCAACTGTTTTAGTACTCACCACTAGTGTACAGCCCAATGTTGTGCACAACTTAATCATGAGAGTTGGAATAACACTGAAACTTACATGTCTAAAAGAGTAAAGAAAGCTGCAAGAATGACGTGCCAAAGGTAATATTGCTCGTGAAACTTTGGTTTTTTAATTTCTTCAATTTTCTCGTGTTTCTATTGCAACAAGTTGTTGCAATAAGGAATATTCTAAAAACAACGCCACATAAGAGCCATAGGGCTGCAAGCACATATCCTGCTATTCCTGTGTATGCAGTTGACTGCAACAATGTCACAAAATAGTAATGTTACTATAATACTATCTAAGTTTCTCTTCTATTTCAATAATAAAAACAAATGTCAACTGTTTTAGTACTCACCACTAGTGTACAGCCCAATGTTGTGCACAACTTAATCATGAGAGTTGGAATAACACTGAAACTTACATGTCTAAAAGAGTAAAGAAAGCTGCAAGAATGACGTGCCAAAGGTAATATTGCTCGTGAAACTTTGGTTTTTTTAATTTCTTCAATTTTCTCGTGTTTCTATTGCAACAAGTTGTTGCAATAAGGAATATTCTAAAAACAATGCCACATAAGAGCCATAGGGCTGCAAGCACATATCCTGCTATTCCTGTGTATGCAGTTGACTGCAACAATGTCACAAAATAGTAATGTTACTATAATACTATCTAAGTTTCTCTTCTATTTCAATAATAAAAACTTTTAGATCAACATCAATAAAAACTGAACTTACGCTCCAGCAATAATAGCAAAACTGGTTAAAAAGGTACGAAGAGCCCGGTTGTGAGTCTAGTGCTTGAGGAACTTTGTTCCCATAGCCACTATCAACAAGGGCTCAATTTGTTTTCGCATAGAGTCCCTCCCCCTTTGTGCCCTCATGCAAACCGGGCTCTTTGTACCTTTTTAACCGGGATCTATGCCTTTTTTTAGTAGTGGCGATGTAGGAGGAACTTTATTCCCATCTTTGTCATATAACGCAAAACTGAAGAAATACAACAACAATCAACATAAATACAGATCTAAAGCTATATGTACACTCTCCAATAAAATTAAACCACATTCATGAGCTAAAAGACATAAAAACAACTAAGATACCTCTCTAAGTCATGGTCATACAACACTGAGTTATCACCACTTGTACGATATAAAGGCAATCTGAGCCTTCCAATGAGAGGCGCCAACGGATTCTCTTTGCAAACTCCGTGCAACCTGCAACATTACCAAAAAAATAAATTCATTATAAATATACAACTATCATATTATAAATCGACATAGCTCATAGTAGTCGATATTGTGAAATCAGTCCTCACCATGATGCCCCAAGGTCTATAGGAAAACCAAATGAGTAATCTGTACAAACTCAACCACTAAGCGTAAGTAAGTTTGTTGGGAATAACAGTTACCACTGATACGCTTGTGGTTAACACTGCTAAAGATTACACTAACAGTGGAAACTCATTACCACTGCCAATACATTATTACCACTGCTATTAGGATAATTGTTATGTATCCGTATATTGATAAGTATAGAAAAGATCTTGTGTATATTCTAAATTGTTAGGATTATACTTATCTTGTAAAGGACTCCTTGTGCTATAAAAGGAGATCCTAGGTCATTGTCTAGAAAAAAAAATTACTCACGTATTATTCATATAAGCTTCAAGGTGTAACCCTAGTGATAAGCAAGATCACTCGTATTATTTCTTAATAATATTGAAGCTTTGTGTTAAACTGTTCTCATTTACATTAGATCATATAAACCATCTTCTAAGTATTACTAAGTATATTCCGCGTGCTTATTAATATAATTCAAAATATCACTAACACAAGGTGTGTGTTTAGATCCATCAAGTGGTATCAGAGCGAAGGTTCTGACATTTTGATTTAGAAGATCCAAGGAATAAGCTTAACCTACTCACTCAATTCAATGGAGATGGAAAACAACCAGTCCAACAGTTCACATTGGAAACCCTAGTTCTCTCTCTCTTTAGGCGATTTCCAGCCGCCACCTTTATGTTCTTTTTCCGTCTAAACTGACCTTCAAATCGTATCTCTAGCTTTTTGGTATGCAATCGGTTTGTTAGGTCGTGTCTTATAGAGGTGGCGCGCTGTGATTTATCACATCCATTACCCTTAATCGCACCCCACTTATATATCTAGGGTTTGTTTGTGGTTATCGTCTTTTGAATTTCAGCATATAATATTTACAAGTAATCGCTACTGCTTCTATTACCCTTAGTCTAGGGTTTGTTAGGGTTTTGATTATATGTTGTGGGTTTTACAATCGTGTTTTCACAGATCTATCTCTTATCGAATGGGATTGGTTTTTGGTATTGAAGCTTAAACGTTATCAACCAGTATCCTTTTTTAGGGTTTTGGATCTATTTGATTCATGAAACTAATGTTTCTTGCTGGTGGGTGATGCAATATCTGCTCGTGATTGTTTGATTTATTACAGGTTCTTAATATGATGTAAGTGTTATATGTTAGTGGGTTTTAGAGAGATGGAAATCAAGTTTTAGGGTACTCTTGTTCAAAAACCTTTGTCTCGATTCCATGGACCTACCTGATGGTGTTGGGCTATATTCGAGTTCTGTGGTCTGTTATGCGAGGTTTTTGGCCCATAATGGTAAGTTATTGGTGCATCACTGTCACACAGGTATGGTCGTTATTGATATAATCGACCCCTTTGGGTGTCGTTTAGGTTCAACTGCTGTTGTTGGGAGGTACTAATATGGAAGTGTTGTCGCTTGGATTCGGTGCTGGGGCACCATTATTGCGAATACTGTTAGGAATTGGAAAATTTCTTAGTGAAGAGTCGGTCACCCCAAATGTTATCTAGCTTAAGTTAGCTCGTAGACTTGTCGTTAGTTACGTTATTTATCAGTTTATTAGTTAGTTATTAGTTTTGGTTTGGCTGAGTGCAACACCGTGGAGGAAGGACGGGTCTTTACCCATTGTATCCACGATCCACAGGCCGATAGGAGGTCGTGTATTTGTAGTATAAATACCCTTCCATCCATGGAAGGGTGGTGCTTCTAATCTAATCTTTCACTTTTGTAAACCAACTCTCTACCAAGAAACACCCAACTCTCTAACTTTCTCTCTAATGGCTAACATGTATTTTGATCTCCCAAGACCACCGAATCATCAACACAATAATATTTGGATCCTAACAATTGGTACCGAGCCAAGGTTTTGTGTGTTGATGATTTTGTTTTTGTACATGGTTTTAAGCGGTTCGTGTAGTTTGGTGGTCGGATTATTTGGCTTCCGTTTTGGGTAGACTGGTTTTAACACATGTTGTGGTATATTTTGATAAAATATCTCCTACGATTATTTCATTGTCACATCTGTCTTGTGTTTGTTTGTGGTCCAAGTCTGTTAAATTATGTGGTCATATTTTTCATCAATGTTCACATCAATGTTATAAAAGTTATGCAGTCAAAGGGTCTCGTCTTGTGGTCAAAATGGGTATAAACATGAATGTTCATAGTTTTTTTCTGGGTAAGTATGAAGCTGATTCTTGCTAGCGACTTGTCGAAAAGTGTCCAGATGCTATGTACCTGAAATAGCGACTTATCCATGGTATACCTAGCGACTTGACATTATTTAATGTCAAGCTTAATTGTAAAGAAAATATCAATGACTTGACTATTGAGTTGAGTCAATAGCGACTTGCCTGAATTTGATAGCTAGCGACTTACTCTTAAGAAAGGTAGCGACTTGCTCAGCGAGTTGGCTTAGCGAGTTGCTTAGCAACTTGACTTAGCGAATTAGCTAGCAACTTGGTGACGGTTTGACTTTTGAGTCAAACCGAATGGCTAGCGACTTAGTCTTAAGACCTAGCTACTTGCTTTAACAGAAATGATGAAGGAGAACGACTGACCATGACCACAATACACAAAACCATATACCATTAATCACACTACTCAACCTCAGTTGCTACAAACATCATCTGTCAACAATATCCAAAATAAAAGGTAAAGAATCTCAGATATGTTCTCATGTTGTACAAGTTAATGAAGACTTTTTTAAAGGTCAACTAACATGAGTTTAACATTCCATCATCAATCCAACTCTTAATGTCTCAAGCTTCTATTGACTGTTCGAATGATTTGAAAGAGAGTCCAAGATTTTTTTTTCCAACTCTAATTCCATTCGATGTGTTTCTGTTAACAAAAACTGAATGAAAATAAGCTATATTGTTTTATCGACAATGATATATGACTACAACATGACTTCATCTTAAATAAATCACTACCAAATCTCAGATACTTCTTCGTGTTTATCAAGGATATACCAAGACTCAAAGGTCACTTAACACAAAGTATTTCATCACTGATTTAAAGGATATTTGACATTATTCGAGCCAAAAAGTCAAAGAATTTAACAACGATGTTATTTCTTGTGACTTGATTCGTTAAATTTAAATGAGAGACAAGTCAAAGGCTCAAAGGAAATACTAATATTACAAGATCTCAGCTTTGTTCATATTTGTGAATGGTTCTAACAACACATAGATCTCGAAAGATCTACTCACATAAGAACGTGTGCCTCATAGATCAATTTAGGAATTTCATCCTTTTAAATATTCGAATCCTTGAAGATAATCAACTATCAAGTATGATAATTGTTTATTCTCCTGATACAGTCAACATAAACAAAGTTAGAGAAGTTGTGTCCTACCCGAAACCATCCCTGTGGCTTATTGACTCTGTTGCCATCCCTGTGGCATACATCTTTGGCTGGTACAAGACCTTCGAGCCAACCCTGTGGCGAGGATGAGATGTGATTAAACTTGGAACGATTGAATGAATGGATCAGCTTTGATAATAGATCTTGTGATTGTGAGACTGATTCGTACTCGGTTTGATATGTGATTTCATTAAGTGATGTGTTTTTTGTTATTCCCTGGTCTGAGTTGGATGAAAGAGTTTTTTTGGAGTGATATGTTGATTGAGGCGGACATATTTGTGATGTGAGATTAGGGTTAATATGAGTGTTTTTAGGGTAGGTTGGTTTTAAAACCTGTATACTCGTTAGATTTTTGGATCGGGTACTATGTTCTCAAAATGGGCCGTGTAATCAATGGCTACATCTTATTAATGGGCCACGAATCATTTTGGAATGGACTTGGGTCTTGGGTTGTTGGGCTCACGTGGTTATGAGATGCTCACATTTATTCCTAAATTATTGTTATCAATTATTTATCAAACCTTCTAAAAGTATCTCTATTTTTTTTGGACCGTATGTTGAGATTGTATCGGGGTTATTATTGAGATCATGGGCTGAAACGCATGCGTTGTTAACGTGATAAAAAGATTTAAATTGGAATGAATTGAGTCTTCATGTGCGAAATTGTGTTGTATTGGGTGATTATGTAGACCGGGTTTAATGATTTGTTATTGGATCTAATTTGTTTATGAAACGGATATGGATCGGGTCTCAAGTGGTATTTTATTCATGGGTTGATTACACTTATTAGGAGATTTGAGCTTCAATTTGGAAAAATAATTAATCTTATGAATCGAATATTCTTTGGCGGCGATTTGTATTCTGTTGGTGCATTTTGATAAAGAAATTGGTTGCGTGATGAGATTTGGTGTGATGGGGAGAGTTGTTATGCTATGCAGCTTGATACTTTGGTTTCTATATTTTCACGAGAAATATTATGTCACGGCTTGAAGGGTGTATTGGAAAATGTTGACTACAGGGTTGTTTGTTCGGTATTTCTTATTTGGATTTGAAGTGACGTTTTTCGGGCGCGTTTACTTATTTTCGTCTTCTTTCTTTCTACCCTTCCGCGAAGATGACTTGTTTGGGCTGTTATAGTGTGTGATAAAGACTTGGCGATTCAGTTACGGTTGTGATTCTTTCTCAATTAACCCACAACGTAGCTATCACTTCGGTGTCTCACGCAGTTGAGGATATGTCAAGAGGTTTTGTACATTGGGTACACCGTTTCTTCTTCACAAGGATTAGTACAAGTTTAAGTAACAAATCTGGGAATTCTACTTCATGATCAAGTTTGGTATATTGGGTTTACTTCTCCATGTGGTCACTACATTAGCTGACAGAATATGTGGATGATGTGTTTACCAAAGTGTTTATTGGATAGTTGATGATGTTGTTGATGTTGGATAATGAACTGTTGATGAACCGCTGCATGTTCCCCTAAAACAGATATTCTCTGAAACCAAAAGTCGTCATAACACATTCAAGCTGACATTGTTTACGGTTTTGTCTTGATTTTGTAAAATCCCGCGAAAGAACCTATTTCTCGGTTTAAATCATAGACTTGTAAAATCCGTGACAATGGAAACATCCTGGTATTAGTAAAGTGCATTTCGGATCTATCTTACGGTTTATTCTTGGTTTTGTAAAATCCCGAAGGAAACTATTTCTCGGTTTAAACCATAGAGTTGTAAAATCCCGTAATGATGGAACCGTCTGGAGAAAGGAAAGTGTATTTCGGGATCACATTTGATGTTGGTGCTACGGTTTACGCTTGAAGAAGGATAAAAGGTGTACTTCATGAATTGGATGTGTGTTTGGATATTCGTCATGGCGGTTTGGTTACTTCAAAGTTTTACGGGTTATGCTCATTAAACCATGGTCGGGATAAAACCATTATCAAAGTTCATTTAAATGTCAAAGAAGGCTAGATTTGAGCGATTCGAGAAGATGTGACAACGGCGTTAATTCAAGATTATTTATTTGAGGTGAAGTGAAATATCACGGCGAGTGTACTTAGTATCCGAAGGTATCGGGGATGGTTGGATGAAGATTCTTCATGATCCTTGTTCGATGCTTATTATCAAAAACAAAGACTTGGAAATCTAGTTATTGTTGGGTGACTTTTACCTTTTCTTTTACCACTTGGGGGAATTGGGCTCTTATCACCACAAGATAACTATCACTTTAAGGAGTTACGTTGTAGTGCTCAGTGTCACATTCAATTGTGGATTGTCAAGAGGTAATGTACGTCTATTACTTGATGGTTGGTTGGTTGAAGAGTATAGAGTACTTAGAGATTCAAATGGGCATGAAGTCTCGGCACCGCTCTTTGTTACATATGTGCAAGTTTAAGTCACGAGTTTGGGGTAGTTTACTTCAGGGTCAAATTCATCATATTGGGTTATCTCCATCAGCTGTCACTTCAAAGAGCCTACAGAATGATAATGGTGACGATTACATGTTTTGCTAAGAGAGCAGAAAAGAGAGAGATTATGACGTATGAACACATCAGTTCATGCCTCGTACTCTAAAGAAAAGAAATGTATACGTTTGATGCGCATTATCTTGAAAGAAGAGAAATCTTCTTATGACGTCTGCTCACATCGATTCAGCCTCGTACTCTAAAGAAAAGAAAGGTGTACGTGTCAGTGCGCGTTATCTTCTGAAGAAGAGAAATCTTCTTATTATGACCATTCTCATCAACATGCTTCATACTTTTTCCATGCGCTTCATTCTCAAGTGAACCGAGCTACTGTTGATTGTTTTCTTATTCCACTTGCTCAACTATAATGAAGATGGCGACATCATGTGCTAATTTTGTGAGGGAGAAGTGTGAATAGACTACATTTGTTGAAGATATTCACTTGTTTAATCAAGAATGGCAACTCCGTATGCAATTCTTGAGGGGGAGAAGAAGTGTGAATTTTTTGCAGTGTTGATTGATATTTGAGAATATAAATGGTCATACGGCTCTAAACTCATGTAAGAACCGAGCCTCTTCTTATCGGGTCATCTTCACATGGAGTTTTTCTCTTTTAAGAGCCGTTGGTTGACATCTTCACTCGGATTGATGAGTTTATCGACAAAGTGCTTCCGGTTAATGCTTCACGTATACATCAACATGATGATTCCGAACAATCTCTATGTTCTTGTTTGATGTGATTGGTAGTTTGGCGTTACCATCTTGTGTGTTCGCTATGCGGCCTTATTGTCGATTTCCTTGATAAACATCTTTCGTTCTTGTTTGATTGGGAGGATTCTAGTTAAGGGATTTGCAAGATGTAAGTTGATTGGGATGCTTTTGGTGATGTTCTTGTTTTGGTGAGTTGAAGATGTTAACTATCTATTCCCAATGGACAATCTTGAAGAAGGTCGAGTCTACAGTCTATTCTACATTTTTACGCTACATGTTAGAAGACTAAAAGACGAGTTGCATTGATTATCAAAAGACTTCTTCTTAATCTGGTCATTCATCATACGATTGTCGGTTTAGGGAGAGCACTAATTGGGGAGAGTGATATGTCGAATTTAAGCCCCAATTAGACTTGCTCATATTCTTGACAAGTTGATTCTCACAAAGACTTCTAAGGCTCTTCTCAGCAGATTTCTTGTATTTGGGCTTTCAAAGTGTTGCCGATTCAAGTGTCAAAACCAGCAAAGGGGAAGGAGACACGATCTAAACGCGAGTAAACTTGATGAACTTAATACTTCTAAGTAATTGAAGATATCCCGGAAGACAAATGTTATTACATGAGAGAAACTCAAGGTTTGACTCATGGCGAGTAAACTTGATGGACTTAATACTTCTAAGTGATTGAAGTTATCCCGGAAAACAAATGTCATGACCGAGAGAAACTCAAGGTTTTACTCATCAAGGCGTTTAGTGTTCTTATTCCAACTATGTGGGGAAGAGATGGAAGAGTTAGTTTCGAAGATGAAAGAGGTACACAAGTGTGTGATGATTTTGATGTTATCACAATCATCGGGGAGAGATTGTGTACATTGGGGATGCTCAAATTGCTTTACTTGAGGGCTTAATCATTGATTCGAGATATAATCACTTATTCGGTGTTGACATCCGCAGAGATTGTCACCCAGAGATAAACAAATGATTCGGCATGCTTCTTTAATGTTATCGGTTATTCTCTTTGGGCATTCGGTACCGGGTTCTTGAGCTTCATACACTTTCTTCAAGGGAGAGAAAAGTATACATCGGGGTTATTCTTTGGCTATTGGACTTAATCGCTACTTGATGGTATAAGTTTCTTTGTCTTGGTATATGTGTATTCGGGTTCGTGAGCTCTAGTCTAAGAGACCGGCGCATCAATTCGACTACGTGGGGAAGTGGTCTCTTGACACCTTTTGGAATGGATCGCCTGGACGTCGAGAGAAAAGGAATTTGAGAAGATTTTTTATGTGTGGGATGATACGTTCTTGGTATTCTATTGGATGATATAACCTCGAAGCGAAGAATCACGGTGATTATTCTTAAAAGGAGCAAGAAGTTCGATGATAATGGTGTGCTTCTTTGTGCACAGCTAAGAGAAGCTTGAAAGAAAGCTTTGAATCGCTTCGACTAAAGGATTTTCGGTTTGGGGGAAGTCGCAAAGTCTCTCTTCTCAAAGGCTCGCTTCTATCTTCTATTCGAGCCCTGGAAGCTTTGGTGGTGAATGTTTAAGGGATGATGACTTCTATCTTCTACAACGGGGCTGCTCGATATCCTTATCTCGGTACTCGTATCATCATCTTCTTTAACTATATCATCTATTCTATCCTTGTAAATATTTATTCGAAAAACAAAATAGAAAAATATAAAACCAACAAAAAGAAAATAGAAAATTATAAAACCTTCAAAAAACTCATAAAAATCAGAAAAATTTCAAAAAATACCAAAAATATGTTTTTCTATGACATGTCTTCTGGTATCGATAACATCTACGGTCTTAGAAATGTCATTCAATAATGGCACGGGACCATAGATGAAGTTCGAGCAGGAGGTGTAAATACTCTTTTCTAAACATGTCTCAAAATATGGCTTACTGATTATTTCGATCGTAACCCGGCTTCAAATAATGGCTTGCGATTATTTCGGGATCGTGACCGTGCTTAAACTATGGCTTGCTATTATTTACGATAGCAACCCGCTCTTTAAAGAAAGGAAAGTGCTACGCTAAACAATTTTCAAATATTTCGTGCACTTATCCTAAAACAATTTGAGGAAAGTATGTCGAAGAACTCTTTGCTCCTACACAAATGTTTTTCCATCTAAAATTCTTGAGAAAAATATTTGTTGTTTTTCAAAATGGTGGTAAATGAGTTGCTTGAAAATCAATCGGTTTGAGTTTTAGTAAAATTGAAAACTCAATCAATGACTTGCGCTTTTAAACCTTTTCGGAAAAATGAGTCATTGATTGAGGGGATAATGTTTTCAAATCTATATCATCTAACGAGCTTTCTTAATTATCCTACGTGCTTAACTAAAAATGATATTTGCCTGTGTCGAAGGACTAGGAATTTAGGATATGATTGTTAGGTTTAGATGATTAGAGTTTGATTAACTCATAAACCCCATGCCTTATATGATCTGATTGTTATGTTAAATTGACTTTAATTAGTCGATTGTTGTTTGGGTGATGTCGACCACCATATATTTGTATGTGTGTTCACTAACATATGCAGGTATATTGGTATAAAAGAATGTTCCCGATCCGGATCCCACTAATGAAGATGATTGGATGCCGAAAGGAAAGGGTAACGATATCTTGGGTTGACAAATGAAGAAACGAGCTTAGCGGACTTCAATGGAGAGTTGGCATGAAATGCAACGTAAGAGGTCTTCTTCGCATCGCAGATGGTTTTCTTGACAAGTGAAGAAACGGAGCTTAATTGACCTCGGTTGGCATTCAAAATGCAACGTAAGAAGAAGTCTCACCGCATCGGCAGCGGTTTTCTTCCAAGCCCTACAAACAACAACGGAAGCTTCTCAACCACCTAATGTATCTTTGTGCAGGACAAGTAGTGAATGATACCATTTTTCTAAAACTTTGAATAATATTGTTTTTGAAAATGGAAAATATTGTTTTTGAAAATAAATTGGACTAAATTTTGAAAATCACCGGACTTCATTTTATCAAAACTTAAGTCACTCAATTATCGACTTCGGTCATCAATTGAGGGGGAGAGTGATTTTAAATTAAATATTTTCAAACGATATTTCTTCATAAAAGTCTGTGTGTACGTTAAAAAGTGGTGATCTAAAGATTTAATGTTATGTCATGGTATGGTTTTCTTTAAAACTCAAAGATCTGTCAAAATGAAATTTTTTCTGTTCTTGTTTGATTGTGAAATTGTTTTATTTTACTTAAAGATCTCTTAAAAACTATCATACCTGACACTAACAATCTTTAATGTCTAGAGTTGGTCCTTATCTGTCACTTTTCAAAGTTAAATCAAGCCACGTCTTTCCCCAAATTTTTCTAAATGATTTAAATCAGTTGGGATCACAAATCTCAAATGGTTTGATATTTCTGATCGGGGTAAAGATCGTGTTTTAAATCTCAAATCTGTTTTAAATGGAATTGGTTTTAGTCCTTTAAAGGCACTCCTGCCTCCATGTGCCAAACAATTTCATACACAATGCACATGTTGAGGAGGAGGATTTATCCAAAACATGATGAGTATTTAAACCAGCCACATATTCTCCCATGTTTTATAAACCGTATTAAATCACTTGGGATCCAAAATCTCAAAGGGTTTGATATTTTGATCGGGGAGAATTTGTGATTTAATAATGAAATTTGATAAAAGGTGATCGTTTGGATTCAATTGTGCAGTCGCTCTCTCGTATGTGCTAAACGCTTTCGAATCTCGAAGCACATATTGAGGGGAGCAAAACCATCGAGGTACAAAAGTTTTTAAAAGAGATTATAAAGTACCTTGATTATGTTTTCAAATGGTTTTCTTAATGGATTTTGTGATTGTGGATGTGCTTCAAAAGAACTCTTGCCTCTATGTGATAAAAAAATGTTTTCAAATATCCTATGCACATATTGAGGGGGAGAATTTACCAATGAAAATCAAATGGCTTTTTTCGTATGAAAATTGTGATCAAAGAAAATATTTCAAAGTTCTCTTGCCTCCTTGTGCTAAACAATTTCTAAATCATATGCACATGTTGAGGGGGAGGTTTTCTAAATGATCAAAACTATTAAGGTACAAAATGCTTTGATCTCGTATCACAAGTACCTTGATTGGTTTTCCAAATGATTTTTCAATTGGTTTCATGAAAGAAAGAACAATACCAAAAGACCGACCAATTTACTTTATGCATGGAGTTATAAGGATGGTTAGGTTAGGTATTCGTTCCCACGATCCGCCGAACCGGAGGGATCTACCAGGACAATCCACTAGATAGTGTAGAGTCCTTAGGTATATTGAAAAAAGGAGAAAAGTGAGGAATGGGAAGAGTGCGGATCGAGACCGAGCTAGTATGGAATAAACCCAACAAGGTTCTAGTTATGAAGTCTCGGTAAGCTGAAGGGTTGAAGAATGAAAAGAACTGAATGTGAAAAGGGTGAAAAGAAATAGCCCTCCATCAATTCAACCTTAGGCGTAAACCGGGTTCAATTCATATACTCTTGGTTGTTACTAAGGTAACACCGGTATTGAAGACAAGACGTCATGGACCCAATGGACGCGACCGCACTAAACTTCCCAAGCTACTCAAGTTCCTCTTAAAAGGGCTTGTTTCATTCTCACGGGAACCGACATAATCTATCGACTTTCTTAGAGATTGTTGATATTGAAGAAGGAGACCCTCTTCCTAGTCTCCGACACAGGAACCAAATGTGCACTATTGAGTCTAGAGCCAAGAGATCATCCACAATATCTCGTTAGGACACTAAATTCTTGAAGACTTGCTTTTTCACACAATGTGGAAAGTAAGTACATATTAAGAGTCCCGCGATTATCCTTGTGGTATTGCCGTAACATCCGAGTGATATGAAAATATTCACGATGAAGATGGAAATCCTTCTAGAGCCAACATCAAATAAGCTCTTGGTGGGTGACATGTGAAATCTTGCAAAAGATCAAGCTTGTGACAAGCGGATAGAAACGATGGGAGATTCATTCTTGAATCAACCTTGGTCGAGAATGGAATTGACGAATACTTTTGGAAAAACCGTTCGATGTGCAAACCTTCTTTTCTCTAGCACGTCGAATGTGTATTCATTTCAAATTCAAAAGTATCTCGATTGAAAATACTTTTAGAAAACCGCTCGATGTGCGAATCTCTTCTTTTCGCAAGACGTCGAATGTGTACTCATTCTCTAATACAAAAAGTATTTTGATTGAAAATTGATCTTTCTCATAAAACCTTCGTCGTATTGCAAAACTCTTTCTTCAAGCAATACGCGATTGTTTTTCAAATCATTTTCATCAATCGGTGAATCTCAATTTGTTGGTTCACTCACTCCGTGTTTTCTTCTTTGAGACGTTCGGTTTGAGAACGCTAGAATAGTGCGAAACCTGTCAAGGAAATTCTTGAATTATACCGATCACGAGTAAGACATGTCTTGATCAACGGGAACCGTGGGCGTGTACCTCAATTCAACGAAGTGATCAAAGACACTTTTCGGCGCTTTATTGCTAAGCGTCAGATGCGGGTACACCCGACGATTGCGGTGATCGAATTGAAGAGTCATTCCAAAGCCGCATGCTCACAAGCATCCACACTTAATTTGAAGAAATCATGACCGATGCATATCTACATAAACGGTTACGATATTTTTGCTACGCTTCGCCACGCAAATATCATGAACCGATGAAGGCTTCCGCTACTCGATGGAAAGATGTCATGATTCAAAAGTGTGAGCATGTCGGTCCGAAAGTCACAACTTCACATGATGGCAACACAATAAAGGGTGATCCAGAGATTTAATGTGGTGATGATCTCAATGAAAGCTCGAAGATCATCAAAGATGTGGATCGGTTCAAAGACCTCCACGAAAGTACGGATCAATGCGGACTTTGAAGTTGCACTACAAAAGCACAAAGATTGCGAAATGAAGAATTCAAGTCTACGAGCTCAAGAACAATGTCAAGAATAGAATGCTAGGATTCGAAATGTAAAACATGGGGTGACCTCCTTAGGGGAGATTGTTAGGAATTGGAAAATTTCTTAGTGAAGAGTCGGTCACCCCAAATGTTATCTAGCTTAAGTTAGCTCGTAGACTTGTCGTTAGTTACGTTATTTATCGGTTTATTAGTTAGTTATTAGTTTAGTTTAGCGTAGTGTAACACCGTGGAGGAAGGACGGGTCTTTACCCATCTGTATCCACGATCCACAAGCCGATAGGAGGTCGTGTATTTGTAGTATAAATACCCTTCCATCCATGGAAGGGGTGGTGCTTCTAATCTAATCTTTCACTTTTGTAAACCAACTCTACCAAGAAACACCCAACTCTCTAACTTTCTCTCTCTAATGGCTAACATGTATTTTGATCTCCCAAGACCACCCGAATCATCAACACAATAATATTTGGATCCTAACAAATACTATTGAATGCTACCGGTTACTCAATTGACCTGGTGGTGTGTTTTGACGACAATCCTATCAAGTTGGTCGAGTGTTGTTTATGATTTGGAAGTTAGGGTTTTCCACAAACCTTATTTTTCGTTCTTTGATCCGTACTGAGTCATGTCACTCTCCTATCGAGATGCTTGTTCGGGGATGATGTTTAGCTTCGGATTGTTTGGGTTTCATGGTTGAAACCTAATGTTACGCATGGTCTCTCCTACCTCATTTTCTTGAGAGGCTTTTTCGTGTTGACATCAGTTGTGGTGTTCGACTTCTTATGGAATTGGAAGTTGGTGTTGCACTCGAGGGTCAAGTAATGATATAAATGAAGATAGAGTCGCTCACTATGGATGTGGTTCTACGAACCTTGTTTTTATTACATTTAGATTGTTTTTAAATGTAATTGGTTATTTTCAGCGTTTAGCTCTATGGTTGTTTTGTATGTTGCAGTAATTCGCCTATGTAACGGGCAGAGGGCATGGGATTCACCCATGTCAATTGTACTTCAAGGTTTTTTGGCGTAATAAATTTTACCAGGGTGAAAATTACTTTTTACCCGAAAACAACCAGTCCAACTCTGCTCCAAGGCTTCCTAAGCTCAAACTTAATGAGGTTGAGATGTGGAGGATAAGGATTGAGCAATACTTTCTCATACAAGACTATGCTCTATGGGAGATCATCTTAGCGGTGATTCCTTTAAGTGCATTTAAGATCGAGAAAGTTGGTGATCTGAGATGTTGTAACAGTTTACGCATTCGAGACTAATGATGAAAGAGAAAGAAGAAGAATGACCAAGGCCAAAAGTTTGTTACTAATGACTCTTCCTAAAGATCGGATCATTGCTTTCGGCAAGTACAAGACGAGAAAAGAACTTTTGAAGAGATCCGCTCGGTGTTTGGTGGCAATGATGCTACAAAGAAGACACAAAAGACATTGTTGAAGCAAAGTTATGAAAACTTCTACGCTTCAAGCAATGACTCACTTGATGACATCTTCACCAAACTTCGTAAGATTGTCACACAACCGACCGTGTTTGGCATTGAGGTAGAAAAGGAAGACCTCAATCAAGTTTCTAAGAAGTTTGCCTTCGAGTTTCATACAAATGTTACAATGCGGGAAAATAAACCAGATTGAAACTATGAAGCTCAATGATCTTTACAACAACTTCTAACTCATTTTACAAAGATTGAAGAAGGCGGAAACTTAGTACAAGCTCTAGTGACTGGCATTGTTGTCAACCTCTATTGACAAGTGATGATTACGAAGATGACAATGATGATGATTTTGCCACACCGGTTCTCAGATTTCCATGGTAATGCTAGTGTTACCACTGCAGGTTCAAAGAAGAAGATTGTTGGTATTGGAGATTCTACCTTTTATTCTTTTATCTCCACTCAAGTTAATGGCTCTATATTAACTCATGAAGACATAGAGCAAATTGATGAAGATGACTTGGAGGAGATTGACATAAAATGGCAGATAGCTCTTCTTAGCATGAGGGCTAGGAAACTCTACAAGAAGACTGACAAGCCAATTCACATCAATGGTGGAGAAACTGCAGGGTTCGATAAAAAAAAGTGGAGTGTTTCAACTGTCACAAGTTGGGGCATTTTGCTAGAGAATGCAGAAGACCAAAGAACCAGGACAAAAGGTCTACTTGGTACAAGCAAAAGAAAGAACCAATTGTGGAAGAACCAAAGGCAATGTTGGCAATTGATGGTGTGAGCTATGATTGGAGTTTCATGGCTGATGGACAAGAGGAACAACCTTCAGATGCTGCTCTTGTGTCTACAGAACATGCTCTCATGGCTTTCTCTGACTCTGAGGTACAAAACTTTGAAAGTTGTTCTAAAACATGTAGGGCCTCTAGAGAATGTGAAAGGCTTAATGAAATATTTAACAACCAAAGAACAGAGTTGTATGCTGCTAATTATACTATGTCAAACCTTAAAAGAGGCATATATGTATTAGAGACACAACTAGTGCATTATAGAGAAAATGAGTCAAAATACAATGATGATATGATTATTATTAGGAGAGAATTAGATCATAAGACAGCAGTGAATGAGGCATTAAAAGAAGAGTTTGAAAAACTTAAAAAGATAAATGAGAATGTCAATTTGACTGTTGACACCTGTTATTATCAGTCTAAGTCAATTGATAAAATTTGGAATGCTCAAATTACTAGTAAAGTTAAGTCTGGTATGAGATACAATACTGCTCCTCCACCACTAAGGGGTGTTCCATCACCTCCTGGCATAGATTTAGCTCATACAGGCCTAGAAGAATTTCAGGAACCTATTCGAGAATATGGTCCTCTCATATTTGTGACAAGTGAGGAAGAGGTTAAGCATGAACCTGATGTTTTTGAATGTGCTAGTGACTCATTAGTTGTAGATGAGAATGTTAAAAAGAATGTAGAGGCTTCTATCCCAAAAGTTGTTAATACTATTACAGAGGAACCTAGGAAACAAGTTAATAAGCCTAGATCAATCAGAAGGTATCTTTGAGATGTATAGAAATAAATCATCAGCTCCTAGGGGTAACTAGAGGAGTTGGAATCATGTCAAATCTCAACAACTAGGTAGTGATTTTGTGATGTACAATAAAGCATGTTATATCTGTGGTAGCTTTAATCATTTACATGCTAATTATGACTATCATGTTGGGAGAAGGGAAGTCTATGGGAATAAAAGGGTGGAGTCTAACAAGTTTCAAAACAAAGTACACCCTAATTCTCACAAAAAATGATCCTAAGAGCGCTCAACTAAGAAGTGGTCTTAAAACTTTTGCCACCGCTAAAGCTCACAACACTTGCCACCCTAAATCACTGTTACAAGTGCGAAACTCAAAACAACTTTTGCAAAATCTGCACAAACAGGGAAAAGGTCTTTTTCTGATAAAAGGGTTAAATATAACCAACAGTGGGTACCAAAAACTAAACCAGCAGTTACCACTGCTCAATTAAAAGTTCCCACTGCAAGGGTTGTAAACAAGACCAAGGGTAACATGGAAAATGCTATGAAGGCCTCAGCACGTTAGGAATGGAAACCTAAAGGAAATACCTCAACAACCAATCCTAATGGTGTATCAATGACCTTTGATAGATTTAACTATATTGATACACGAGGCAGATCCAAGTCAATCATGACTTGGGTCCCCAAAGGAAACTAACTCCTTACTTATATGTGTAGGAACATCGTGTAACCACCCTCATTTACAGGTTACTTTTCATTTTCAAGATTTTACTATTCACATTTACTATTCATTTTTCACTATTCATCCGTAAAATTTTTATTTCACATTCTCGTAAGATAAATTATTTTAGTAATGTCCTGAGAATTCGACAATCGTTAGATCATTTTCAAAGGTTATTAAGAAAACATCGTTATAAAGTTTCATTTTGGACGGTCCATCGTTTAAACATCACGCAAGATAACGAAAATCAACTCGATAATTTTCCTAACATCGATAAATTCTTAGATCACTCATGGTTAATTTGAGAATTTTCAAGATTTATTTTATGTTAACAAATAAGCCTGTAATGAAAAACTAAACTTACGTTTTAAACAATTCTACTTACATTCGGACTTAACGATTCTGCCTTTGTGTTTCTAATATGTTTTTGACACTTTTACATTTTTGGAAAAGTCAAACATATTTCCCTCCTCCTTTGACCGTAAAGGAATTAATCTTGTACGTTCTACATTTTTGCATAAATCGCGTAACTTTTAAACTTAACAAATAACTGTTAAGTTATCCCGCGTATGAAGAAAACCACATTTTGACATCTCATATCACTTTTAAACTAATTTTAGTCTACTCTAAATAAATTCACGGTCGTTTCCCTAAAATTTCGTTCTTTTCCGATAAACTGCGAATTACGCATTTTTGACCCGTGTTTCCAGCTTTAAGCAGCGTTTTTGCACCCAATGAGACTTATCACTCATTTTATATTTTTAGATGGAGTATAATGACGAGTCTCATCATTCCTGTAAGTTTCGTATTTTTACGATACCCGGTTTTACGTTTTATGGCTTAACGACTTACGGTTGGCATTTAACGGAACCAAAACTTACTCTAAACTCAAGATATTATCAAAACTTATCATCTAAGCCATCTAGAAGTGTTGTGGCCGACCTAAGGGGGTAGAGTCATCATATTGGTGGCTTAATCCTAACCATGGATCATTTTGATCATTACAAGTGTCCTAACCTAACCATGGTTAATATTTAACCCAATATATGGTTAACCAAACTTACCCTCCTATAAATAGGAAGTGAAATACATCATAAACTCCCTAAATTACTGATTTGGGTCGTTCATAACTTAAAACACTCATATCTTCCATCATTTGATCTATAAACTCCAAGTTTATGCAAGGAAGTTCCAAAGATCAAGCTACTTCATCAAATCTCTAGCAAGGTTAAGTGATCTTCTTGAGTTTAAATCCACTCAAGTCACTTAGTACTTCATCACCAACTCTTCAAGTTTGCAAGGGTGCCAAGGTGTGGAAAGCTAGCTCAATCCAAAGTCTAAAGTGATCAATCAAAGTCCTATCCTTACTAAGTTACTCCTTTCTATTTGAAAGCCAAAAGTTGTAAGCAACTTATCACCACCATCATCTCATCTTTATTATTCATAATCTTAACTATTTCATGCTATATATATAGTTACTATATTGATTCATGATGTACATATACTCAATCCCTTGTTTTAATTCACATATTGTCATAAAAGTAACAAACTAGTAAACTAGTCATATTCTACACATGAGAGACCATTAAAAACAGTAACATAAGGACTTTATAACTTACATAATATGATAGACAATATAAAAAGGTAAACATAGCAATTTGAATCACCCGAAACGGACAAACGAGTCAAAAGGTATGAGCAAAAGAAGTTAGCGAAACCTAAACGCCAAAACTACCATGTATAAGCTGTTTTCAGTTCTGTCTTTTTAAAAGTGGTACTTCTTTTCCGAATCATTAAAAAGTTAAAACACGAAAGTTGTCCGGAACGACGTTTTCCTTCAATAGTAGAGAAGCTAGGAACTTGAAAATGCATAAATAGGCCATAATCTTTCAAAAACAGAAACTTCCGTAAATAAAGTCTCACAACTATACTTTTGTCACAACTAAAAGCAAACCAAGAGGCCTAATGGCCATTAGCCAAGACCACGGCTACGGAAAAGGCCAAAGCTAAGTCTCAAGACCATGGAAGTCAAGACCAAAGTCACGGCAAGGCCATGGCTAAAGCCTCGAGGCTTGTTTGAAACGACGAGAACTTGTAAAAACTAGATAGTTATTAAAACATGATAAACTTTATGTTATAACAATCTTCACTCAAAACATATGTTGTATTTATTAAGTGCTACAATAGTAGGGAGCTTCATGTGAGGGTTTCATTTGAGTAAAACGATCGACGAGTTCTTTGGATTTACTGAATTAAAGTGTCCTAGCTCCTCGAACGCCATCGCATGACCTCCGAATTATGATGGCCCGAACGGTGTACGATATCTATAAACTAAATACGTTTTCACATATTAAAGATCTTTCTATAAACATCATATGATAATTGACTACATCATGATCAACATAGGAATATATATATATATAGGATGGTTTATGTTTTCTTAAACATTATTCCAAACTTAAGTCGCAACATTTCATTTTTAGGTTGCACGTAGAAGTCTTCCGACTTATCCATCACATCCGTTAGTACTTAACATCATCAACTCTCGGTGAGTTCATAGCCCCACTTTTATTACTTAATTGTTTTACAAACTCTTGAGGGAGATACATGCTTTATTTTAAACCGAACACATTTCTTTCAAATTGTATGCTTATCTGATTGTTTTATTAGTACTAAGTTACCGCATTTGCCAAACATAAGTCCCTAAATCATGAATCATTAATCACTATGTGAGAGTGGGCGCGAATATTGTGAATAGATCTATTGGGATTGACGAATCCCGTTTGTGTTGGCCCCGTTAAAGGCAAACAAACGCACCATATTTGAGTAACATTAAGTAAAAATGGCAATTTTACCTATTAGGGCACGTACCAACAATTTGTCCAATTAAATTTGGAACACGTTAACGCCTTGATTGCATGATGCTTAGTCTAATAATAACTGTTTTGTTTTCAAACCATTGGTGTGAGTCTAATTAACTCACGCTACCAATATAATGTGTTCAACCATTTAACAAACTCTATGAATTTCACTCAACCTTTGTGTTGACAGCTTTAAGCATGTATTTCAGTCCATAATGTCAAGTCGCACGGAAGGGCAAGATCAAGAAGGCTATATAAATAAATAATTTATCATTCACAAAACATCAAAAACTTTATATTGATGTGTTTTGTAATCAATGGAACCAACTGGGACCTATTTTGTAAACTCTGATATATTTGAATGATAAAGCCTTTATTAAAACGACTCCTTTAGAGATCGTTTTCTATTATTATGACTGTTGTGCCATCAAGTAATACCCAGTTTGAATTCCGCTGCATAACACAATTGGGGGTGTTTCAGATTGGTACCAGAGCCATAGTTATAGAGAAACGAGTCTAAATAATTAAGACTTAAACTATAACTGCTTTTACAAACAAAAACATTTTATAGCCTTCCGTTCTCCGTGCCTTCCATCCTCCAGACGATTATGGACTTTCAAGACATGTTATAATTATATTGATATATACACTTGAATTATTTAAAGCATTCCCCATAAACATTACAATTGTTTTAACATCATAATACTTATTGTAGATTTCATGTCTTCTTCCGCCTACCCCATTATTATCCCGTCAGACTCAGATATTGAGGACACTTTTTCATCTACCAATGCACATGTATAACTAATCCTACCGACCTATACCCCGACATCTTCGAACTACTCTTCATCATCAGACGATAATTTCTATCTTATTGAAGCATTAACCTCGTCTCAAGAAACTACCACTTTTCCATCACCACCACCACCATTTCCCTTTTCCATCCCTACATGTGATGAGTTGGATCACTCATTGTGGATAGTACCACGACCACCATTGATTCAACGAGAATTTCAGCATGGGCACTATAGCATCTCAGATCTAATCAACGCATTCCTTCATGACACACTAAACCAAGAAGTTGCCAATCAACTAGAGTTACTAGGATATTCTAAACCTATAATAGACTAGTGTGATAATACTAGTTATCTTTTGTACTTCTAAACTGATTAGACTCAGTTAGAAAAATCTATGTAATACATGTAATAGCTAACAGTAGTAAAACGTTGTAATTACTAAACTGAAAGTTTCAGTTAGTAAATTTTGAAGAAGCTTGTAATAGGTTTCGATTTTATAAATCAATCAACGTTATATGAATAAAGACTCTTGTTTTATGCTATCATGTGTTATGGTTTAAACCTCCAACGTTATTATTCTATCATTCCAGTCAAACATCGTGCTTATTTTACCAACCCTCTATTTACGAAATATCTTTTATATCATAGAAACATGACGTCTATAAGACAAAACTACAACTCAAAAGCCATTGAACAACTTTTTCGCCGCAGAACATACAAATTTCCCTACTAATACATAAAATACAAATTCCGAAATCAACCATTCAGTATCAACCTCATGCCCAATGAACTCGAAAGTTTCGATGTTATAATTAGTATGGTATGGTTATCTCAACACAAATAAGAGAATTATTTGTAGTGAGAAAAAGTTGTTCACATTCCTTGTAACAATGAAACTTTGGTCATCCGTGGTGATCAAGTGGAACTCGCTTAAACATCATCTCATGTATGAAAACCATGAAGTACATTGAAAAGGATGTTATGCATTTCTAGCTCATGTTACCGAGAAGGAATCCAAAGAAAACGACTTGAAGACGTTCCTATCGCTCGTGAATTTCAAGTTTTCCTCAAGACTTACCGGTCTTCCACCATCCCGTCAAGCGAGTTTCACATTGATTTAGTGCCAAGAGCGGCGCCGGTGGCCGCGCACCCCTGAACTAGCACCATCCGAGATGCAAGAACCGGCAAATCAACTATAAGAACTTTCGGACAAGGAGTTTATCCGACCTAGTTCCTCACCTTGGGGAGCTCCCGTCTTGTTCGTGAAAAAGAAAGATAGATCGTTACGAATGTGTATCGACCATCGTGAGCTAAACAAATTAACCATAAAGAACCGATACCCTTTGCCAAGAATCAACGATCTATTCGATCAACTACAAGGTTCGACCTATTATTCAAAAATAGACCTTCGATCGGGTTACCATCAAGTTAAGGTTCGAGAAGAAGACATTCCAAAAACAGCCTTTAGAACTCGCTATGGTCATCACGAGTTCCAAGTAATGCCGTTTGGCTTGACGAATGCACCAGCCGTATTCATGGATCTCATGAATTGGGTGTGTAAGCCATACTTGGACAAGTTTGTGATAGTATTCATCGATGACATTCTCATATACTCCAAAAGCGAAGAAGAATACAAAGATCATCTGAGAACGATTTTAGATTTTCTCAAGAAAGAGAAGTTGTAGGCAAAATTCTCTAAATGTGAATTTTGGATTCAGTCAGTAAAATTCCTTGGGCATGTTATCGATAGCACGGGTCTACATGTTGATCCCGCTAAAATTGAGGCTGTCAAGGATTGGCCAACACCTACGACACCTCTGTAAATTCGTCAATTTCTAGGTTTGGCCGGTTATTATCGAAGGTTTATTGAGGGGTTTTCCTCCATAGCCAAACCTTTGACTACGGTAACTCAGAAAAACAAGAAGCACATCTGGAACGAAGATGAAGAAGAAGCTTTCCAAATCCTAAAACAAAAACTTTGTAGTGCCCCTATTCTAGCTTTGCCAAATGGGATCGAAGATTTTGTAGTCTATTGTGATGCTTCGCACCAAGGATTAGGAGCCGTACTCATGCAACGAGAAAAAGTCATGGCTTATGCTTCACGACAACTCAAGAAATATGAAGAAAACTACAATACTCATGACTTGGAGTTAGGAGCAGTAGTCTTTGCACTTAAGATCTGGAGACACTATCTATACGGTACTAGATGTACTGTGTTTACCGACCACAATAGTCTCCAACACATTCTCGATCAAAAGGAATTAAACATGAGGCAACGACGATGGCTAGAATTACCTTAGAAAAGATTTGAAAATGATCAAACCTGTGTGGCTTGTCTTAAAGGAAAACAACACAGAGCTTCTTGCAGGTCAAACTCTATTGCTCACCCAATTCAAATGTTACATATGGACTTGTTTGGTCCTACATCAGTGAGCAGCTTAAATCTTAAGAAGTATTGTCTTGTTGTGACTGACGATTTTAGCAGGTTTACATGGGTTTTCTTTCTAAGGACTAAGGATGAAACAACTGGCATCCTTAAGATCTTCATCACAGAAGTTGAAAAAAAATATGATATGAAAGTTAAAATCATTAGGTGTGACAATGGGACAGAATTTAAGAATAGAATTATGGATGATTTTTGCAGAGATAAAGGTAATAAAAGAGAATTTAGTGTTGCTAGAACTCCTCAACAAAATGGTGTTGCTGAGAGGAGAAAGAGGACACTTATAGAGGCTGCTAAAACCATGTTGGCAGATTCAAAATTGCCAATCACTTTTTAGGCAGAAGCAGTTAACACTGCATGTTATGTGCAAAACAGGGTTTTAGTAGTGAAAGCAAAGAACAAGACACCTTATGAGTTATTTAGAGGTAGACCTCCTATCCTAGAATTCATGAGACCATTTGGATGTCATGTATCTATTCTCAATACCATAGATTATCTGGGAAAATTTGAAGAAAAATCTGATGAAGGGTATTTTGTTGGGTATTCTATGGTTAGTAAAGCTTTCGAGTATTCAACTTAAGAACCCAAAGATTGAAGAGAATCGCATGTTGAGTTCTGGAAAACAAAGTGAATGTCAAAGGAACCGGTCCGAAAAGGTCATTTGATCTTGATACTCTAACCCATACTATGAATTATGTACCTATCTCTATAGGTACATCTACTTATGATTTTGCAGGATCAGAAGAGTATCTTGATGATGATGAACCAAGCAAGGATCAAGTAGATGATCAAGATGAATTCAGTTTGCCACTTTGGGACTATGCAGATAATGATGATATTCCAAAGACTGGAGATGCTCAACCTTCTAATGATTCTAGAAAGGAAGGAGATAGCAATATGAACACTGAAAATCCTGAAAGCAGTGGAAATTGAGATTCCACTGCTAGGCAAGATGTTTCCACTGCAACACCAGAAGTGGATATTACAACTCCAGTTACAGAGGAAGCTCAAGCCAATGATGTTGAAATCTCAAATATGCCAAGTGAGATTGCAGTTCCTCAGACTCCCCATACTTCAATTCATAAATCACATCCTCTTGAAAATGTGATTGGGGATGTCCATTCACCAGTGAAGACTAGAAGACAAACAAAATTTTCTGATGTTCAAGAGTTTATTAGTGAAATCTATGAATCTAAGAATCATGAAGGCAAGAATGAATGTCTATTCATGTGTTTTCTGTCACAAATGGAGCCAAAGAATGTATACAAGGTACTTGAAGATGAAGGTTTGGTGAAAGCAATGCAAGAAGAGTTGCTCCAGTTCAAGCTTCAAAAGGTTTGGGTGCTTTGTGATTTACCTTCTGGCAAGAAGGTAATAGGTACTAAATGGGTGTTCAGAAACAAGAAGGATGAAAGAGGAATTGTTATCAGGAACAAAGCTAGGCTTGTGGCTCAAGGATACACTCGGGAGGAGGTATTGACTATGAAGAAGTGTTTGCCCAGTTGCAAGAATTGAAGCAATCAGTCGTTCTTAGCCTATGCATCCTTTATGGGCTTTAAAGTCTATCAAATGGATGTAAACCTTTCTATATGGGTGATTGATGAGGAGCTATATGTTTCACAACCTCCAAGCTTTGAGGACCCCGAATATCCTAAAAAGTGTGTGGTGGTTAAAGCTTTGTATGGCTTGCATCAGCACCAAGAAAATGGTATGAGACCTTGACTACTTATCTTCTTGATAATGGGTTTCATAGAGGAAGAGTGGATCGAGACTTTGTTCATCAAGAATGACAAGAATGATATCTTGTTAGTTCAAGTATATGTTGATGATATCATTTTGGATCTACAAAGCCGAGATGTGCAAAGAATTTGAGAAGCTAATGAAGGAAGAATTCAAGATGAGTTCTATGGGTGAACTCACAATCTTTTGGGACTTCAAGTACAACAAAGGCCGATGGTATTTTCATCAATCAAGATAAATATGTGGGTGAGATACTAAGGAAGTTCAAGTTCTCGATTCAAAGTCATCCAAGACCCTGCAGACAAGACTACACATCAACTTTTAAAGGAAAATAGTGGTGAATCGGTTGATGTGCACATGTACAGTCTATGATTGGTTCTTTGATGTATCTTACATCATCTAGACCGATATTATGTTTTGATGTGTGCTTGTGCAAGATTTCGTGTCACACCTGTGTTCTCACACTTGACCGCGTGAAGAAGATTTTCGGATATCTTAAAGCATTTCCTATCCGGGATTATGGTACCCTATAGAATCACCTCTAGGCGGTTACTTACTCGGATAGTGATTATCTTTGGTGCTAGTTTGGATAGAAAATCTACTACGGTGGATGCCAATTTCTTTGCAATAGATTGGTATCATGGCGGGCAAGAAACAAACAATGGTGGCAAATTCATCAACCGAGGCCGAGTATGTGGTCTGCGCAAGTTGTCGTGCTCAAGTTCTATGGCTTGAGAATCAACTTTTGGACTATGGGTACAATTTCATGAATACCATCATCCATATTGACAATAGCGGTACCATTTGTATTATTAAGAATCGATTCAACACACAAAGACTAAACATATTGAAATTAGACACCATTTTATAAGAGATTGTTATGAGAAAAGGCTAATCCAAGTTGTCAAAATCCATCGATGACAACTATCTTGATTTATTAACAAAAGGACTTGATGTGGGTAGATTTCAAGATTGGTAACAGTATTGGAATGCTAAATCCATAAACTTTTTGTGTCTAATGGTCTTTGGTGTTGAGAAGAAGTTTTTGGGTACTAAAATTGTTGTATAAGTTTGTATATATTTGCTTGTATTTTTGTTTAACCTTTATGCAGCAAATATGGGAGTTGATCATAAAAGGTGTGTATCTGAGACACACAACAAATGGTTATTGATTCACCATGTCTAATCAACATAAGAATCAACTAGTCAAGAGCAAACGACTACTGGTAAAGACTTGACAAATCCGTTTATGGTTGATAGATTACCAAAAACTATATGGTTATCAACTCACCATATTCTTTATGATTAAGAGTTGGCTAGTCCATAGCAAATGGCTCATGGTAAAGACATATCAAATCCGTTGATAGTTGGTAGTTTGCTAAAAACTATGATAAAGAGCAGTCCAATTTTCATATGTTTTTCTTTACCACGCTCTTTGAAAATTTTTGTGAAAATTACCATCGCTAGTTCACGGTTGCCAGCAGCGATTGCTATTTTTACCACTGTTGATCTAGCCATTACAACTGTTGTGTCAGTAACTAATGTTTTACTAGCCGTTGAAGAGAAATTGCTTTCCATATATATAGGGTAAAATTTTAAGAAGATTATCTACTTTCCAAATTGCTATTTATCCTCTAAAGATAAATCTTTTCCTTAGATAATCTTTCTTGCACAAAACTCTTAAACCCTACCACTATATATCTTTCTCTCTTAATTGGCGAGTTCTTTATACAATTCATACTGACACAATATATTTTTCATCAAAAGATTCTATGGCACCTATCACTTTTGCAGATGAGCACAATCAAGTGGCCTGCTTGGAAAAGCCAAACGAGAAGAGTGGCCCTATTTTTCATTAGATTGTGGAATTTCTAAATACTACCCATATAAGGTATGCTTTACTTCTTAATCCTACAATCTACATCTCTCAAATCAAACAGTTTTGGACTTCTATTCAGTCCATAACCATTGAAAATAGAGATACACATGAAACAGTGGATGCTCTTATAGCCACTGTAGACGGGGTAACTATTGATGTTACTGAGGCATCCTTGAGGGGAATTCTCCAATTGGATAATCTCAATGGTATCATCATATTACCTATGCCAGAAATTCATGAACATCTTGCTTCCATGGGGTATGATACCACTGACAAAAAGGCTACTTTCAAAAAGAGTGGTTTCTGTCCTTATTGGAGATTTTTAATACATACTCTTTTACATTGCCTAAGTCCTAAGAAAACTTCTTATGAACAATTTAGTTCAACAATGGCTTACCCTTTGGTTTGTCTAGCCACTGATAGGATTTTTAATTGGTCTAAATATATTTTTACAAGTATGAAAGGCAATGTAAAGAGTTCAACAAAGTTTTTGATGTATCCAAGATTTGTGCAAGCAGTGTTAAATGAATTTCAACTGCAACCCCATACAAGAGTTTATAAAATCCTTTGTCTTAAGCCTAAAATTTTTCAAAACATGAACAAAGATGGCAATAGGATTATTACACCTCTTTTTCCTCAAATGCTTGCAAAGATTTTACAAGTACAAAACTCACCCATAATCACTGTTCCAAACATTGATTACACTCTACCAGTTTCTCACACCTATGAGAGGACGCAAAACAGCTAACTCCTCCCATTACAACACAGCATGTACCTGATCCTTTTGGTTTAGGCACAAGCAGTGGTGGTTCCAGGCTTCACTCTAGTCCAACTAGGGAGGAATCTGAGCCAATGCCCTATGATTCACCTCTCCCAACAGGTCACACAGTTGGAAGTGTTGAGGGTAGTGGGCAACAAATGGAATTGATGGCACTTTGTACCAAATTAGCAAAGCAGGTTGAATCTCTAGAACAAGACTTGGCACAAATAAAGGAGCAACATGCCAAGGATATTACACATTTGAAAGAAGAGATTCAGACCTTGAAGGAAGAGTTGCAGGGGTTGCAGCAAAGGAAAACTGCAAAGATTGTGATATCATCTCCATCCTCACCTGATAATGGTGATTCAGAAGATCTCAATGAGAATTTAGGAAATTCTCCCAAACAGGGGAGGAAAATAGATGCTGAAACCTAGGGGAGGAGAATTGACTTTGGAGATGAAGGTGTTTCAAGTAAAGGTACTAAGGAAGCTGATACTCAAGAAGATCCTCAACAAAGAACTAGAGCAAGAAATTTTCAAGATCGCAACCAATGATTTCATTCCCACCTAGAAGAAGTTACCACCGATCAAGTTATTATCACCGCAGAGGAAGAAATCAAGAAGAAGAAAGGTAAAGCAGTTGTGCAGAGTGTAGAGCAACAAAGGAGGAAGATTTCAAAGAAATAACAAGCTCAAATTTCTCATGATGAAGAAGTTGCTAGAAAGATCAATGAAGATCAAGTTGCTAATAAGAAAAGACTGGAGGAGATAGAGATTGCAGACTTCATGGAGGCTAAAAGGTGGGCGTAATGGACACCACCGATCCAATGGATGTAAATCCGTTTCCAATTCCACCTACAATATTCGAGAGAAAAGACTCGAGTTTAGCTATGTGCCTACATAACAAGAGATTGATTTCTTGATTGCTAATGATCCAGTAGTTAAGAAGAAGGCAATTGACCTAGTTGCAGACAAATCATTAACTGAAGAACAAAGAACTGCTCAGTTAAAGGATTTTATACAGATGAAGAATAATCAAGCACTTCAGGATTCTATTGTTTCAGTCAAGAAGGGTCAAAAGAAACCAAGACAACCAACCAAGGCACAGGTGATTTCAATGATGAAAGATTATTGTTGTAGTGTTGGTGGCTGGAAAAGACATCAGTTCAAAGGTATGCCTGATGATAAAGTTGAAGGTATCTACTACAGAGTTAAGAGGTAAGATCAAGATTTTATTCCAATGAACTCTGAAGAAGAAAGAAGATATCCTAATCTAAAGAGAAAGGCTAAAGATAGTGAACCTCAGACACATAAAAATACGAAGTTTGCTGAAGAACAAGAGGTTCCATTTGAGAAGTTTACTGAAGAACAGATGACTGAAATGATTCTGATTGACGAAGAAGATTTTTATCCTGAACCACTGCAAGTCAGACATCTTATTATTGATTTGGAAGTGTTTACTGCTAGCAATTTTGCTCCAACATGGAAGATTACAAGGCTAGGTGGTGAAACTTCATCATTCATTCAATTTGAAGAACTTATCAAAGCATGTGACACAAATGATCTAGATACTTTTTGGAGATTGGTTCAAGAAAGGTTTGATGCTAAAAATCTTAAAGATATGAAGGAAATGCAGTTATGGATTAATCTAAGAAGGCTCTATGAACCATATACTAATGATGATTTCTGGAAATTCTCATGTTCATGTCCTAGTACTAAATGGTTTTATTATGATTCATGTGAAGTTCATCATGTTTCTACAACAGGTGGAGTGGATGCATTCATGTTTGCTGAGAAAGAATACCCACTCAGAGCTAGAACTCTCACTGTGATGTTGTGTTCAACAATAAGAGTTCATGAAGATAATGAGAAGGTTAGAGCATTGTTACATAGGCTTCAAGATCAATGTTCAAAAGCTATTCAGGAGTTAAGGAGAAAGAGAAGTGTTTGATAGAATTCCCCAAATCCTTACAAAAGATGCAGATTGAAGAAACTTATTGATTTGCAGAGAAATCATAAGTTTAGGGGAGGATTGTTGGGAATAACAGTTACCATTGATACGCTTGTGGTTAACACTGCTAAAGATTACACTAGCAGTGGAAACTCATTACCACTGCCAGTACATTATTACCACTGCTATTAGGATAATTGTTATGTATCCGTATATTGATAAGTATAGAAAAGATCTTGTGTATATTCTATATTGTTAGGATTATACTTATCTTGTAAAGGACTCCTTGTGCTATAAAAGGAGATCCTAGGTCATTGTCTAGAGAAAAAAAAATTACTCACGTATTATTCATATAAGCTTCAAGGTGTAACCCTAGTGATAAGCAAGATCACTCGTATTATTTCTTAATAATATTGAAGCTTTGTGTTAAACTGTTCTCACTTACATTACATCATATAAACCATCTTCTAAGTATTACTAAGTATATTCCGCGTGCTTATTAATATAATTTAAAATATCACTAACACAAGGTGTGTGTTTAGATCCATCAGAGTTTTTGAACTTAATTCTTTAGAACATGATAACACATGGGAGGCAACCTTTTTACTAGCCGGTCATAAGGCACTTTCTTCTAAATGGTTATTTAAGATTAAGTACAAAGCATGTGGAAAAATTGATAAGTATAAAGCTCATTTGGTAAATAGAGGCTTTGATAAAAAAAAAAAAGCATGATTACAAACACACATTTGCTCCTATTTCAATGTTGGACACTGTGAGAGTTTTAATTGCTTTGGCCACTGCAAAAGAATGGCCACTTCATCAATTAGACATTAATAATGCATTTTTACATGGTTTTATTGATGAAGAGATCTATATACATCCATCAGCTGGTTATAAGGGAGCTTCTACAGGACAATTTCGCAAACTTAAAAGATCTATGTATGGTCTTAAACAGGCATCTAGATAGTGGAATCATGAATTATCTAAGTTTTTACAGTCCTTGGGTTTTGTTCAATCCAAAAATGATTACTCACTTTTTGTTAAGAAAAATCAAGAAGAATTCACTGCTGCATTAATTTATCTGGATGATATTCTCATAAGTAGCAATAGTGAATCTGAAATATCAGCTACCAAACTTGCATTGGATCAGAAATTCACAATTAAGGATATGGGTTTGGCTCACTACTTCTTGGGAATAGAGATATGCAGAACTCCACAAGGCACTCATCTTACTCAAAGGAACTATATCTTTGATCTTCTAAATGTTGTTGGTCTTACTGCTGCAGAACAAGTTGCCTCACCAATGCCAACCAACTTGAAACTCTCTTTAGCTAAAGGAAATCCTTTGAAATATCCTGAAGCTTATAGAAGATTGGTAGGCAGACTCCTCTATCTCACTATCACTAGACCTGACATCTTAGTCAGTTTGTATCTATTCCTACTTATCTACATATGCAAACAGGTTTGCATTTATTGAAATATCTTAAAGGGAGTGTTAGCAAAGGTCTTTTCTACCCAGTGTAGCCTCATTTACACATCACTGGGATTGGGTAGCCTGTTTGATAACTAAAAGATCTCTCACTGTATATTGCATCTTCCTTAGTCATTCACTTGTTTCATGGAAGACGAAAGCACAATTTCTATGTCCTCTACAAAAGTGGAGTATAGATCTTTGGCAATCACCACTTGTGAGATAATGTGGTAGAGTTTTCATCTTAAGGATCTATATATGCCTGTTAAGTTACAAATCACCCGCTTTTATGATAATAAATATGCTCAACAACTAGCTGCCAATCCTTGTTTTCATGATAGATCCAAAAACCTTGATATGGAATGTCACTGCTTTTATTTCCACAACACAACAACTTGCAGATGTAATGATTAAAGCCTTAAATCATGTGCAACATTCCATTTTGCTTGGCAAGTTGGGAATCACTCATCATCAAACTTGAGGGGAGGATGCAGAACATATCATTGTGCACAAACTACATAGGTGCATAATGTAACATTTATAATCTTGAGGATCTTATATGTAAATATTGTTTAAGTGTTTGTTAGAAGGCAATTAAGTATGTTTAACCAGCCTATAAGTAGTTTGTCTTCTACAGTTCTTGTAACAACTTTTCTCATTTCATCAATACATAATTAGTCATTTCCCATCATTTTATGCCGCGTTTATATTTCTCTTCCTCAATCTTTGAAATGTGTAATTGGTTAGTAAGATGGCCAAAAGCTTCTTCACGCCAAGGAATGGTAAATCCTCCCATCGGATGGTTAAACCCAAAGTCCTCCCATTTGGTTGTGCACGTGGGAGAAGTGCAAAAGAAACGTTTCATTGTTTCTTTATCTTACTTTGATCAACCCTTGTTCCAAGATTTGTTACGTAGATCGGAAGATGAATTTGGGTTTAACCATCTAATGGGAGGACTTACCATTCCGTGCATCAAAGAAGTTTTTGTCCATCTGACCAACCAATTACACGTTTCATAGTTTATGGACGAAGTTGTCTTCTTTTTCAGATTTTGGCTGCATAGCGGAGTAGTTTTTTTTTTGTTTGTTTGTTTTTTTTTTTTTTTTTTTTTTTTTTTTTTGGTTTAGAACATAGAGTATAATAGGTATAGTTGTATACATGTATCTAGCTTGGTGTTTTAATACATATTTGAATACACGATGTTCTCTTTCATCTATTCGTTTTTGTTGATTAACCAATGTATGGGTCAACTCAATGGTGACCCATGTCCGTATTAGGTAAACTAACAATTAGGTAAATCAGGGCCAAAATTATGATGCCTTTTTTCTATTAAACCATTTATAAAAGTGGCTACTAGTAAGTCAAGACACTAATCACAGAGTAACAAATTGATTTAGATCAATGTAAGAATTTAAACGAAATGGATCTATCCGGGTCAAACGGGTCAATAGTTGATCAAAGTGTGTTTTTTTTATGGTATGGTACTTTCTAATTGACTTCGTTAACCAATCTTTTAGAATTATACTTTTTAGTAGTTTTGACCCTAACATGCGTCGAGTGAAACCCGATCCACAATCGAAAAGTCCTAGCTTCTCGGACATTAAGACAGCCGTGCTTCATCCGTAAATAATCTATCAGCCATCCTTTTTCTTGAAACAAATTTCGGCTGACTGTTTTATATAAAAAAAAAGTTAACCAAAAATTTTGTTAACTCATAATGGAAAACGAATAAAATCACAAAATGAAACTTGTTGAATTATATCTATTTATTCAAGTTTTATGTATCATTACCACCTTTATGGCCCATGATTTATTGGATTATGTTACATAATTGAAATGGCCAAGTATGTTTCCAAAACTACTAAAGTATTTGGCTCGACACAGTTTGGGTCAAAACTGAAGAGATTGTGGAAAGCTTGAATTGTATTTACTTCAGTGGTTACAAACTTACAATATGTAGATACAAAGTTGAATTATACAAGAGCTATAATAGGAGATGTACATGGGTTGTTACCGCAATGATAGGAAGGATAACAACCAAGACTATACATGGACTAAGTCTGATTCTTATCCTTAACATGCCACCGCAAGACGGACGACCTATCCGAGAGACCGATCTTGGACATAAAGAATTGAAACTTAGCTCGAGCTAAAGGTTTGGTCAATGGATCAGCAAGTTGATCACCTGTTGAGACATGAGTTACGTGTAAACTACCATGTTGAACCTGCTCGCGAACAAAATGATACGCAAGTGCCAAATGTTTCATGTGTGAATGGAAGACCGGATTAGCACTTAAATGAGTGGCACCAAGATTGTCACAGTATACAACCGGGGTCTGAGAAAGATACACACCCATTTCACTCAATAAATTACATAGCCATAATATTTCTTCAGCTGTGGTAGCGACTGCTTTGTACTCGGCCTCAGTTGTTGGAATCAAATTAATCAATAAATCATAAGTCTTGAAAGCCAAAGGGCTGAACATGTAAATTAGATAGTTTACAACCGAATAGCGGTTAAGTTAGTTATGGCGGTTATAGGTAGTTATTAGTTAGTTAACAGAATTCGGTTATACAAACCGAAGGGTTACAACGTTTGGGACACACCCATTCGTTGAGTATATATATGTATGTACATGTAACTTTTACTAGTGTAGATAATAAAATTAAAGTGTGTTTATCATATATTCCCACCCTCTGTTTAAACCGAGTCACTGAACAATTCTTGTGCATACTCCTTCCAATATGATGTTCATCCGTGATTGATCCTAGATCCGTAGGACCTCAACATCAGTAGATGATTGGGCCACAAACCGTTGTTTCTTTGAACTCCAACACACAGGATTACGGCCTAGAAATACCACATGACCCATGGTAGACGTGTAGTCATCCTTATTTCCAGCCTAATCAGCATCGCAAAATCCATGAAGGTTAAGAGAAGCTTCTCTAGAAATCGTTACACCCTTGTCAAGTGAACCTACAAGGTACCGTATAAGCCGTTTTAGCATAACCCAATGAGGATTTCTAGGAGCATGCATGAACTGTGAAAACTTGTTTACAACATATGCGACATCTGGTCTAGTTAGAGTAAGATATTGCAGGCTTCCGACAAGAGCACGATGCTCACTTGGGTTATCAATAAGATCACCAGAGTGTAAGGTGAGTATGCAATCAGTAGCCATAGGAGTAGAAACCGGTTTTGCCTTGGACATTTTCGCCCTTTCAAGCAAATCAATAATATATTTGCGTTGACTTAAGTATAACTCGTGTAGTGATGGTATAACTTCAACTCCTAAGAAGTATGATAGTGTGCCAAGATCCTTAAGAGCGAACTTACGTGGAAGACACTAAATAAACTCTTCAAGTATACACGTGTTCGGACTTGTAAGAAAAATGTCATCAATGTAGACAATAAGATAGATAGGAGCTGAGCCATTGTGATTAATAAACAAGGAAGCATCTGCAATTGACCGTTTGAACCCAAAACTCATCAAGAGGGCAGTGAGATCATTGTACCACGCTCTAGGAGCCAGCTTGAGACCATATATTGCCTTTTGAAGCTTGCATACATAGCTTGGAAAAGTGACATCTGGAAATCCTGGCGGCTGAGTCATAAAAACTTGTTCATGAAGTGTTCCATTTAAGAACGCATTATTAATATCAAGTTTGCGAAGAGACCAATTGAGAGTCACTGCAAGAGCAAGCAGAGTGTGTATCGTGGCGGGTTTTACCACAGGACTGAAGGTTTCTATGTAGTCGACACCAATACGTTGTTGAAACCCTTTTGCAACCAAACGAGCACGATAACGATCTACCATACCATCAGGTTTATATTTAATGCGAAAAACCCATTTGCATTTCACAACATTTTGTCCCGAGTTAGCAGGAACCAGTTCCCATGTCCCAAGATTATGAAGTGCCTTAATTTCATCAAGCATGGCTGTTTCCATAAAGGATCAACAAGTGCTTGAGTAATGGTGGTAGGTTCGATGGAGACGTTGTTGTCTGAGAGTAAGATTTGCATATTTGGGATTCGGCCTGAAAATTTTATTTTAGGAACGTGTGGTGATGGATCTGCTGAGATTAGTAGAAGAGGTTTGTGAATGTGTCTGAGGTAAGGAATTATTGGTGACAATTTCAAGTTGGTGGGTGAAGGGTGTGGAGAAATTATTACTTTCTGATGAGGTGCTTGTGTCACTAGGATGTGTTGGTTTGTGGGATTTGTAAACGCACGTAAACGACTAGAAGTGTGTGAGCCGATGGGGGCACACACGATAAACACGAGTGTACATGTCGAACGTAATATAACTTGAATATATACTCGATATACTTGCATGTAACTTGACCCGATATGCTATACGACCGATGGACTATGTCATGGACTTGGGTTGGTTTAGTTTGGAGTTGCCATGGGCCAAGGATCTACTAATCGGGCAAGAGAGGACAAACGGGAAGCTTGGGCTTGGTTTCTTGTTGACTAAGTCAAGGCTAAAATCAAAAGGGTCGGTTGTTTTGACTATATAAACACACCCATTCTCTTGCACATGCACGATAGATATTATACCCTAAAACCACAAAACAGATCCTATGTTTCTGCTATAAAAGTCCATTTGATTTTATCTCAAAATCAATTAGAGTTTTGTAGTTTATTTGTTCAATTCCAAACTTGTGTTGAATCAAGGGTTTTGGTTTTGATGATTCGGTGGTATACTTGTTCCATGTTCCTAGTTGAATTTATATGGCAGCAAGGTTGTGAAGTCTTCTGGTCGTGGGTTTCTATCTCGGACATAAGTTGCAAGATATCAGACATTGTTTGTTCGATATCGGGTATAAGTTAAAAACAGTTTCTCAACTGTTTGGTGATCTCGGATAAGAAGGAAGCTTGTCTTGAATGGTTTTCTTGTTCATGAATTTGTCAAGTGTTGATTGGTTTTAAACGTTCTCGACTAGCGTTAATCAAACGTACTTGGTTTAAGTGTTTGTGTGTGATACTCATAGAGGCATCTATTTTAGATGCTTAGTTTCATATTGGTTTTATTGTCCGTTACACTTGCGTTCAAATAGCCACAAAAGGTTAGGTTTTCTTTTATCCTTTTTACTAATTAATTGTTATATTAATTATTGTTTATTATTACATGTTAACCAAATTGAAAATACTAGATCCTTATCCGTTTTTGCGATTATGGGTTACACATTTCTTATTAATAAACATGTTTTAAAAGGCTGCATGAAACCTAGTTTAGTTATTTGTTTTATTTTAATTTTGACAATTACATGCAGTACTTGTCAATTTTTAATAAATAATAACTAGTCACACACAAATTAAATTATATTGATAATTAGAATTAATTTGTTAATTAGAATTACATGTTAATTAGAATTACTTGCTAATTAGAATTAAATGTTAATTAAAATTAATTAATTGTTAAGTAGAATTATTATGATAATTAGAATTACATATTGTTTATTAGAATACATAAAATTGCGTAATTACTTGTTAATTGAGATTGCCATGCGTTTTATGTGTTTTCCGGCCATAAGACCCACTCAATTGCTTTTGCGATGTATGGGGAGATCTAGGTATTGTATCCTAGTGACGGTCTTATGGTTTTCCGTTTGGGGAAGACTCGCAAGAGAACTCGGAACAATATGTGGTTATTTATATTGATGTTTATGCTTGTATGTTTGTGATTCCTATATGTGAATTATTACTTGCTTTGACACCTAATTGTATGCAATATGGAATAATACATATCGTAACCATAACATTAATATTGGTCTTTATTTACACGCCTAAATAACATGCTCATTGTGACCTTCTATTTGATTCGTGGAAAATCGATTTTGTAAAATAAAGTGACCTAATATATGAAACATGTTTTCAAGAATTTAAAAACTAGACGCTATGGACACTTGGGATGTACGGCTCACCCACTAGAACAAACTCAAAAGGGGGTTCAAAGAGGTGCGCATAGTCACACCGAAAGGATGTCTAGGTTATTGCTTCAACGCTTACCTGGTCCTCTGCCTCCCTGTGCGTTCGATTGGAGCTACCGTGAACCAAGATGATCACTACAGTGTCATTACCAAAGTTTTTAAAATTAGTGTTACAAAGTTGTTTTGCATGCTTCTTTGTACACGACTTTTACCACATTTATATGTGCATACCTATTTTTTAATTTTAAGTCTATGCCATCCAACTATGAACACGTGCATTTGGATTGACTTCTCTGGTCAGACATAAGGGCCTTTCCAACCCATGGTAATTATTTCTCACTGGTCAGACCTATGGTTATTGTTACACATTCATACTTGGTCGACTTATCTCGAGTTAGCTTGGTCAGACCTTGAACCCGAGGAATAAGATGAGAACTAAACATGCTTTTGACATTATTACTTGATACTAATGCCTTAAACAGTCTCATAAATCTAAGAGTTGCATTTTGCAATTAACGCTCGTCGCTTACCTCTTATCCTATTTTTTTATACACTGGTCAGACCTATGGTAATTAAGTGGGGTTGCAAGATGGATCTTAGTCTTATTAGTAATTAATTGGGTAGTTAATTCTTTTAAGAATATAATTATCGAAAATACTAGAATTGGACTTTTTATGTTCTGATTAATTGTGTTATTGCAACATAATTCGTAAACAAAGTTGTTTTTCTTTGAAAGACAAACATAGTCTCTTTTCCTAGTAAGAAGAGTGAGACTTATACCTATCTTTCTCCTTAGTTGAAAAACTAAGATAGGATTACAAATCAATGAACTCATTTATGATCTTTCATTACCCTTTTGTAGTCTAGAGTTAATTGAAAGATGAAATATTTTATGTAACTGGGAACATTGTGTTTAAAGCTACCAAAATAAATAACATCTTGCACTTGTCATGATGTATGAGTTTAAACTACAAAGAGTAAAGAAATTACTAGGATATTCGCTAGGTAATTTTCTTGGACTCTGGTTTATTCCTAAAGTGCTAAATACCCTTGGGGCTATGTAGACGATAAAGGAGGAATTGTAAGCTAAAGATTCAAGTTAATTGAATAAAAGAATGGCTAGTCCATTGTCTACATAAGTAAAACTTCATATAGTCTGCTCAATACCTAAGTACATGCTACTAGTAGGCATTTGAAGAGAATACTAAAGTATATAAAACGGCTATATGCTTTCTACTAGAAATGTAACACTTGTAATGTTGACAAATCTAGTGGGAGCAATTGCATTTTATTACTGAAATATCATTCATGTAATGTTGTCAATTTCAGTGGGAGCTACGAGATTTATTTCATGTTAGTCACCCATATCATTTCAAACTAGCTTTGAAATAATCCATTACTTTCCGAATATGAACAACCATTGCTTAAAGGAAAATTGCATTTTATTTTATAAGATAACACGTTGCCTTCCTGCTTTCACTTCCTGAAATGTTATCTATAGAATAATAATCCACAATTCCTTATTACAGGTTATGGTTCTACAACTACTTATGATCTCTATGACATTATTATATTGTTTGAATAATCAATCACGTGTTGTTTGTTTTCATAATATGATGTTGTACCTTACACGAGTGGGAGAAATCTCAAAGTGTGTTCAAGGAACAACAATATTATTGGTATCTCTTGACCGCAAAGTAAAGGAAACTAATAATTCTACTAAGACTTAAACACATTAGATGTTTAATGCCTTACTACATGTAAAATAAGAATTCTACTAGGACTTAAACACGTGAGATGTTTATTGCCCTACTACATTCTAATAATGATTCTACTAGGACTTGAACACGCTAGATGTTTGTTTCCCTACTACATTCAAATGTCATGATATAGTGTAAAGATACTTCAACATTTGACTACATGTTTTAGTCAACATAATTATGGTTATATGATACTGATCATAATTCTGAAGTATATAATTAACTTGAAATTACTATAGAACTCAAGTGTTTGCGTTCATGATTACTTTTGTTAGTATAATTATGCTTACATGTTAAGAAATAATTATAAAGTCCTTGAATTAGTCACTGACTTATAACATAAAGTATATATATAGTATGTGTTATGTCTTCTCGTTAACACATAAACATGAGGCTTTGAATTATTCAAAGACTGATAATGTATTATTGAAATGTTCTGTTTTCTTGTTAGCACATGAACATATAATCCTTGAATAGTTTTGTCTTCTTGTGAACACGTGAACATAAGGTTCTTGTATTATTTAATGAATATAAATTATTGCATGCACTTAGTTCGTAAATACTTTATATGCAATTTGGCTCGATCCAATTGACAGGTATTTGGCCCAAAGAGAATTAAATTATCTATAGAATTCTGATATAGTTTCACAATTCTAATAACTCATAGGATACCACTTCATTATGGTATGTCTAATGTGTTGGATCAAACCTTATTCATATTGTTTGGTTCCTGATAGCTTTAATTTCTCTACCTCCAAAACATATCAAGGTTAGAAATTGCGTGTGTCAAGGATACACTCAATATAGTTCAAACCTAGAAGGTATTCAAGACAACTCAGAATCGAAAACCCTAATTCATTAGGGATTTGAGGTTTACCAATCAAACCAATTGAATCATAAACCCTTTTGGATTTTGATTTTCTACACTTCTAGCTTGAAGATTGTAGTTTTGGTGTTCTTCCTAGCTTGTGAAACACAAAACTATTGCTAGAACTTTGGTTAAAGAGTGATACTAAATTAGAGTTTTCTATGAACCCTAATTTGAGTTGTTGGAAGGAATTCCATTATGTCTTGATTTAAGTTCTGAATTTGTTAAAATCTTATGAAGCATTTTATTAACAAATCTTGAGATGAGAACTTAAAATGTATTTTGTGGTTCTTTATAAAGAACAATTTATTGTTGCTTAAATACTTTGTATTTAGAGAATTGTCTCTACTTACAAAAGTAAGTGGGAGTATATACATATCTCAAACTTTTAAGAACAAAATACTTAACCTTCTAGAATGCACTTATTAATGGCATACTAAGGTTAAACATGTAAATGTTGACCAAAGTAAAATGATTACTCTCATTCATAAATCCGAAAAGGATGCTTCATCACTTGAGTGATATTTTTAATATCAATGCTGAGGGATATAAGTTAGAATATTATTGTAAATCAGCTAACTACTGAAATATATTATCACATTTTGAATCTGATAAATGTTTTAGAACTATGAATGATAAGATGCAGTCCTTAAAAGGCAAATCGAGTTTTGAGCTTGATGGTTATTTCGCCTAACAGTTAACCTATGAGGTTGGAATGAGTTTCTTTTGAAGAAAGACTCACAAGGACGAAATTGTATACATATTAATGCATGGCATTTTATAAGAAGTTTTTAATCTTACTTAAGCAATTGACTGTGATTAAATTTTCTTATATATACACGCATTAATTATATAAAGATATTTAATTGTCATACATGTGATTTGTATGTTGAATATGATAATTAGATTTTATAACTCTTTCTTTATGATTACTTTTTGCGAGGACGGTGTGTAATCAAAAGGGTTATGTTAGGATCTTATATTTATGTGTTTGATGATTCGGGTGGTCTTGGATGATGGAAATACATGTTAGCCATATTTAGAGAGATAAAGAGATGAGAGGTGTTCTTGGTAGAGACTTGGTTTACAAAAAGCAAGGTTAGATTATGAGAAGCACCACCCCTTCCAAGGATGGAAGGGGTATTTATACTTACAACTTATACATCCTCCTGTCGGACTGTGGATCAGGCATACAGTGGGTAAAGACCCGTCCTTCATCCACGGTGTTACACTAAACTAAACTATGCTACAAACTAACTAATAAACTACTAAATAACGTAAATAACTACAAGTCTACGAGCTAACTTATGCTAGATAATATTTGGGGTGACCGACTCTTCACTATGGAATTTCCAATTCCTAACAATCTCCCCCTAAGGGAGGTCACCCCATGTTTTACATTTTAAATCCTAGCATTCTATATAATCTTCAGTCTTGAGCTCGTAGACTTGAATTCTTCAACATCTGCATCTTTGTGCTTTTGTAGCGATTCTTCAAAGTCCGATTACTTTGTACTTTCAGTGGAGGCCTTTGAACTGATCCACATCTTTGATGATCTTGGCGCTTTCTTCGAGATCATCAACCACAGTAAATCTCTGGATCACCCTTTATTGTGTTGCCATCATGTGAAGTTGTGACTTTCGGACCGACATGCTCACACTTTCTGGATCATGACATCTTTTCATCAGAGTAGCGGAAGCTTTCTTGGTTCAAGATATTTGCGCTGTAGAGAGGAACATAGTATAAGAAATATCCGAGCGAGTTCGTAGATATGCACCGGTCATGATTTCTTCAATTAAGTGTGGATCTTTGTGAGCATGCGTCTTTGGATTGACTCCTCAATTACGATCACCGCAACCGTCCAAATGTACCGCAAACAACGATTAGCAATAAAACACACGAAAGTTTCTTTGATCACTTTCGTTGAATTGAGGTACACGGCCCATGGTTCCCGTTGATCGAAGACAAGCATCGCACTGTGATCGTGTAGAATTCGAGGAATCTCCTTGACGGGGTTTCATAGTTGTTCTAACTGTTCTCAAACCGGAGCGTCTCAAAGAAGACAACACGGAGTGAGTGAACAAGCGAATTGAGATTCACCGATTGATGAAACATTGATTTGAAAAACAATCGCGTATTCTTTGAAGAAAGAGTTTTGCAATACAACGAAGGTTTTATGAGAAAGATCAATTTTCAATCAAAATACTTTTGTATTATAGAATGAGTACACATTCGATGTGCTAGTGAAAATAAGAGATTTGCACATCGAGCGGTTTTCAAAAGTATTTTTTCAATCAGAGATACTTTTTGTGTTTGAAAAGATGAGTACACATTCGACGTGCTAGAGAAAAGAAGATTTGCACATCGAACAGTTTTTCCAAAAGTATTCATCAATTCCATTCGTGGACCAAGGTTGATTCAAGATTAAATCTCCCCATCATTTCTATCCAGTTGTCACAAGCTTGATCTTACGAGAAGATCTCACATGTCACCCACCAAGAGCTTGTTTGATGTTGGCTCTAGAAGGATTTCCATCTTCATCATGAATACTTTTACATATCACTCGGATGTTCTGGCAATACCACAAGGATAATGCGTATGACTCTTAAAATATATTCTTACTTTCCACATTGTGTGAAACAGCAAGTCTTCAAGAATTTAGTGTCCTAATGAGATATTGTGGATGATCTCTTGGCTCTAGACTCAATTGTGCATATTTGGTTCCTATTAGGAGACTAGGAGAGGTCTCCTTCTTCAATATCAACAATCTCTAAGAGAAAGTCGATAGATTATGTAGGTTCCCGTGAGAATGAAACAAATCCTTTTAAGAGGAACTTGAGTAGCTTGGGAAGTTGTAGTGCAAGTCGTCCTTTGGGTCCATGACGCTTGTCTTCAATACCGGTGTTACCTTAGTAAACACCAGAGTATATGTATTGAACCCGATTCTCGCCCTAAGGTTGAATTATTGGAGGATATTTCTTTTCACCCTTTTCACATTCAATTCTTTTCATTCTTTAACCCCTCGGTGCTTACCGAGACTTCATTACTAGAACCTTGTTGGTTTTTTCGGTTCTAGCTCTTTCTCGATCCGCACTCTTCCCATATCTCGATAACGCTACACGCGTCGTTCGGGGTCAAAGGAACTTCCTTTTCTTGAGCAAGTTTTATAACACCCAGGCGATGAACCTAATCGTTGTAGTGTAGTATTAGGGTAAGCCACGGGTATTGATATCGTTCTCTGGGGAATAGGAATGCTAGTGAGAAGTTACTACGCTAAGGTTGGGGTTGAGGAAGATTATTTTTATCTTTTATATTTTTAAGAAAAGGAAAGGTACGAATCTCGGGGTTTGGATTTGGGGTTGGTATTTCTCGGATTACTCTACTTATCTAATTATCTAATCTAAGGTGTATGTAGTCTATGTCTAATTATTGTGTGCTCGTATGATGGTTTAAAGATGTGTTTACTTAGGTTTTATTACTCCTTAATTATCTCCTACTGATGGTTGAATTGTCACATCCTTATTCTTAATCGCGTTGTGTGTCTAAAGTCGTAGGGTATGCGTTTGTCCCTAACTCTTTGAAACCACCAAAGGGTCTCGTCTACAAAACCTCTAGGAATTATAAACTCTAACTCTAAGGTACTCTTTGGATGGTTTAGCCTACAACTACTCTAGGTGTTATAGTCTAAGGTTCACGAAGATTAATCAAGCATTAACTACACAACGAATGACCTATCGCATTACTAGATCATTAACAATTAAGATAAGAGACAACCAATCAATATTCAATAGTTAAGTTTCATATTCCCTAAGCAAACACACAAGTAAATTAGCGGGACATGGAGAACATGCAAGCATACACACAAGTAATTGAAGACATAATTGAATTAATGAAGTAAAACACTTATCTTGATGTAAGATAGGGTTTGGAACCCTAAAATCTTGTACAAGACAGCCTTGGTTCGGTTTAGGTTTTACTCCAAGTGACTACACACCGAAAACTATAAAATTCGGATTCTATATATAAGATTACAATCGCGACGGCGTCACTTTATGATTTGTGGCCGTCGGGTAGCGATCATTAGGGTTTCGTCTTGGCCACGTTAGTCTTGCGGCGGCGTCACCTTATGCTTGTGCCGCCGTCCCTTCGATCTCGGCGCCGTCGGATCAAATCTAGGCCGTCCGAGTTGCGACGACCTACTCTTTTAAAGCGACACCGTCACTTGTAAATAAGCAATTTGGCTCTTGAGCCGTCACAAAAGTGATGCGACGGCGTCACATATAACACTGACGCCGTCCCTTGTGTTTCAAAGACTTGAGTGTCTCGATTCTTGACTTTGGCCATTTTGTTCGTATATCGCGCCTTTTCGTCCAAATAAGTGCCATTCCACAATTTGCCTTCAAGAGACCTAAAAGTGAAAAGGAGCGATATTAAGTAATAACGGATACAAAAGTGATCAAATAAGGGCTTAAACGACCCTAAAAAGGTACATTTTAAAACCTTATCAAATATCCCTACACTTGGTATTTGGTTGTCCTCAAGCAAATGTACTTTTAGCCAATTAATTTACAAGTTAGGGGTCATGAAGCATTGGTTTAAAACAATCCACAATACATATAAGCCCCGCAAAAGTCATAACATGCACGGAAATTATATACTAGCACCTCACATGGGGTGTTTGGGTACTCACATCTCTCAGGTGTATATGAAATATAACAAGTTGGAAATGAAAGATAAACACTCATTAACCGGTCCTAGTACATAGATTACCATAGGCTTGAGAATAGATCAAACCTCCATCGCTTTGGCGTAAGCACCTAGGAAAGACTATCAAAGAGGTCTTTTAAAGGGTTGTAATGTTAGGCTTACGGTAGGGAAACAAAGGGTTTGGTGGGATAGGCTATTTAGTGGTGGCAAGTCAAAAATCTTTATGTTACAAGCATACGAAGAATGGCATTGCTAAGCCATGACTCGACACTCTAAACTCTAGATAATTGAAACAAACAAACATAAATTTAAAGATGGATGTAGGATGGTAGCCCGTATGTTTTTTTTATTTTTTCAACACTCTATTTTTTTTTCTTTTTCTCTTTTGCTATTTTTTTTTCGATTTTTTTTTTCATACACTTTTACTCTACCATCCTCTACGGTAACATCAAAATGATAGGGATTTATAGGCATATCCCTACACTTGAGTTTTTATTACTCTAACACTAATTTGACCCGAATTGAAAAGATCAAAACACTTGGAGTACATTATTACGCAAATAAAGGGAATTTGAATTTAACGTTCCTTCCGTCATTTCATAAACTTTAACTTTTCCCATGAGTCCCAATCGTCCCAAAGCGTGTACAAAGGATATGACTCGACTTAGCAACTTATGCAAGCAACTAGATAATTGAACTAAGGGTTTAGTGTGATAACAATAATGCACTAAAAGTGAGTGCATACAAGGTAGGCTAAGGCGATTTGGGTGTACATTTGGGGTGGGGTGTAAACAATGCTCTTCATTGATATTCGGAAAACCGAAACATCAAGAGAACCACGAAAAGGATAGGCTCGAGGGGTTAACTAGGGTATCGTGTACTAAAGATGAGTACAACGCAAAGGTGTGGGGAATTACTCAACCGATGTGGAAGAAGTAATTATATTACGGTATCAAACAAGGGTTATCCTAATGCCTCTTATCATTTAGTTATTCCTAACTACACAAGTGTAGTCTTACTAGCGATCTCGGGATGCATCACAAAACAAGTTCTAGAATCTAATATACTACGGTTCACACACTAAGCATTAAAGATGAATGCTTTAATTCCTACTAATCTAAGGCGATCCTCGCATTTGGGGTGGAATTTAAGTGGTAAAGGGTTTTGTGCTAGTCATATAACTTCCTATCCGTGAGGCGCTTTTGTTAAGACTAATGGCCCACTCCTATATGTCATGAAAATTTTAAATTTGGTGCCAAAATTACCCTAACCGACATTTTCTCATGGTTTATTACACAAATACAATTGGACAAAGCAAATAATCAAGGATAAGCATAGTTTCAAAGTTCCATTTTATTTTCCTCCCTACACTTAAACTGAACATTGTCCCAATGTTCCCGAAAGTATCAAAGTTATGATAATAGAAGGTAATTAAAAGCGAAAGAAACTAATACTCCCCGATTAGCTCGGTAGGATCCGTGTAAAGTGGTGGTTAAATCCTTTCCAAGAAGAATGTATGCGTGAAAAGCTCCTTCCAATCTTATGTATCTTCTTCTTAGTAAATTAAACTTGCACACTTGAAGAAAACAAACGAAACCTTCACGTAAAATCGGTCGGTAATAATATATATAAGACTCTATTAAACTAGGATATAATGCTTGTGGAATGGATATTTCTGAAATTTACGGAAAATTAAGACACGGAAAATTCCAAAAATTTATAAGTAGCTCGAAAGCGAGAAAAAGTAATCATTGTTTTACTCCTTCACGGCCGTCGGTTGCGATCTGACGCCGTCGGTTATCGACAAAAGCGGTGCGATTTTACGGAAAAATTCGGAAAATTTACATCTTTAGAATCTGGAAACATTTACGCAAAACATCCATTATGACTCGATACAAGCATTTGACTCGAACAAACACACATACATATCTTTTAATTAATTGTTATTCTCATGTTTACGTTTCTTTTGAAAGCGTGTGTAATCCTCCTACACTTATCCTTTATGTAAAATACCTTTATATGCAATTAAGACGAGGTTAAAAACAAAATAAAGCATTTTTACAAATTTAAACATGAGAGTAAGCAATCAATAAAAGATATATGACACTAACAAGCAAACAATTAAGCATGGGTTGCCTCCCACGAAGCGCTTTTCTTTATTTATGAGTCTTGTAGCTAGACTCGTAGTCGTGCTCCTACGTGACTTCATTACCGTCACCTTCTTCCTCATGACGGTCTCTAATGGTTGGTTCCATGTTGTAGAAGTGCCCTATGATACACCTCTCTAAGAGTTCGTCCTCTCCCCACTCATTTCTATATTCCGGTCCTAAGTTCAAGCAATCCTTATAGAAACCGAAAATCTTGGCCATAACATAATCTACTCCTTTCTCTTTATCCTCCTCATTCCTATAATAGACCGATAGTTTAAGTTCCTTTTCATCATTAGAGAGTGATGAAAACTTCTCAATCTTAAACGGAATTTGGTAAGCTATGTCATCGGTCTCATCCTTGAATCGCACTATTCCTAACGAGGGATCATAGGTCATCCCAGTGCTTTCTATGAAAGGTTTCCCTAGAATAACATGGGACAAGCTAGGGTATATGGCCGTACGAATATCATCCACTATTATGAAATCCGTAGGAAACGTGAAGCTACCTACATAAACGTGCAATCCTTTAACTCTACCAAGAAAATTGCAACTAACACTAGGATTATCGAGGTCTTGCCTAGTTGGGATAGGCTTCTTCATTACCCAATTGTAGTAGGTGCTAGTCATTAAGTTGATTGGGGACTTGCGATCAATGTAGGCCTTTGCCACAAAAAGGTGTCCTATGCAACATGGTATGTTAAGATTCCAAGGGTTCCCAAACTTGATTCTAGGGCTTTTCCTAACATACATGTGACGGAGGTCACGCACTAAGTGAGGGTGGCGAGATAGCTCTTCTTCCGTAGGAAATTTATTGAAATAGTCATTGTCTACTTCATCTACTTCCTAGGTTGTTTCATTATCCCCAAGTATATGGTCCTCTTCGTCATTTGTTCTATTAGGTTTCACTAAGGTGATGGTATTGACCAATTGGCCGTGTTTAGCTAACTTACTTGGGTCCTTAATCTCTACACCGAAAGGCTCGGGAGTTGAGATAGCATTAACCTTCCTATCACTATTGGTCATGGCTTTCAAGAGGTTATCTATCTTCCTATCCATCTCGGCTTGTTGTTGGTTAAAACGGTCCGAGAGCTTAGCTACTTGAGCTTCTTGGGATGCGACTAGGTGTTGCAACATCCCCTTAATGTTTTGTTGGTTAGGGCCATGAGATGCATGCCATGAGAAATCATTGGAAGTGAATTCTTTGGTTTGTCCCCAATAGAAGTCGGGCTTACTCTTCCATGCTTCTCGGGTATCATTGAAATTCCTAGGTCTGGGTGTTGTAGGGAATCTTCCTCCCGTTTCATTAATACGCGAGGATGCGTAGTCAACGGAAGCATGTTCGGGGAATCGGGTGCAAGTGCGCGTGTTATGAGGATCACTACACGGCTCACATGAGGAAGAAACTTTGTTCACATGGCGTGAAGACTTAGGATTTTCATATGAACTCATTAGGAATTTAACTTGATCTTCAAGTTCGAGCATCCTAAGGTCGGAAGGTTGTGAGTCAATGGGAGGCAAGGAGATTGCCTTAACGGTTTTGGGCAACTTACGGGGGTCATTCCAACTTTCGTTGTCATAGAGAGCAAGGTCCTCTATTATACCCCATGATTCTTCCGCGGTGAGATTACTAAGTTTTCCACCGACCGCTTGGTCAATGGATCGCTTGGTGGGGAAGTTGACATGATCATAGAAAAGTTAGACTTGGAGCCAAAGATCAATGCCGTGATGAGGGACTTTATGAAGTAAGTCCTTGAATCGAGTCCATGCTTTGTAGAGAGATTCACCTTGACGTTGTTGGAACATCAAGATGTCATTCCTAAGCTTAGTGGTTCTCCCCGGTGGGAAAAATTGAGCAAGGAAGCGAGAGGTGAGATCATCCTAACTTGAGATGGAGCCGGCGAGAAGTCGCTCAAGCCAATTACTAGCTTGGTCCCGTAGAGAGAATTGTAAGAGACGCAGATGCATGGTCTCCCGAGTAGTAGCATCAAGGTCGATGGAATCGACAATTTTAAGGAAATCCTTAAGATGCTGATTAGGATCTTCGGAACGAAGTCCATGGAATGCACATCCGTTTTGCACCAATCGGATGGTGTCGGATCGCAGGGCCATAGTTTGGGCATGATCGGGAAGCTCAATGGTGTTCCTATAGCCTAGGTGGCTTGGTCTCGAGTATTCACCAAGAGTACGGGCTCTTGGCGGGTCATTTGGTGGTAGGTTGATGAATGGTGGTTGGTTATCACCTTCCATGATGAAAAGTGATGGGGTTACGAACAAAGATCACGATGAAGGGGGATAGACTACGAGGAAGCTAAAAATGGAGAAATTTTTTTTTACTTGATAGGAATCAAGCAAAGAAACCTAAACGAGGTGGACTACTAACTAGCTATTCTATTCCCGGCGTGCGCAAAAACTTGATAACGCTACACGCGTCGTTCGGGGTCAAAGGAACTTCCTTTTCTTGAGCAAGTTTTATAACACCTAGGCGGTGAACCTAATCGTTGTAGTGTAGTATTAGGGTAAGCCACGGGTATTGATATCATTCTCTAGGGGAATAGGAATGCTAGTGAGAAGTTACTACGCTAAGGTTGGGGTTGAGGGAGATTATTTTTTATCTTTTTATATTTTTAAGAAAAGGAAAGGTACGAATCTCGGGGTTTGGATTTGGGGGTTGGTATTTCTACGGATTACTCTACTTATCTAATTATCTAATATAAGGTGTATGTAGCCTATGTCTAATTATTGTGTGCTCGTATGATGGTTTAAAGATGTGTTTACTAAGGTTTTATTACTCCTTAATTATCTCCTATTGATGGTTTAATTGTCACGTCCTTATTCTTAATCGCGTTGTGTGTCTAAAGTCGTAGGGTATGCGTTTGTCCCTAACTCTTTGAAACTACCAAAGGGTCTCGTCTACAAAACCTCTAGGAATTATAAACTCTAACTCTAAGGTACTCTTTGGATGGTTTAGCCTACAACTACTCTAGGTGTTATAGTCTAAGGTTCACAAAGATTAATCAATCATTAACTACACAACAAATGACCTATCCCATTACTAGATCATTAACAATTAAGATAAGAGACAACCAATCAATATTCAATAGTTAAGTTTCATATTCCCTAAGCAAACACACAAGTAAATTAGCCGAACATGGAGAACATGCAAGCATACACACAAGTAATTGAAGACATAATTGAATTAATGAAGTAAAACACTTATCTTGATGTAAGATAGGGTTTGGAACCCTAAAATCTTGTACAAGACGACCTTGGTTCGGTTTAGGTTTTACTCCAAAAGACTACACTGAAAACTATAAAATTTGGACTCTATATATAAGATTACAATCATGACGGTGTCACTTTATGATTTGTGGCCGTCGGGTCGCCGTCGTTAGGGTTTCGTCTTGGCCACGTTAGTCTTGCGCGGCGTCACCTTATGCTTGTGTGCCGTCCCTTGATCTCGGCGCCGTGCGGATCAAATCTAGGCCGTCGAGTTGCGACGACCTACTCTTTTAAAGCGACACCGTCACTTGTAAATAAGAAATTTGGCTCTTGAGCCGTCACAAAAGTGATGCGACGGCGTCATGAGATAACACTGACGCCATCCCTTGTGTTTTTGACTTGAGTGTCTCGATTCTTGACTTTGGCCATTTTGTTCGTATATCCGCGCCTTTTTCGTACAAATAAGTGCCATTCCAGCAATTTGCCTTCAAGAGACCTAAAAAGTGAAAAGGAATGATATTAAGTAATAACGGATACAAAAGTGATCAAATAATGGCTTAAACGACCCCTCAAAAAGGTATATTTTAAAACCTTATCAATATCTCACTTTTCTCCTTTTTTCATCATACCAAAGGACTCTACACTATATAGTGGATTGTCCCTGGGTAGATCCCTCTGGCTCTGGCGGGATCGTGGGAACGAATACCTAACCTAACCATCCTTATAACTCCATGCATAAAGTAAATTGGTCGGTCTTTTGGTATTGTTCATTCTTCCATGAAACCAATTGAAAAATCATTTGGAAAATCAATCAAGGTACTTGTGATACGAGATCAAAGTATTTTGTACCTTAATAGTTTTGATCATTTAGAAATGCTCCCCCTCAACATGTGCATATGATGTTGAAATTGTTTAGCACATGGAGGCAAGAGTTCTTTGAAATAATTTCTTGATCACAATTTCCTTAGAAAAAGCCTTTTGATTTTCTTTGGTAAATTCTCTCCCTCAATATGTGCATAGGATATTTGAAATCATTTTATCACATAGAGGCAAGAGTTCTTTTTAAGTACATCCAAGATTACAAAAGCCAATATAAACCATTCGCTCCTCCTCAATATGTGCATCGATATACGAAAGAGTTTGGCACATATTAGAGAGAACCTACACTTTGAATCAACACGATCATCATTTATCAAATTTCATTATTAAACACAAATTCTCCCCCGATCAAAAATATCAAACCCTTTGAGATTTTGGATCCCAAGTGATTTAATACGGTTTGGAAAACATGGGAGAATATGTGCCTGATTTAAAAGCTCATCTTGTTTTTGGATAAATCCTCCTCCTCAACATGTGCATTGTGTATTTGTAATAGTTTGGCACATGGAGGCGGGAGTGCCTATAAAGGACTAAAACCAATTCCATTAAAAGCAGTTTGAGATTTAAATCACTATCTCTCCCGATCAAAAATTTCAAACCTTTTGAGATTTGTGATCCCAATTGATTAAATCATTTAAAAGATTTTGGGAAAGACGTAGCAAAATTTAATTTTGAAAATGTGGTAAGGACCATTTTAAGACATTAAAGATTGTTAGTGTCGGTATGATTGTTTTAAGAGATCTTTAAGTAAAATAAAACAATTTCACAATCAAACAAGAACAGAATTTTTTTTATTTTGACAGATCTTTGAGTTTTACAGAAAATCATACCATGACATAATATTAAATCTTTAGATCACCACTTTATTTTTGTACAACCCGGACCTTTTATGAAGAAATATCGTTTGAAAATATTTTAATTTAAATCACTCTCCCCCTCAATCGATGACCGTAGTCGATGATTGAGTGACTTAAGTTTTGATACAATGAAGTCCGGTGATTTTCAAAATTTAGTCCAATTAATTTTCAAAACAATATTTTCCATTTTCAAAAGAATTTATTCAATTTTTTTTTTAAATTGTTTAAAAATGGTATCCTGCACAAAGATACGTTAGGTGGTTGAGAAGCTTATGTTGTTGCTGTAGCGCTTGGAAGAAAAACTGTCTGCTGATGCAGTGAGACTTCTTCGTTGCATTTTAATGCCAAGCGAGGTCAAATTAAGCTCGTTTCTTCAATCACAGAAGAAAACCATCTGCTGATGCAGTGAGACCTCTTACGTTGCATTTTTCCATGCCAACTCTCCATAGAAGTCCAATTAAGCTCCATATCTTCATTTGTCAACCCAAGTGATAAGGTTTTAAAATATACCTTTTTGAGGGTTTGTTTAAGCCCGTATTTGATAACTTATGTATCCGTTATTACTTAATATCGTTCATTTTCACTTTTTAGGTCTCTTGAAGGCAAATTGCTGGAATGGCACTTATTTGGACGAAATGGCGCGGATATACGAAGAAAATGGCCAAAGTCAAGAATCGAGACACTCAAGTCGGAAACACAAGGGACGGCGTCGGTGTTATTGCGGCGCCGTCGGAGCACATGTTGTGACGATACAATAGCCAAATTGCTTATTTTCAAGTGATGGTGTCGGGCTTTAAAATAGTAGGTCGTCGCAACTCGACGGCCTAGATTTGATCCGACGGCGTCGAAAGTCGAAGAGGACGGCGTCACAAGCATAAGGTGGCCGTCGCAAGACTAACGTGACCAAGACGAAACTCTAATAATGGCGACCGACGGAGTCACAAATTAAAAGGTGGCGCCGTCGCGAATGTAATCTTATATATAGAATCCGAATTTTTAGTTTTCGGTGTGTAGTCTTTTGGGTGAAAACCTAAACCGAACCAAGGTGTCTTGTATAGTATTTTAGGGTTCCAAACCCTATCTTACATCAAGATAAGTGTTTTACTTCATTAATTTAATTATGTCTTCAATTACTTGTGTGTATGCTTGCATGTTCTCCATGTCCGGCTAATTTACTTGTGTGTTTGCTTAGGAATATGAAACTTAACTATTGAATATTGATTGGTTGTCTCTTATCTTAATTGTTAATGATCTAGTAATGCGATAGGTCATTCGTTGTGTAGTTAATGCTTGATTAATCTTTTGAACCTTAGACTATAACACCTAGAGTAGTTGTAGGCTAAACCATCAAAGAGTACCTTAGAGTTAGAGTTTATAAATCCTAGAGATTTTGTAGAGCGAGACCCTTTGGTAGTTTCAAAGAGTTGGGATAAACGCACACCCTACGACCTTAGACACACAACGCAATTAAGAATAAGGACGTGACAATTCAACCATCAATAGGAGATAATTAAGGAGTAATAAAACCTAAGTAAACACATCTTTAAAATATCATACGAGCACATAATAATTAGACATAGACTACCTCACCTTAGTTAATTAGATAATTAGATAGTAGAAGTAATCGGTATAAATACCAACCCCTAAATCCAAACCCGGGATTCGTACCTTTCCATTTCCTAAAAATATAAAAGATAAAAATAATCTTCCTCAACCCCAACCTTAGCGTAGTAACCTCTCACTAGCATTCCTATTCCCCTAGAGAACGATATCAATTCCCGTGGCTTACCCTAATACTACACTACAACGATTAGGTTCACTGCCTAGGGTGTTGAAAAACTTGCTCGACGAAAAGGAAGTTCCTTTGACCCCGAACGCGCTGCGTAAGCGTATCACCAAGATATAGTTACCCTTTCCTTTCGGCATCCAATCATCTTCAATTGTGGGATCCGGATCAGGAACATTCTTATATACCAATATACCTGCATACGTTACTGAACACACATACAAATATATGGTGGTCGACATCACGCAAACATCAATCGACTAATTAAAGTCAATTCAACATATCAATCAGATCATATAAGATATGGGATATATGTGTTCATCAAACTATAATCATCTAATCCAAACAATCTTATCCTAGGCACCTAGTCCTTCAACATAGGTTAACATCATTTTTAATTAAGCATATAGGATAATTAGAAAAGCTCGATAGATGATATAAATTTGAAAACATTCTCCCCCTCAATCAATGACTCATTTTCTGAAAAGTTTAAAAGCGCTGAAGTCATTGATGAGTTTTCAATAATTTCGAAAAAATCTGAAACTGATTGATTTTCAAGCAAGTCATTTACCACCACTTTTTGAAAACAACAAATATTTTTCTGAAGAATTTTAGATGGAAAAACATTTGTGTAGGAACAGCAGTCCTTCGACATACTTTCCTCAAATAGTTTTAGGATAAGTGTACAAAATTATAGAAAATTGGTTTAGCGCAGCACTTTCCTTCCTTGAAGAGCGGGTTGCTATCGGAAATAATAGCAAGCCATAGTTTTAAGCACGGTTCTGATCGAAATAGCGCAAGCCATTTTTGGCCTTGGGTTCTGATCGAAATAAGCGTAAGCCATAGATTTTAGACATGTTTTGGAAAAATAATATTTACACCTCATGCTCGAACTTCATCTATGGTCCCGTGCCATTATTGAATGACATTTCTAAGACCGCAGATGTTATCGATACCAGAAGACATGTCTTGAGAAAACATATTTTTGGTATTTTTCAAATTTTCTGATTTTTATGGGTTTTTGAAGATTTTATATTTTTCTATTTTCTTTTTGTTGGTTTTATATTTTTGTATTTTGTTTTTGAAAAATATATACACAGGTAGAGTAGATGATATAGTTTAAGAAGATGATGATACGAGTACCGAGATAAGGATATCGAACAGCACCGTTGTAGAAGATAGAAATCGTCATCTTTTAAACATTCACCACCAAAGCTTCCAAGGCTCTTGAATCGAAGAAAGAAATAGAACCATCTGAAAGTGAGACTTTGGCAGCTTCCCCCCAAACCGAAAATCCTTTATCTGAGCAGATTCAAAGCTTTCTTTCAAGCTTCTATTAGCCAGGTGTACAAAGAAGCACACCATTATCAACGATCCTGCTGCTCCTTTTAAGAATAATCACCGTGATTCTACGTTCGAGGTTATATCATCCAATAGAACAACAACAACGTATCATCCCATGTTTAAATAATTCTTCTCAAATTCCTTTTCCACTGAAGTCTGAAGCAATCCATTCCAAAAAGTTGTCAAGAGACCACTTTCCCCCAAGTAGATGAATTGATGCAGTCAGTCTCTTAGACTAGAGCTCACGAACCCGGATACACATACCCGAAGACAAAGAAACTTATACCATCGAAGTAGCACATTAAGTCCAATACCCAAAGAATAACCCCGATGTATACTTTTCTCCCTAAAGAAAGTGCATGAAGCTCAAGAACCCGAAGTACCGAATGCCGAAGAGAATAACCGATAACATTGAAGAAGCGGGCGAATCACAGTTATATCTGCGGATGACAATCTCTGCGGATGTCAACTCGGAATAAGTGATTATATCTACGAATCACCGATGAAGCCCTCAAGTGAAACAATCGAGCATCCCCAATGTACACAATCTCTCCCCCGATGATTGTGATAACATCAAAATCATCACACACTTGTGTACCTCTTTATCTTGAAACTTTCTATTACATCACTTCCCCCACGTAGTTGGAATAATAACACTAAAAGCCTTGATGAGTAAAACCTTGAGATTCTCTGCGGTCATGACAATTGTCTTCCCGGGATATCTTCAATCACTTAGAAGAGTTAAGTTCATCAAGTTTACTCGCCATGAGTCAAACCTTGAGTTTCTCTGCGGTAATAACATTTGTCTTCCTGGGATATCTTCAATCACTTAGAAGAATTAAGTTCATCAAGTTTACTCGCTTTGTGTTTAGATGTGTGTCTCTTTCCCCCTTGATGGTTTTGATACTTCAGAACCAGCAACATATTGTAAGCCCGTATACTAGAAATCTGTTGAGAAGAACATTAGAAGTCTTTGTGAGAATCAACTTGCTGAAGTACATTGTGAGAAAATCTAATTAGGGATTGAATCCGACTTATCACTCTCCCCCAATTAGTGCTCTCCCCTAAACCGACAATCTGTTTGATAAATGCCCAGATTAAGAAGAAGTCAAATGCAACTCGTCTTTTAGTCTTCTAATCATGAGAACAGACCGTAGACTCGACCTTCTTCAAGATTGTCCAGTTGGGGATTAGATTGTTAACATCTTCATCTCACCAAAAAGCATCCCAATTAACTTACCTCTTGCAAATCCCCTTAACTAAAATCCCTCCCAATCAAACAAGAACAGAAAGATGTTCATCAAGGAAATCAGCAATGAGCCCGCACCGAGCACACTAAATGGTAACACCAAACCACCAATCACATCAAACAAGAATAGAGAGATCATTCGGAATCATCATGTTGATGTGTACGTGAAGCATTAACCGGAAACACTTTGTCAATAAACTCACCAGTTCGTATGAAGATGTCAACCAACGGCTCTAAGAAGAAACTCCATGTAAAGATGACCCGATAAGAAGAAGCTCGGTTCTTACATGAGTTAGGAGCCGTATGACCATATATTCTCAGAAGTAACTCAACATGCAGAATTATCATACTTCTTCTCCCCCTCAAGAATTGCAGACGAAGTTGCCATTCTTGACTAAATAAGTGAAATCATCCAAATGTATTCTATTCACACTTCTCCCCCGTAAAATTAGCACAAGATGTCTCCATCGTCATTATAGTTGAGCAAGTGGAATAAGAAACCAATCAACAGTAGTTCGGTTCACTTGATGACTGAAGCGCATGGAAAAAGCATGAAGCATGTTGATGAGAATGGTCATTAATGAGAAGATTTCTCTTCTTCCGAAGATAATGCGCACTGAAGCGTACACATTTCTTTTCTTTAGAGTATGAGGCTTGAACTGTTGTGTTCAAACGTCATTAGAAGATTTCTCTTCTTTCGAAGATAAAGCGCACTGAGACGTACACTTTTCTTTTCTTTAGAGAACGAGGCTTGAACTGTTGTGTTCAAACGTCATAAGAAGATTTCTCTTCTTTCAAAGATAATGCGCAATGAAACGTACACATTTCTTTTCTTTAGAGTACGAGGCATGAACTGTTGTGTTCATACGTCATTATCTCTCTCTTTTCGACTCTCTTGGCAAAACATGTAATCATCCCCATTATCATTCAAGAGGCTCTTTGTCGTGACGGTGATGGAGAAAACCCAATATGATGAATTTGGCCTCAAGTAAACTATCCCGAACTCGTGACTTATACTTGCACATATGTAACAAAGAGCGGTGCGAGACTTCATCCTCCATTGAATCTCTAATTACTCTATACTCTTCAACCAACCAACCATCAAGTATAAGGCGTACATTACCTCTTGAAAATCCACAATTGAATGTGACCTTGAGCACTACAGCGTAACTCCTTAAAGTGATAGTTATTTTGAGGTGATAAGAGCCCAATTCCCCAAGTGGTAAAAAGAAAAGGTAAAAGTCACCCAACAATAACTAGATTTCCAAGTCTTCATTTTTGATAATAAGCTCGAACAAGGATCTTGAAGAATCTTCATCCATCCATCCCGATACCTTGGATACTAAGTACACTTGCCGTGATATTTCACTTCAACCTCAAATAAATAATAGTGAATTAACTCCGTTGTCACATCTTCTGATTAAAAGCTCACATCTAGCCTCCTTTGACGTTTTAAGTGAACTATGATAATGGTATTCATCCCGACCATGGTTAAAAGCACACAACCCCGTAAAACCAAGTAATAACCAAACTGTCATGACGATATCCAATCACACATCCAATTCATGATGTACACCCTTTTATCTCTTCTTTGAAACAGAAACCGTAGCACCAGCATCAAAAGAGATCTCGAAATACACTTTCCTTTCTCCAAGATGGTTCCATCATTACGGGATTTTACAACTCTATGGTTTAAACCCAGAAATAGTTTCTTTCGCGGGATTTTACAAAACCAAGAATAAACCGTAAGATAGATCCAAAAATGCACTTTACTATTACCAGGATGTTTCCATTGTCACGGATTTTACAAGTCTATGATTTAAACCGAGAAATAGTTTCTTTCGCGGGATTTTACAAAATCAAGACAAAACCGTAAACAATGTCAGCTTGAATGTGTTATGACAACTTTGGTTTCGGTGAATATCTGTTTTATGGGAATCAGTGGTTCATTATCCAACATCATCAACCATCCAATAAATACTCTGGTAAACACATCATTCACACATTATGTCGGCTATTGCAGTGTCAACATGGTGATGTAAACCCGATATGCAAAACTTGATCATGAAGTGAAATTCCCCAGATTTGTTACTTAAACTTGTACTACTCTTTGTGAAGAAGAAACGATGTACCCAATGTACAAAACCTCTTGACGTATCCTCAATTGCGTGAGACACCGAAGTGATAGTTACGTTGTGGGTTAAGCGAGAAAGAATCACAACCGTAACTAAATACCCAAGTTTTTATCACACTCTATAAATGCCCAGACAAGTTATCTTCGCGGAAGAGTAGAAAGAAAGAAGACGAAATAAGTAAATGCGCCCGGAAAACCTCACTTCAAACCCAAATTAGAAATACCGTCCAAACAACCCCATAGTCAACCTTGTTCAATTATTAATACAAGCCGTGACATAATGTCCTTCGTGAGAATGCAAAAACCAAAGTATCAATATTCACAACCCATCGAATCTCATCATCAAATCTCACGTCTCCAGTTAAATCACATAAAATATCACCTCTCATCATCAAGACTCATCACACAACAAATCACATTATCAGATATCATCAACAATCAAATCTCAACTTGCATCCCATGATGATACAACTTTAGCAGAAATTCATAGCACCACATCTGGTCCAAATTGCATTATGACTTTGAACGTGCATGGTTGTACCATTCACTATTAACCAATGAGAACGCCAGTTATGACACAATGCATAAAAACACATTGATAATAAAATATTCAATCCAACATTGGCAATATTTGGGATCAACAGCTCAAGAGTTATTTCAAGATATCCGTGAGTCATCACAAGAGCTTCGAACACGTTATGGAACAAGTAATGGTACAAATTATGACTAAGTATCTTCCGTTGAACAATTTAGACCAAAGTACCACACTTTATAGAGAAGTATCAAGTCTTATGTCTCCATAATAATTGAGATGCCATAATTTTGGATAGCACAAAATTCATTTTAGCAAATCCACGAATGAAATCATTAACACGATTGACTCATGAAGACACACCATATAACTGGATATTAAGTACCAACATGATTCGGCCCATTTGAGATTGAGTTCCAATCATCTACAAATCCCAGCTTAGGCCCAACATATACCATGGCCCGTCCATACGTGAAGTAGGTTAAGAAAACCCTAAACATCCGGGGTTATATAAACCACTACCCTAATACCTTGCAACCCTAATCACTAAAATATACGCCCCTCACAAAGAAACGTCTCTCTCACCTCAAACACAGATCAAGATCTCAGTTCAAAAATCATTTCTCAACCCATCTAAGATAACAAAACACCATTAATCATTGATCGAAACCCACTCAAACAAATATAACTGTATCCAATCTAATTTTCATTCACAACTTTAAACACACCACTCACCATTTTCATAGTCACAATACGCATCAACAATTAACACAAGGCCTCGCCACAGGGATGGCACGAGGACCTTTAAACGTACCAAAGATGTATGCCACAGGGATGGTTGAAGGAATAAGACACGGCTTCAAGAGCTTTCGCAGAACTCAGGTAGGTGAATATTGTCAATTGTTTTTGTTTTGAGTCACATACGAACCAGGGACACGAGTTAACATACTTGTTACACTCATTCCCTTATTTCGAATAGAAGAAGTTGTGGATCAATGAAGAGTTCATTCTCAAGTTAAATGACCTTAGGGTCATGATACAATCCTTTTTGTTACAACTAGAGAGTGAGACTGAGATCTGAATGACATATGTTTAAGTAGGTCCGAATCTTAAAAGATTTTGAATCTGTGATGATTAATTTATTTCGTGAGTCAAACCTTGAATGGTTTTGATTTTACTTTGATAACCACGAATTACTGATCTGAGATATCGATTGATGCTGTTGTTATTTTTATTTCGTGTCTAGTATCGGTTTAGAGTTGGAGATGTATTTGGATCTGTAATGAGGCGCTAGTAAGTCTTGGTGTTTTGGTTGATGTTGAGACATGGTATATGGAATATGGTCATAGTGGTTGAGTCTTGTGGTCAAGAGTCTTGTTTTCAGTTTATGTATTGTTGTTGTGGTCGTGGTCAACGGTCAATATCTTCATCATCCTTTCTGTCACAAGTCGCTAGCCAAAGTCTTTAGCCCAAGTCGCTAGCCAAAGTCTTTAGCACAAGTAGCTAGCACAAGTCGCTAGCACAAGTCGCTAGCACAAGTCGCTAGCACAAGTCGCTAGCACAAGTTGCTACGACTTGTAAAGACAAGTCGCTACCCATATTCATTGGATCTGGATGGAAAAATGTCAAGTCGCTAGCAAGATTTTAGACATTTTCCGATGAGTTTTCCGACCATAAAAAATCGTTCAGCATCAACTTTACCCAGAAAACTGCTATGAAATAAATGTTTGCCCAGTTTGACCAAGAGAATGACTAGTTTGACCACAAGAGACCTTCACACATTGGTAACAAAAACAGTTATAAAGATGAGAAATACAATCTGTATGGACAAGAGTTTGACACAACAGAAATGTATCAAATGAAAGGACCATGTGATATTTTAGTTTGACCAAAAAATAAGATACATCAAACCATGTTTAAAACAGTTTACCATAAGAATAAGCTGAAAAACAATATTCCGACCACACAAAAGTATCAAAACCACAAAAAAAATCATCAAGACACAACAACCATGGCTCTGGTACCAATTGTTAGGATCTTATATTTATGTGTTTGATGATTCGGGTGGTCTTGGATAATGGAAATACATGTTAGCCATATTTAGAGAGATAAAGAGATGAGAGGGTGTTCTTGGTAGAGACTTGGTTTACAAAAAGCAAGGTTAGATTATGAGAAGCACCACCCCTTCCAAGGATGGAATGGGTATTTATACTTACAACTTATACGTCCTCCTGTCGGACTGTGGATCAGGCATACAGTGGGTAAAGACCCGTCCTTCCTCCATGGTGTTACACTAAACTAAACTATGCTACAAACTAACTAATAAACTACTAAATAACGTAAATAACTACAAGTCTACGAGCTAACTTATGCTAGATAATATTTGGGGTGACCGACTCTTCACTATGGAATTTCCAATTCCTAACAGGTTATGAATCTATATTATCTTTATGTAGTATATAAAATTTGAGCAATCCATATTTTGGATTTGGATCATGCATCTAAGAGTTGATATCTTGAATTTAATTATAATATGATTCTAATTTAATTAAAATAACTCTTGAGTACATCTGACATTGAGTGGGAGCAATGTGTTTTTCTATTAAATTTACATGTGAAGATATCATTCTATTTAAGCTAGATATTGATCCTTAAGCTTGGAATGAAAACTTCATTTGGAATTTAAGGAGTAAAACAAACAACCTTGGAATAAATGTTTATCTGGAATAAACAAATACAGATAATAAGTCTGACATAAATGCAATATATCATTTGAGCAAGTCTTAAAATGATATATTTCACTTGGAATAATTTACATGGATGGAAACCTTGTGTTTTTAAAATAAGGGTTTATCATGTATATATTATATTGTGTATAAGACTAGTTGTTGCTTTTGTACAAGAACAAAATGAGCTGACAACAACAATATCTAATTGAGAGTGTTTAGATTATTGTTTTTATAAATGTTTACGAATTATAAAGCATAGTGTTGTATAAGTACAAATGATGCTAGAGGATTATTAATACTAGTTGTAGTAGGATTTTATCATTTATGAAAAATCTGCTAACTAGATATGCTCAACATATCAACAGGCATGTGGCCTAGTGGTCAAAGCTTAGGTTGTTAAGCGAGCCACAAGTGAGAGTAGTACCGGGTGGGTGACCTACCAGGAAGTCCTCACTTGTGGTTCACATGCTCTGCTGATATTTGCAATGAGGATTTGAGCCCATAGACTAAGCGCGGGGTTCGAATCGAGCAAGGTCGGGGTTTTCATCCGGACGTTACTCAGCAAGGAAACTTGTGTGGAGGCGGTACGGTTTCCTCGCGACACCGAGAGTCATACATTGTGCCAGCGTGGACCCGGTTAAGACAACATAGTCTGGTCGATGTGGTGGTTAGGGCCCCTTGATTTGAGGGGTGGTAAAACCTAAGTTGGAAAGTTACTTGTCAAAAAAAAAAGATATGCTCAACATAGAGCATTGTTGCATTACACATTAATGAATGAGAATACTTTACACTTTTAGAAACTGTAAAGATGATTGTCAGTATGTCGTTGATGTTTAATACCTCATGCAAGGTAAGACGACATCTCCATACTATAACTCTTGCATTAGTATGAGCATATGAGATAAGACACTCATCTTATATTTCAAATCACTCACTATATGTGATATTTGAAACAAGTATTCAGAAAGTTTACTCAGATGACTATTTAGTTTTTCTTTTAAAGAAAGGTTGAGAATGTTGGAAACATTAGGGTTCAACTTACTAAATGAGTTTCATGCATATCTGTTTTAGTATTTGGATAATTTGGATTGAAAGATAATTTTTACCTTATGATGAATAAAGATACTTGGTTTTGTTATTCATTCATATAATATATGTTATCCTATATTTACATGTTTAATCCTTGAATGATTTTATTATTCTAAGTATGTCCATTGTCGGTTAACAATATGGGAATATTGTTATGTAAGGCAAATGTGAGTGTTGGTTATAATTCTAACGAGAATTGGATTGTTCCTTAAACTCATATGTATTCACTAGAGATGCATATTGGATTCCCCAACTTTCAAACATTTACTTTTGGATCCTTGTCGAGTAAAATATTGAAAATGGTTTGTTATCTTCATCCTTAGACTTGAGATACAAGCAAGTTACATTATGTGTGGATATCATTTTTTGTAAGTATCAAAACGCTATCTCGAACAAGGTAGTTATAAAGCTATATTTCAAGTGATGTGAGCAACATCCACAACACTTGTAGTCAATAAAGGATTTGTTACTCCACTTGATATGTGCAGAAAGATACCATGGCGCCTCTCCAGATTTAATAAGATAATTGTTCGGCCGAAACCAAAGGGTAATGCAAGATGATACTTGATTACATTTGGTATATCTAATTAAATTCTATAATGAGATTCTAAATGGTTAAACTATATGGAATGATTTGAGATCCATAATCCATGGTTTAACAGTATCTATAACAAAGGATGATTAGAGCAAGACATTGAATGAACATGATACTGAGAAACTTTTACGAAACTATTCTCTCAGACACTTTTAGTTAAAAAAACGAGTGAGAGCGTTTGCTAGGCGTTTCCGTCGTTAGTTTGTGTTCCATTCGACACTCCAACTCCCAAGTGGGAGCTGTTGGTTTGTGGGAGTTGTAAACGCACGTAAACGACTAGAAGTGTGTGAGCCGATGGGGGCACACACGATAAACACGAGTCTACGTGTCGAACGTAATATAACTTGAATATATACTCGATATACTTGCATGTAACTTGACCCGATATGCTATACGACCCATGGACTATATCATGGACTTGGGTTGGTTTAGTTTGGAGTTGCCATGGGCCAAGGATCCACTGATCGGGAAAGAGAGGACAAACGGGAAGCTTGGGCTTGGTTGCTTGTTGACTAAGTTAAGGCTAAAATCAAAAGGGTCGGTTGTTTTGACTATATAAGCACACCCATTCTCTTGCACATGCACGATAGATATTATACCCTAAAACCACAAAACAGATCCTATGTTTCTGCTACAAAAGTCCATTTGATTTTATCTCAAATTCAATTAGAGTTTTGTAGTTTATTTGTTCAATTCCAAACTTGTGTTGAATCAAGGGTTTTGGTTTTGATGATTCGGTGGTATACCTGTTCCATGTTCCTAGTTGAATTTATATGGCAGCAAGGTTGTGAAGTCTTCTGGTCGTGGGTTTCTATCTCGGACAGAAATTGAAAGATATCGGACATTGTTTGTCCGATATCGGGTATAAGTTAAAAACAGTTTCTCAACTGTTTGGTGATCTCGGATAAGAAGCAAGCTTGTCTTGAATGGTTTTCTTGTTCATGAATTTGTCAAGTATTGATTGGTTTTAAACGTTCTCAACTAGCGTTAATCAAACGTACTTGGTTTAAGTGTTTGTGTGTGATACTCATAGAGGCATCTATTTTATATGCTTAGTTTTATATTGGTTTTATTGTCTGTTACACTTGCGTTCAAATAGCCACGAAAGGTTACGTTTTATTTTATCCCTTTTACTAATTAATTTTTATATTAATTATTGTTTATTATTACGTGTTAACCTAATTGCAAATACTAGATCCTTATCCGCTGCGTACTCGTAGAGGTTAATTGGTTAACTTGTTCTAAAATCCCAACAGGATGGGCTGTAGTAAGGGATGTAAACGGCTCTAATGGGGTATCATTTGTGCTTGTTGATGATTCCCTTAAGGATAAAATTGGAACATTAAGATGACACCAACTATCAGATGTAGGATAAGTATGTCTCGATGCGGTCGATGAGAGTTTGGTGTAGGGAAATTCTGTTTCCACAAAACGAACGTGACGAGAAGTATATATCTTGTGAGTAACGGGATCAAGACAATAGTAGGCACTTTGTGTGGCTGAGTATCCCACAAAAATACACGGAATGGAGCGTGGTTCCAGCTTGTGGTTAGTGTAGGGACGGATCCACGGGTAACAAAGACAACCGAAGCTTCGTAAATTGAGATAATTTGGAGACTATCCAAATAAAGACTCAAATGGGGACTTGTGGGAGAAGGTTGGAGTAGGCAACCGATTGATTAGATATGAGGCGGTTGTAAATGCTAAGGACCAAAACTCAACAGGTAACTCAACATGTGAAAGTAGAGAAAGTCCGGTTTCGACAATGTGACGATGTCGACGTTCAGCAAAACCATTATGCTCGGGTGTATGTGGTGGGGTAGTGAGCTGTGAGACACCATTTATCGACAAAAAACCTGATAGTGCTTGATATTCACCCCCATTATAAGAATAAATCATTTTGATGGACCTTGCAAAGTACTTTTCAACCAAAGCTTTGAACCGAATGAATACTTCCTTGGTGCCTGATTTCTTTTTAAGTGGATAAAACCATACATATCGAGTAAAGTGATCCACAAAAATGACATAATATTTGTACCCATCAAAGGAATAAACGGTGAAGTCCATAAATCGGTGTATAAAGATCAGCGGATCTCGCGAAATTAAAGTACTTTGCTTAAGCGAAGCTTATGGCTTTTATTACACTGCAAGCGTTACAATTAAAAGAGAAGTTATTGGAAACATTGAACTTTGAAGAAGCAACAATGGACTTGAGAATTTCTAAAGATGGATGCCCTAAGCGATGATGCCATTTTATCGCATTAGCTTTGACACTTGGGTAAGCAACGATGGAACGAATCGAGGATGACAACTCGTAGATGCCATCTTTAGTTGGTCCCATGAGTAGAGGTTTCCCCGTGAGTCGATCCTTCACAAGATAAAAATCAGAGGTAAATGATATTATAAGGTTGTTGTCTTTGCATAGCTGATAAATAGATAGAATGTTACGATGCATTTGATGAACACAAAAGAAATTAGAAAGTGACAGAGGCTTAGATGAAGTAGGAAGTTTAGAAGAACCTATGTGAGTAACTGAAAGGCCCTTACCATCACCAATAACAATTTCTTCAATGCCACTATATGGATTATGAAGCGAGAGATTCACGAGATCATGAGTGACATGATGAGGAGCTCCAGAATCAAAAATACATTGGGCTGATTGAGGGGAAGCGGCTGTAGCAACATTGGCTTGAGGTGCGTGAGACTGATAAGTGGGGGGAGGGGGTGTTGTCCCAAACTCTAGATCGAAATATAGATTGCAAAGTGTATAAAATGAATAAGTATGAATTTGTCTATTACTTTGAAAAGTTACATATGTACGAGTATATATATTGTTCCAAACGGTATGATTGAACCTTTGCAACTATTCGGTGATAACCAAATTCCATAACTACTTTTGTAACCGCCAAACGGTTATAAACTATCTAACTAACACGTTTGGTCCTTCGTGTATTAATATTTACATAAGAAGCATAAGTATCGAGATTATTGGTTCACATTCTCCTCCTTAATCTTGATCATTGCTTCGTCCTAAATCATGAACTCCGAGCATTGCCGCATAGTCACGAACTTCAATCTTGGTAGAGCCTTCGTTAGAATATATGCTCTTTGTAGTTCTTCGCTGACATGTTCCACATTGATGTGCCCATTCTCTACGCATTCACGAATGAAATGGTAGCGAATATCGATGTGCTTGCTTCTTCCATGAAAAGCGGGTTCTGACGAGTGCTATTCTTTGAAATGTTGTCGACCTTGCGTTATCCTTTCTCTTCCCATCTGTTAATTCACTAAGCGGTCTTTTTATCCATAAGGCTTGACATGCTCTGCGATGGCCGCCATGAATTCGATTCACATGGTGATAAGCGCCCTTTGTTGGTTGCTTCTAAGTACACGGTAATAGGTGATTCTCGAAATAAAATACTATCGATAGTTCCTTTTCCTTGATCGGTGTTGATTCCATAACTCACCGTCATGTAACCTATAATCTTGCAGCCGCCTTCTTGCTTGTATATTATGCCATGCTCTTTTTTTCCTTTGTTATATCGGATTACTTGCTTTACCGCCTATCCTTTGGGTCTTGCATGAATCTACTGAGTAGTCCGACTGAGTAACTAAGATCTGGTCTTGTATGTAGTAAGTACCTGAGACTTCCAATTAAACTTCTGTAGTAAGTTGCGTCAATTGAGTTTCCATCTTCCGCCTTGACCAACTTAGTATCGGTATCCATTGCTATCTTCGTATCATTACTATCCGCCATACTTGTTTCCTTCAAGATCTTGTTAATATAACCTGTCTGCTTGATTGTAATCTCTCCTCCTGTTTGTGTGACTTCTATCCTAAGGTAATAAGCTAACAATCCTAAGTCACTCATTTCAAATTTATCCTTCATCTTGGATTTGAATTATTCTATTTCCTTCCTTGGAGTGCCTGTGATTATCAAATCATCTATGTAGACTCCAACTATAAGTGTAGAATTCTTGTTTCTCTTCGTATAAACTGCTTTTTTGAGATTTCATTTCTTAAAGTCTAAGGACTTTAACGTTTGATCAAGCTTCTCATTCCAAGCTCTTGGTGCTTGTCTTAAGCCATATAAAGCTTTAGTAAGCTTATAGACTTTTCCTGAATTTCCTTGTTGAATAAATCCTTCAGGTTGTGTAACGTAGACTTCTTCCTTCAAATCTCCATGTAAAAATGTCGATTTTACATCAAAGTGGTGTACTTACCATCCATGATATGTTGCTAATGCTAATATCAATCGAACTATCTCTATCCGAGCAACCAGTGCAAATACTTCATCGAAGTCTATTCCTTGTTCTTGTACATATCGTTTTGCTACTAACCGTGCTTTGTATTTGATGATCTTTCCTTTTGCATCCCTCTTGGTCTTGTAAACCCATTTGAGTCCTATTTCCTTCTGATTTTCTGGCAATGTTGTAAGAGTCCATGTATTATTCTTGTTGATTGAATCCACTTCAATCTCCATGGCCTCAATCCGTTTCTCGTCTATTGATGCTTCCTTATAGTTACGGGGTTCTTCTTTCGTAAATAGTAAGCTTTATGGTTCAACTCTACGTGCATAATTATATATTTCCGTCATATCTCTGTATTCACGTATGGGTGTATCATCAAATCTATCTCTTGAGTTCTCTATAGAACTAGTAGTAGCTTCTTCTTCCTCTTCTGTGTGTGGGTCGTAATTGTATATCGGTGGTGTGATTAGAGAAACTGGATCAGGAATCTACTCTTGTTCATGATACGTGTTATCATCGTTTTCTGTGTTGACTGGTGTAAGGTTTTCATTGTCAACTCCTTCTACCACAAAACTAGTCCAAAATGTGTCTTGTGTGCTCGTATCCTCTTCATCTTTATTGCAATCCCACAGTCTTGTTTTCATAAACTTTACGTCCCTACTAACATGTTTCTTCTTGGCTATTGGATCATATAACCTACATGCTTTTGATCCTTCCTCTACTCCTAAGTAAATCATTGTTATGATTCTGTCGTCCAACTTCATTGGTAGCGTTATTTTTGCATAAGATGTGCATCTAAATATTCTTAGGTTTTCCAGATTCAGTTATCTTTTGTAGAGTGCCTCATATGGGGTTTTATCTGCCAGGGCCCTCGTAGGTACCCTATTGAGTATGTAAATTGCATGTTTAACTGCTTCCGCCCAAAAAGTTAAGGGTAACTTCATCGCTTTCATCATACTCCTCCTAGTTGATAACACTATCCTATTTCTTCTCTCCACTACTCCATTACATTGTGGGAGTAAGGTCTTGTCATTGTCGTGCTATTCCATTTTCCTTACGATTACCTTGTGAATTCATTTGATGTGAATTCACCACCTCTATCCATTCTTAGCATCCTTACTTTCAATCTCATCTCCATTTCTATCTTCTGTCTAAATTCCTTGAATGTACTAAATGCCTCATCTTTCGATGTAAGAAAGTAAGCCCACATAAAACGTATACAATTGTCCACTAACAAGAAAATGAGTTTCTTTCCAGAGTGTGTGGCTGGACTTATAGGACCGCAAAGGTCTCCATATACTAAGTCCAACGGGTTCTTTGATCTGAATTTAGCTTGATTTTGAAATGGTGTTCTACTGTGCTTTCCTAATAAACATGCATCACAAATCTGTCCGGCATGATTTATTCTTGGTATTCCTTCCACTAGACCCTTCCTAGTCATCTTGTTGTTATCGTAAAAGTTCAGATGACCTAATCTAGCATGCCATAACCATGCTTGGTTATCTACATTTGCTAAGAGACATATAGGTGCTTCTATCTGCAATTGAATCCTGTAAAGTCGATTCTTAGATCTTTCAACCTTCATGTAACCTAAAATCTAAAACATATGAAAATACTATTTTGCCCTCTTATTTAAAACTGATAAGATGCGTAAGATTTGTCAAGTTCATTAAATGTAATTACTGTTAATACAAATAAGCCGTAAAAACGTTTATTTATATTTTACGATCTTCTAATGTTTTGTCGATAACAAACGTAAAATCTTTTTAACGAAACAAATAAAATACGTAACTTGTTTGAACTAATAGTTTCTAACATATTCACATTTTCACATAAAACACTAAAACAAGTATAAGTGATTTTATGATTTAGTAATACATTGTGTAATATAAATGGGTAGAAACTTAAGTATCACAATCCATTGGAAAATACATTGAATGTAGTTGGGTACAACCCAAATCCCATGCCCCATGGATCTTGACCCATAACCCATTGCATGACATCATGCTTATATCATACATGGATAATATCCATAACCCATGGATCAACCCATACCCAACTGACCAAGTGCATTGCACTCAAAGATACATTGTATCTAGCCAAATATCCATGGTTCAACCCATGACCCATAACCAAAATACCCATGGGTAAAAGGGAGCGTCCCACGGATCCCTAGCTTAACGCTAGACGGATCCCTTGTGGAAGGATCCGTGGGATCCGAGGAGCGATGGGATTTTCCTCTATAAATAGTGAGACATTTCTTCATTATTTCTCACCCCTTTCTAACACACTTTCTCCATGAGTTAAAAACTCACTAATCTCAGATCCAAGAGATCTATGTTTGTAGTTTTGTTTTTTGTGTGATCTTTTAGGTTCCTCTTAAAGGCAAGATCACCACCTTTGAAGCCGAGCAAGCTCAAGTCCATGAGTTTCCATGCTTCCTCATCATCAAGGCTACTGAAGTCTTCTTGTTGATGATTCCTTTCTTTCTTCAAAGAAGTGTAGTGTTGAAGACATTAGTGAAAGATGTCTAAAGTGTCAAGACGAAGATATTAGTGAAGGATATCTATCGTCTATAGCATAAGCACTTGTGGTAGGTGCTTAGAAGTCAAGACAAGAAGCATTAGTGAAGGATATCTATCGTCTATAACAAAAATTTTACTCTAACCCTTGGGCATTTTGCTCACGTCCTCCGGATTCCTAATCATGGACAATGTGCCTTCACCGAAGATTGGTCTCTTGATTCTCTCTTCAACTTTCGTGAAGAAAATAGTCCATATTGTTCACACATACCCTCTCCGGAAGATTTAAATCGCATAATATGCAAACCTCGATCATATTACTCTGATCCAAACATTATCTTTACAAGGGATATCCGAGAAGAGTACAAGCCTCTTGCACTCATCCCTCGTGAAAATGTTTGGAGCCTTAGGAAATCGAAATTCTTCCCGCTTGTTGTGCTCACATGTTGTCTTGTTTGCTAATACAACAACCATACAATCCGCCTACTTCTTCGCAAGGCGAATTGCAAATCTTCTTGGCTCCAAGAATAAACTCATCCCTTATGGAATGTTCTTGACACGCCTATCATAATGTTATGCACTTCCATCCTCAATTTCAAAGTCCGTTATGCGTACTTGTGAACAAGATGATGGAACCGCTAAACATATCTCTCATGAAGACTTTCTTCATTCTTGATTCCACCAACACTCATCAATCACGTAATGATCCTCCTAGCGAAAACACTCAAGAAACCTAGTAGTATTTCAAAATAGGATCAATTCTCTTATACTCGTGCTTTATCAATGTAATCCTATTTCCTTCATGAAATAAAAACATATTACATTTGATATCTTAGTGTTAAAACCCCTCTAAACCAACCTTGGAATATAATGCATTGTCAAGATCATTGCATACCTTTAGTAAAGGTTCTGCTGAGCAAATGGACGGATCCCAAAGTTTGTGCTAGACGGATCCCTTCACTTAGGGAACCGTGGGATCCGGCAAACAGAAAATGCAATTGCTAACATTGTATTTCAATCATATCCTTAGAACACCTCACACTAGGCTAAACATATTGTCGTAAGGCAAAATTAAGTCCTTATCAAGATAAGTAGATCCTTCCTACTCACACATAGCTCACCTAGATCACACTCTAAGACGCTTGTAGGTCTATCATTTCATTTTTAATCCATTACTCTTCCGCTCTTTAACTCACACTTCATTTTTCACATGATCCCTCACATCTAGTCTTAAAAATCCTCCGATTATGGCCAAATTGATCATAAATCATTCTTACCTCAAAATTGATCAAAGTTGATCAAATTCTAGTTTTCCCATCTCAAAGCTTCTAGGATATTTTCCAAAATACTATCCTAAGTCACAAACTGATCTCTAGGATCACTTAGCTTCAATTGACACTCTCATTTTTAGTGTCATCCTTGCTCATCCATTGGTACTCTTGAAAGTTCCAAATCCCTTCATAAAAGACAATCATTAGCTACATCATTCATTACCTTCAAGTACTTAAGCGCCCCTTCATTTAAAACACTTAGGAGGACTGAAACACTCAAGATGTTATAGGTCTTAGATCTTAGAAACATCATTTCCACTCTTTCATAATCACGAAAGCCGGATCCCTAGGATTAGCCTAGGCGGATCCCTCTCGAGGAGGAACCGTGGGATCCGGATGACAGTTTATGTCAAATATTGATAAAACAATCATTTCAACTCATCTTCCTAACTCAAACACTCCATCTCATCTTAAATGAGTTCCTAGATCAGTGCAAACTCTGTAGTTGACTCTTGTGCATGTTAATCATCACATTCAAATGAATCCTAATGGCTTAAGGCTTAAATGCACTTGCCAAATCTCTTGGTTTACAAACCACTTTGTTAGGACCTCCATAGTCATCACCTTCTTCCTAACTTTCAGCACTTTAGAAACCCTTGCAAACCTCTTGAAATCATCTCATCATGAGGAAAACCCCAAGTAATAACTTATCTACCAAAGAACCACCCATGAAAAAGGCGCGTGTTATACATGAAATATCTTCAACCGAATCATCTCCGGTCAAGCCAACAAATGATAGGATCCTTCATCATCCAATCAAACCAATTCCTAAAAGGATAGTACCCACAAAACTACCAATGCCAAACACCACCAAACCTCCTAGGCCAAACAATATCATCTCCACTAAACCATCACCATTAGTTTCTAGAGCTATTTCATTTACATCCCCACTATCATCACCACACCTCTACAATTTAGAGGACTTGCCTCCTAGGCCGTCTCATCCGCCTCCGCCGACAACATTCTCCTCATTAGGAGGAATAATGGTACAAAATCAAGGTGTTGAGTCAACACTTGCTCAGGCCTCCTTTTCGCCGTTTCCATGATATAATCCCATTTGGATTATGAGAAATCATCAAAGTCAACCACCCGACCATATGGAAGTTGACACTTCTCTACCACCACCATCATTCTTGGTCGAGCCATTCTCAAATGCGCCTCCACCAATCCCTCCATCGTTTGAAGCTCCACAAGCCACTTCACTTGATCCTTCGCATCAAGCCATCTCATTTCTTCCACCACCACTACCTAGCCATGACAAAGATTTCTATCATTGTCAACATGTTGAAAGTTTGATACATGAAGTACGAGAAGACCAACGTTTCATGTTCTATCATCTCCTCGAACATTTCGACGAGATCAAACCTAAACAAAACTTGAGCTAGAAGATTTTAGTGGTGTCCTAGCATCAAGCGATAGTTGGTTTAGCAATTCCTAGTCATATATTTTCTTATTTTCTTAGTTTTTAGAGTCATATATATCATAACTCTAGTTTTATTAAATGGAATTACATGCTACTTGTTATTTTTCTGAGCATATGATTACCTTGTATTCATATCTCATTCTTGTGATAACATTACTTGTTATATCACCCTTGCTGAAATTAATCAGTTACTACGGATCCCTCAGAATTGCCTAGACGGATCCCTACTAGGAGGGAACCGCGGGATCCGTGAGACAGAAAGCTATTTTCTACTAACTTGGACCACATTTGCAGGAAATTGTGAATTATACTTGCTTTCTAACCTTTGTTTTGTAGTTATTAAATTTACACATGAAGACTTTGACATCCTAAAGCGAGGGGGAGCTTTATGTCAAAGCAATACATTGCAAATTACTTGCAATACTAGGTTTACATTTCGTGACATCCCCTTGCATAATTGCAATCATCAAGGGGGAGCACATTCGTTACTTAGACGAAATCTTTTGCAAAGAAACTAGATTAGTATCACTTTCTTGACGCCCTTACATACGGATGGACTCGTCAAGGGGGAGTAAAGAAGAGATCCTTTCCCGTTACTTGCTCTCTATTTCTTTTTATTTTTATTTCTTTCACATGTTTTTCTTAAAAATGATGTGTTGCTTTCTTTCAAACACTTTTTGTTTCGACAAAAAGGGGGAGAAGAAAGTAAAAACTGCAAATTCAAACTTTTACGATTTTAGATTTTCCTTCAAATAATTTTATGTTTCGTCATCAACAAAAAGGGGGAGATTGTTAATACAAATAAGCCGTAAAAACATTTATTTATATTTTACGATCTTCTAATGTTTTGTCGATAACAAACGTAAAATCATTTTAACGAAACAAATAAAATGCGTAAATTGTTTGAACTAATAGTTTCTAACATATTCACATTTTCACATAAAACACTAAAACAAGTATAAGTGATTTTATGATTTAGTAATACATATGTACAACAACTAGTGTTTACATATTTGGATAAAATATACACATAACTAGTATGTAGTATATTGTGTAATATAAATGGGTAGAAACTTAAGTATCACAACCCATTGGTAAAATACATTGAATGTAGTTGGGTACAACCCAAAGCCCATGCCCCATGGATCTTGACCCATAACCCATTGCATGACATCATGCTTATATCATACATGGATAATATCCATAACCCATGGATCAACCTATACCCAAGTGACCAAGTGCATTGCACTCAAAGATACATTGTATCTAGCCAAAGATCCATGGTTCAACCCATGACCCATGACCCATAACCAAAATACCCATGGGTAAAGGGCGCGTCCACGGATCCCTAGCTTAACGCTAGACGGATCCCTTGTGGAAGGATCCGTGGGATCCGAGGAGCATGAGGATTTTCCTCTATAAATAGTGAGCCATTTCTTCATTATTTCTCACCCTTTCTAACACACTTTCTCCATGAGTTAAAAACTCACTAATCTCAAATCCAAGAGATCTATGTTTGTAGTTTTGTTTTTTGTGTGATCTTTAAGGTTCCTCTTAAAGGCAAGATCACCACCTTTGAAGCCGAGAAAGCTCAAGTCCATGAGTTGCCATGCTTCCTCATCATCAAGGCTACTGAAGTCTTCTTGTTGATGATTCCTTTCTTTCTTCAAAGAAGTGTAGTGTTGAAGACATTAGTGAAAGATGTCTCAAGTGTCAAGACGAAGATATTAGTGAAGGATATCTATCGTCTATAGCATAAGCACTTTTGGTAGGTGCTTAGAAGTCAAGACAAGAAGCATTAGTGAAAGGTGTTTAGAAGTCAAGACTAGAAGCATTAGTGAAAGGTGCTTAGAAGTGAAGACACAAGACATTAGTGAAAGGTGTCTTGTAGATATAGTCAAAGGCATTAGTGAAAGGTACCTTAGATGTACATTCGATTTGGTGTGTTTCGATGTACAAGATAGACTAGTATTAGATCCAAGGATATTGATATCCTTGATGATTTTGTAAAGGAGTAGATCTCCTTTGGGATTAGTTGTTGGTGTAGTGTGGTAGTATTTTCTCCATTGCAATGGAACTAGGTGCTTAGCCTAGTACCTAATAAAGGGTAGGCGACGTTGTGAAGGTGTAGTTCACCTTGGAGTGAAAGAACTAGGTACTTAGCCTAGTACCTTATAAAGGGTAGGCGACGTTGTTTAGGTGTGGTTCACCTTGGAGTGAAAGAACCCGGTGGTTAGCCTAGCACCGGAAAAAGGGTAGGCGACGTTGTGAAGGCTTTTCCGCCATAAGGAGATTGGTGTAGTGATTACGAACTCTCGAGTAGGTGACTCGGGGAGTGGAGTAGGGCAAGGAAGGTGTCCTTGTAGCCGAACCACTATAAATACTCGTGTTGTGGTTTTGTGCTTCTTACTCTTATCTTTTCATTACTTACCGTTATATGCTTGTTTATCAACATCCAACACACACATCCAAATAGATTGACATAAGTCAATATAAATAGTTTAAAAGGAAGTTTTAATTGGTAAAACTATTCAACCCCCCTTCTAGTTTTCCACAATTACAATCTAACTTATAAGTAATTATAAAACCTAGTGTACAAGATTTTTATTTTTTTTTGAAATTAAAACACTTATTTCTAAATATTGCGTCGTACGTTTGCTTTAGCTAATGCATGAACCGAAAATTTCCTAAGACGCTAAATACACTATAACTTAAATTGTGGCCCATCTAGTTGGGCTAGGCCTAGCGTTTTTTTCTCTCCTTTGAACCGACAATCAGAAAACGTATAACCCTCCCAATTTCTTTTAATGTTAACCTATATCTCAGAAAACTACATCACGCATGAAACCCTAGATCAAAAAGTGGCTGCACCTAGTTCTTTTCCCTTTTCCATTAGACAACAAGGCAAGATAACAAGAAGCTGTGTGATCATGTGTGGTGAATAGAAGTTGCTGGTCAAGGGTGTTGTTGCTGCTGTCGTTGGCCCTCAAGGTTCGATGGGTGGCTGTTGGTGTTGGCTGTGATCGTGGATGGTTGTTCAAAGCTGCTGGTATTGGATGCTAGGTTGAAGACGGGACTGTGTTGGTCTAGGCCTGGTCGTAGGTCTTGGACCTTCGTTTCTTCTCTCGTTCACGTATCTAGGGTTTGTCTCCCAACTTTGTTTCCACGTTTGATATTCTTGTTTTCTGTCGTGAGCTACCCATTTGATCATGCTTGCTATTCGACTAATACAACCACATAAAATCATAAGTCTTGGCAAGTGAAATCATAAACTTGGTTCACATAAAATAACAAATGGAGTGAAATTATATTCGACCACATTCATGTTTCATTGATTTTGTATCGAGCTAGATGAGTATAATATGTACGTATATATATCTTGGTTTAAATCGAATCGACAATGAAACGGATTAAGGGTCTCGTTTGGTTGTTTAATGAGGCGTATGGAATTATTTGGGTAAGGGATGTCACGACATGAATTATGAAATCACAAGTATCATATAATCTTGGGCTAATCGGGTTCTAATGGTTAGAATGTATATGTTAACCTAGATATAAAATTAGGGTTTTTATATATATATATATATATATATATATATATATATATATATATATATATATATATATATATATATATATATATATATATATATATATATATATGAGTTAATAAAGTTAAAGGGATGTTTGGTAAATTATGAAACTTAAAGGGTTTGACTTGCTAATATGATAACTAAAGGTATTAAAAGATTAAAATGAGTAAATTGCTATGTCTACACTTATAACCCTGTTAATACAAATAAGCTATAAAAACATTTATTTATATTTTACGATCTTCCAATGTTTTGTCAATAACAAACGTAAAATCATTTTAACGAAATAAATAAAATGCGTAATTAGTTTGAACTAATAGTTTCTAACACACTTACGTTTTCACACAAAACATTGTTGATACAAAAGTTGGGCGTTCCTTGTTTGGACTCGGTTCCCGTATCAATTGGTTCTTAATGCTTGAGACCTGCGCACTAAGAAAACAGAAAACACCGTTAGGCTTATCGTGGGATTGTCTCCCACGATTATCCTCCGGCGTGAGAGTAAGTAATCGGTTTTAGGGTTAATGGAGAGTTAGGGTTTTTGATCATACCTTTAATGAGGGCAGGGATACCCTTTATATATACACGAAGTCCTTGTTGGTTTCGTGTTCCCCAACCTTCGGCGTATCCTGCCTAAGTCGGGCAATTAATACATATCTCATAAATAAGAGATATCCAATATCCAAAACCATAAATAACTTTGGGTTTGTGCCTTCGTGGGCTCAAATCGTTACTGGTTTAGCCCATGCATACTGGGCTCAATTGCTAGTAGCATTATTGGCCGGGTTCATGACCCGAATACGGACTATACGTCATCATGTCCTCCCAGTCTAGTATGCGCAGGGACCACCTGCGGATGGTAGACTAATAACTGTAGCACCTAAATAATTCAAAGCGTAGCGGAGAAGCTAAAAAAAATATCCCGCCTTGAAGAATACCTGGTGAATCGAGTCAAAATATTTCAAATGTACACCTCGTAAATCGTGGAAAAAATGGCGAAAATCGTCATGTCAACGGATCCTATCCACACATTTAGAGATAGTGGGATCACGTGTCTATCATCGCGTGGATGTAAAATCTATATAAACCCTCGCCTCCTATTTTGTGTTTATCACGATGAAAACATTCCACCATTGTTAAAGAACTCAAAGCGCAACCCATAATCCGTTAATATTCCCAAGGTAACTACGGCGTGCGCGTTAAAAACTATATCATGGTCCGTGGGTTGGTGACTTTACCTCGACACGGCGAGGATGAACTTGCGAGTTCACCTCGGTTATTATATTCGATGGCGGCGCATCCGGTGGTTCCGGCTGCGCAAGCGTCCATAGCGGATTTCCCTGAAGGGAAGGTAGGGGTATACACACGTTTCTTCGAATTTGCGAATCGTGTGCACCCCTATCCTTATTCATGTGCGACGTATTAAACTACTATCGTCTGCACATATCCGGTACCTTTGCATAGGTGCGGCAAAGATAACAAACTTCGAGGTTAATTGCGATTATTGGCGATTAACCCCACCATCTACTTGTTTCGCGCGTTTTATCACTGGCGTGGTCAAGCGGGTGGGTTTCGTTGCTAAGCGCGCGGTGGCGCAATGTTACGGGCGGGCGTGCTTAGGGCCGGAGGAAAACTTTTACGGGTTGACAAGGCGTTATTTCCCTAGGACTTTGACTTTTATACCCAGGGTTCGCTGCCAAAGGATGAGCGCCCCCACCCTGGAACATACAGCGCTGAGGATGCTAATACGATAAACACCAACCGTATTCCCATCAATTCCTACCCCGAGGAATTTTTGGTGCATGTGGGCATCAGTCGGAATTACTTTTGTAGACCTGATGAGGTTCCAATCTTCTTGGACGCGGATAGCCAAGGTGGGTGCTCGTCCTTTCGCATTCCTTTGCTTTAGTAATGTGAGCATTTCTTTTAATCTTTGTGCTTTTCATAACCTGTTTGTTGTTTGTCTTCTATTGCGCGAGATGGATCTATTCGAGTTGTGCAGTTGGCGGCGCGCCAAATTCTTGTGGGGTGCGCCTATTGAAGAGGGAGGAGCCCATTCTAGAAGCGACCTCGGGCGTACCAAGAAATGGAGCTGGGAGGCGGAGGCGGTTCCTCCGTCGCCTGGGGCGACCCCTCTTGAGTGTGCCTAGTCCCGGTACCTTCCCGTTAGTGGAGCCGTCACACATGGTTGTAGCGGAACACATGGAAGAAGAGGAGGAGGCCGACCATGGATTGAAGCGTGGGAGGCGAGTGGGGATGGCGCGAGCTCATCCAGGAAGAAAGCGTCAGTCGATTACGGGCGTGGAGTCGTCCTCGGATGATGCCTCGCCCCCCTTCACGATATTACTCCTCCATGATAAGTTGTTTTACCAATCTCTTATCGCATTCCCTGTTATGTAATGAAACAATTGCTAATTCACTTTTTTGCGTGCAGTTTTGAACACTCAGGGGAGTCGCCCACCAGGCTAGTCCTGTGCACGCTGAATCTTCTGAACCAAAAAGCCAAGGCGCTAAGCCATTGGCATCTGGGGACGCGCCTATGGAGCAGCTAGTTGAAGATTTGGTGTTGGTTGCTGCGCACCAAGCTACGTTGGTTCTTGGTGAAGGCAAAGTATACGGAGAAAGCCAGCGGGCGCATGAAGGATGAAGAAATTACGGTGAAGGCGCTTTTAGCTAGTGCTCAAGGCGGAGGTAGAGGCGTGACTGTCATTCCCAAAACTAGGCGAGGAGAGAATGTCGTGATGATCCAAGTGGGCAGGGCGTGCAGCGTCGAGAAGGTTATAAGGCTAATTGCTCCTGGGCACTTAAGTATTTGGACAATGGGAAAAACGAGTTGTTCTCTCGGTTGGGGGAGTTTGGTGCAACTGTGGGAAGCGCACTAGAGGAGAAGGAAATGAAGCTGCGTAAACTCAGTATTGAGTATGACGAGGAGTTGTATCCCAACTCATGTCTCTATTCTTTGAACGCAAGTGGCTCATTGGTCATGTTACTGCGCCTTGCGCCTAAGTACCTTAGAGTCTCGGGAGGTTGTAGATAAGTTTGGGGCAGTGGTGCAGTTTGCGCTTGCACGTGGCAAGGCAGAAGCGATAGAGGAGCTCCATGAGGGTGGTTTATTGAAAGTTCCTGCGAGAGGGTGCCTGGTTACAATGAATACGCCTTTGAGGACACAGTCGTTGCGATGGGGGAGATGAAGCTGCTAGAGCTTCCGATTGCTTGATTGGGCGCGACCAGGATTATCCCATAGGGGTAATTATGGAGGGGCTCACCTTGGTCCGCCATCGTCTTTGAAGCATAGGCTGACTGACGATTATTTGAAGCCTGATGAGTCCCAGTTGCAGGTGCCCATTTTTGCTCGCCCCCGCGACATCTTGAACCCTTTCGTACTGGAGAAGGAAATCCCTTTAAAGGAATCCTTAGAAGCTCATGCCACGAGACTTGCCCAGAAGAAAGGTGTTAAGGGAAAGGCTATTTTGTATGGTGTTGGCGCGGCGCATCTTCCTAGATCTGATGGGGTACCTGTTAGTGTAGCCACGGTATCTCGCCAAGACTCTGACTTGTTGAAGAAGCTAGGGGAGGTGGCAGCTGCGGGCTGAGTCGTCGGAGGTTCATCTCTTAGGCGCTGTAATAGTTTGTAGGTTATATCTTCGTTGTAAATATCATTTTGTAAGAACTCATGGGTTTTAATGAAATATGCCTTTTGTTGAATGTGTGTTGATGTGGTTGCAACTTATAAAGTTCGTACTTAGTTATCTGTCTTTATATAAGAAACATCCTTATTGTCTAAGGAGCAAAGCTGTTATATAAGCGACTAATATGTGGAGTTCATAATCATGTGTGAACTATCATACTTATAATGTCTAAGTATTTTTAACATAATTGTATATTGACGTCTTGTAAATATCATAATAAGGAGCCAAAGTCTTGATTCCTAGTTTTGTTAAGCGCATGGTATATTGTTGCGCATCCATCGTGGAATGCGCATTGAATTATTCAACGTCTTGAAAATAAGGTGTTTAACAAGGATCGTGATCCAATGTTGATGGGTTTGTTCAACGAGTTATTTAGTAGGTTTACTCATCCTTTTACCGTCGTGGGTTTATTAACATGTAGGCAAAAGATGATATAACAACAATGTTGAGATATGAATTAGATAACAAATTAAAATGTGTCATGGAGTTAGCTAGAAAGACATTTTATTAATACTTGCAAGTTTTGTAAAAGAAAAGAAGAACATTTGTCTAAGTAAACACACTGTAAATACACGGATATTTATTGAGCACTATACTAAAGTGCATGAGTGTCCGTGCACTGGGCCGTAGCCGTTCCTAGAGATAGCATCGTTTGAGATTGCAGATGTTCCATGTGCGTGGTAGCTCACGGCCATCCATGTCACGCAGCTTGTATGCGCCCGTCCCTAGTGCTTCAATGACCTCATAAGGTCCTTCCCACTTCGGTCCTAATTTACTTGTATCTTCGGCATGGCTCGCATCATTGGCACGATAAACAAAGTCGCCTGGTCTGAATGAGACGCTTCTCACTTTAGCGTCGTAGTATCCTTTCATTTTTGACTTAGCTCTCGCCTCACAAATAGCTGTGCGCTCGCGCCTTTCTTCCAACAGGTCTAAGTCAATACGCCGTTCGTCGTCATTGGTTGCTACATTGACTTCAGTAGTGCGGATAGTTGGCATTCCAATCTCGGCTGGTATGACGGATTTTGTCCCATAGACGAGAGAAAAGGGAGTATCTCCCGTGCTAAGTTTGATCGAAGTGTGGTGCGCCCACAAAACATGTGATAGTTCCACCACCCACCTCCCTTTGTGCTTGTCTAGACGTGCCATGATTCCTTCACCCAGACTTCGATTTGCACGCTCGACTAAGCCATTGGTTTGTGGGTGTTTAACTAACGCAGTCTTGTGTAATATTTAACTTTTGCACCATTCCTTGAAAGGGTTGTCCGAATTGTTTTCCGTTATGCGAGATGATTTCCCAGTAATCGAAATGGCATACAATATTGTCCCAAACAAACCGTTTTACCTGATTCCCTGTGATTGTTACGACTGCCTTTGCTTCAATCCACTTGGTGAAATAGTCTATAGCTACAATGAGGAATTTCAATCCTCCTGCTGCAACAGGGAAGGGACCTGCGATGTCGATACCCCATTTGTAGAATGGCCATGGCGACATAATAGGTGTTAGCTCCTGTTGTGGTTGGCGCGGAACAGGTCTGTGAACTTGGCAGTCGCCACACTTTCTTATTAAGTCTCGCGCATCCCAATGCATTGTAGGCCAGTAGTATCCTGACCATAAAGTACGCGCCACAATGGACCGTGGTCCTGAGTGCATGCTACATGAACCAGCGTGGATTTCTCGAAGTACGTAATCTGCTTGAAGGGGTCCTACACATCGAAGCCTTGGTTGTAGAAATGGCGCCGATAGAGTACACTGTTCAAGTTCAAACCTACGTGATGTGTGCCGTACTCGTCGGGCTTCCATACATTCTGAGGCATCGCCTTGCTTAAAAACTTCGATGATTGGGGTCATCCATGTAGGACCTTGTTCCTCTACCACCGTGGATATCTCCATCTCCGAGATGGACTTGCTCTTTAGAGTTTCCACCAATACTTGTTTTGACAGGTGCGCAAAGCTTGTAGATGCAATCTTGCTCAGTGCATCTGCCTTCTTGTTTTCCTCTCTAGGAACTTGTTTGATGGTGAATTTGTCAAAGCCCTGGATCAGGGATTTGGTCTTGTCGAGGTATTGGATCATGTTTTCCTCTTTAGCCTCGTACTCGCCCAACACATGGTTGGCTACCAGACGGGAATCCACATTTGCTTCTAGGCTGCGTATACCCATTCGAGATGCAATGCGTAATCCGGCAATCGGGGCTTCGTACTACGCCTCGTTGTTTGTTCTTTGTGAATTCAAAGCGCGATGCGTAAGTGAATTCCATTCCTTCGGACTTGTGAGGATGAGGCTGCTCTCGACCCGTCCACGCATGAAGATCCATCCGTGAACAAGATCCATGGATCTTGTAGTTCCTCCTTGCTTGGTGAAGGTGTGTCATCGATTATCGGTTTTCGATGATGAAGTGCGCTAGTATCGCCCTTTTACCGCGATCGTGGTGCATAGGAGATGTTATGCTCACCTAGCAACACGCTCCACTTACGTAGTCGTCTTGATCGTCGGGTTTGGAGATGATTTGCTTGATAGGTTGATCTGTAATTACCGCTATTGGATGCGCTTGGAAGTACCTGCGCAGTCTTTCGGCGACGAATACCAATGCTAGGACCAACTTCTCCATTGCGCTATAGTTAATCTCCGTTTTCTTGGCGCTTTGCTTATAAAATACACGGTGTTTGTCTTGAATTCCTATCCGTCGTGACACCTTGTTGTTGCTCCATGAGTCGCTGATAAGTACATAATTAATTCTTCCCACAGTCGGGTGCGACTAGCGTGGGGGCGCTGCCGGTGTTGTTTAAGTTGTATAAAGGCTTCTTACGCCTCCGTAGTCGGAAAATCTCCCTTTTTATACACTTCTTGAGTGTTTTGAAGAAAGGAGTGACTTGTCTGTGATTTGGACAAGAATCTATTTAGACCGCCGGTTTTCCATTGAGAGATTGGACTTCCTTCAACGTATGCGGTGAAGGAAGTTGGATAACGACCTTAGTTTTTACGGACACGGTTTGATGCCATCGGGCTCTATCAAATATCCGAGGAACATGCCTTACATGGCGCCAAAGTGCATTTCTTAGGATTTAGCTTCATGTTAATTTTTTCGATGTTTTAAATGTTTCCTCGATGTCGCGCACCAATTCATCCTCCGTATGGCTTTTTATGACAAGGTCATCGACATAAACCTCTAGGTTGCGGCCCACTGCTTTTGAATCGTTGTCCACCAATCGGTTGGTAGGTGGCGCTGCGTTCTTCAAGCCAAAGGGCATCTTAGTATAACAAAAGACACCTTGGCTTGTATGGAAGGCCATTTTTCTTCATCTTCTTTAGCCATCGAATTTGGTGGTATCCTTTGTATCGTCTAGGAAGCATTTAAGTGGGTATCCACATAAAGATTCTACTTTCGGTCTATCTACGGTAGCGGGTAGCGATCTTGTGGACATGCCTTATTGAGATCTGTGAAGTCGCGCATCCTCCAACTACCATCACTCTTTTCACCATCTTTGGGTTGGAAAGCCGATCGTGGTAGTAGACCTCTCGCATGATACATGCATTCACAAGTTTATGTACTTCTTCGAATTGCTTTTGCGCGGTGCGGAGCACGGCGCTTCTTACGTCGTCTTGGGGAGTATCCTTGTCGGATTTTCAAGCGGTGTTACGTAATCGGCGTGGTACACGGTCATGTGCTTTGGTTCCCCGCAAAGATATCCAGGTTCTTTTGCAAGAGTGCGCATACGGCTGCTCTGCCGCTATCAGATAACGATCCTCCGATCGATACTTCTTGCTCTGGGTAATCAGGATGAATCGCAACCCTCAGGTTTGGCACTTTAGTTGTGTGCTGTTCTGGAATGTGTGACGTCTCACATGTAATTGTGTTACATTCTCCCGGTGGTACGGTAGTATTGTAGAGAGTAACAATGCCTCCTTCCACTGGGAATTTTAGCATCCCATGCGCTGTAGACGGTACTGCGCGTATGGCTGAAATCCCTGGTCTTCCGATAATGCCATTGTATGGCGAAGGGGATTTGATTACCATAAAAGTCATCCAGGCTGTCGTGGAGTGTTCCTTGTCGCCAACACTGACTAGTAGGCGTATTTGCCCCATGGGCCATATCTTTTCGCCTGTAAAACCGGTCAACGACGTCCTAACTGGGCTTAATTGACTTCGTATCTCAGGTCGCAGTCGTTTGAAACAGTGTTCATACATTATATCTGCGGAGGCTCCCCCATCAACATACATGCGGTGGATATCGTGACCCCTGCGTTAATTTCAATGGTGGCGGTTCAACCGCTGCGTTGTCCGCGATCAAGGTGGGGAAAGAGATTTCGCTTCCACGGGAGAACTTTTGGGCGATCTTACGCTGGTCATTATTGCCATGATTGTATCATGTATATGGTATCAGCCTTATCCTTAGGTGTTTCTTTCTTGTTTCCAGTCTTTTGCTTATCTTTCCTTGCCTTGATGTTTTTAACCAAATGGTCCAATCTGCCTTCTTTTACTAGTTTATCAATTAGCTGGCACAATTGGACACATTCATTGGTGGTATGGCCCTTTTGTCCATGATAGTCGCAGTATCCACTCCCCACGCGCCGATCTTCTAGGGTGCGCATTGGTGGGGGTCTTGGGAAGTTCGCGCCTTCCGTCGCGAATATCTCCTTTGGAGTCTTGGTCAGCGGGGTATATCTGTCATTATCCCGTCCGCTCCCCTGGCCATGGTAGTTCTTGTTGCGGTTGCTACTCTGGTCAGTGGATTGTCTCCGAGGTTTTTCCCGTGACCTATAGTTTGAGTAACCCTTCTTACTGTCCGCCACGACAGCTTATCCTTGGATAAAGGACCTCGTGCGCTTCATAAGTTCATCAAATGTTTGGGGGACTCTCTCATTCAGCCTTTTGATAAGTTATGGGTTATTGATCCCGTTCATGAACCTGAGATTTTTAGTATTTGGGGCATGCCTTAACGTGTATGCACTCATCTTTGTAGCGTTCCACATAAGCGCTTGTGGATTCCCACAGCGTTGTTTTACCTAGCGAGTTCGACGGGGTTTTAGCGCACTTCTTCCTTTGAGTGAAGTTCGGTGAAACGCCTTCCGCAACTCTTCAAAGCCATCAATGCTTTGCGTGGAAGCTTCTTGAACCGATTCGCGCTTCCCACTAGTGTGGAATTGAACATGTGGCACCACACGGCTATGGCGATTCTCGATGGTAGCGGTGATTCGAAAAATTTTAGGTGATCGTCCGGATCACTGTTCCATCATAGGTTTTCACATTGGCGGGCATCGCCTCCTTTTTTTTTCGAGAAATCGTGATGCGCCGGTGAACGCATCCACCTTTTGGCGGCGCCACGGGAGGACATGTCCTCCTCTTCACGGTCGCGATATTTCCTCTTGGACTTCGAGTGCCGGTTTGTTGTCCTCGTTGTCAGGAGTTACGGAGGACGAGCTTTCCTCTTTCGGCGCTTGCGCCGACTATCCTCGATTCGCACTTGAAGGGCTTTCACTTGGGCTTTCGCTTGGAGAGTACCGTCGTCAAGTCATCATGGACCCTACGACTACCAAGCCTAGCGTGGACATTAGTCGCCGTCCATCCTCTTCATGTTCCCAAGGTATTGCATGTCCATTGCTTCTTCATTCTCAACTCTCCTCCCAATCACGGTAAATCTTGGGGTTGGCGGCTATTCCTTCTGCGCTTTTCCTTCGATGGCGTGGGGAGATATCTCATACTCGGGCGAAATCGAGTCGGGCATGCAAACTCGAGGCGACCTCTTTTCGCTTCCTCTTGCATGAGAGCGGCCAAGGTTTCGTAGTTTTGAGACACGAAATCACTTGGCGCTAGTTGCAGCACAACCCTTCTAGAGCAAGGGTGTCTGTTTCTACCACTAGACCCTTGTTTTGGTCGGTCGTCTGGTGCTTTGTGAGGTCCGTTTCTAGCACCGATTGGAGTGGAGTGGTAAAGGAGTGCGTGGTGGACCTTCTACACGGTGGTGGTAGTGGTGGCACAGGTTGTCCCGGGCGTGGTTCCACCGTCGGGAAGACCGGATCTGGGCACGATCCTTGGTTTCTAGTAGCTTTGGTTGTCCTAGAGGCTTGTTTAAGCCGACCCACTTTCTTTGCTTCTTCCCATGTATGTCACCATGCAATCGCTGGTTTTGATTTCCTTGCTTTGTCATTCTAGTTCTTAGTTCTTACTGATGGTCCCACGGATGTTGCCACTTGTTGATACAAAAGTTTGGCGTTCCTTGTTTGGACTCCGGTTCTCGTATCAATTGGTTCTTAATGCTTGAGACCTGCGCACTAAGAAAACAGAAAACACCATTAGGCTTATCGTGGGATTGTCTCCCACGATTATCCTCCGGCGTAAGAGTAAGTAATCGGTTTTAGGGTTAATGGAGAGTTAGGGTTTTAGATCGTACCTTTAATGAGGGCAGGGATACCCTTTATATATACACGAAGTCCTTGTTGGTTTCGTGTTCCCCAACCTTCGGCGTATCCCGCCTAAGTCGGGCAATTAATACATATCTCATAAATAAGAGATATCCGATATCCAAAACCATAAATAACTTTGGGTTTGGGCCTTCGTGGGCTCAAACCGTTACTGGTTTAGCCCATGCGTACTGGGCTCAATTGCTAGTAGCATTATTGGCCGGGTTCATGACCCGAATACGGACTATACGTCATCAAGCCCCCAGATCCAAGTGATCTATGTTTGTAGTTTTGTGTTTGTGTGATTCTCTAGGTTCCTCTTAAAGGCGAGATCACCACCTTTGAATTCAAGCGACCTCAAGTCCATGAGTTGCCATCCTTCCTCATCATCAAGACTACTAAAGTCCTCTTGTTGATGATTCCTTTCTTTCTTCTAAGAAGTGTAGTGTTAAAGACATTAGTGAAAGATGTCTCAAGTGTCAAGATGAAGACATTAGTGAAAGGTGTCGATCGTTCGTATTGTAGGCATTAGTGAAAGGTGCCTAAAAGTCAAGTCACAAGACATTAGTGAAGGGCGTCTTGAAGATCTAGCTAAAGGCATTAGTGAAAGGTGCCTTAGATGTACATTCGATATGGTGTGTTTTGATGTACAAGATAGATTAGCATTAGATCCAAGGATATTGATATCCTTGATTATTTTGTAATAAGGAGTTGGTCTCCTTTGGGATTAGTCGTTGGTGTAGTGTGGGGTAGTAGTTCCTCCATTGTAATGGAACTCGGTATCTAGCCTAGTACCGGATAAAGGGTAGGCGACGTTGTGTTAGGTGTGGTTCACCTTGGTGTGAAAGAACCCGGTGGTTAGCTTAGTACCAGAAAAAGAGTAGGCAACGTTGTGAAGGTTTCTCCACCATAAGGAGTTGGTGTCGTGTAGTGATTACAAACTCTCGAGTAGGTGACTCGGGGAGTGGATTAGGGCAAGGAAGGTGTCCTTGTAGCCGAACCACTATAAATACTCGCGTTGTGGTTTTGTGCTTCTTACTCTTATATTTTAATTACATACTTATACATCTATATGTTTGTTTATCAACATCCAACACACATCGAAATAGATTGACATAAGTCGATCTAGATAGTTTAAAACAAGTTTTAATTGGCAAAACTATTCAACCCCCCCTTCTAGTTTTCCACAATTGGAATCAGAGCTTCGTTACCAAGTTTCTTGAAGTATATTGTGCTTTAAAAACTTGATACGATCCATGGTTAATTGAAAACTACAAAGAAGGTTTTTTCACAAAAAAAAAAAACAAACAAACAAACGCCATGTCTTTTAAAACTCTTTGTTTGGATGTTGATTAGATGACAACATTTTTTATTTTCTATTTAAATGCACTAATCTTCCTTGTCATGTTGATTAGTCAAAGCTCATACCCAAAAAGCTATAGGAATCGCTTGGTAACAAGAACACCTTCCCTAAGAAGGTATCTTAAACACAAAGGAGCCGAAATTGTCTAAGTGACATCTGTTGTGTCACTTGTAAAGACATTCCTACGTACATTGGAGGTATGATTCTTTACTTATCTCTAAAATGACATTAGCTTGATAATTAAGTATACCTACATAGGTATTTATTTGATTATCTTTTGTGCATATACATGTATTACATGAAGCTTCATTAGGAAGCCTTTTCTCACATACGTGTTATTGTTTCGTCTAAAGTCGTGGTATATAAAACAAAACACAAATTTCAAAAATTCCTCCTTCCCCATAAATAAACCAATCCGTCGTTCAACCCTATCAAATCCCCACTTTTTCAAATCTTCCACTTTCAAAAATTTCCTCTCATCCGAAACCAAGAAGGCTCGCCATCAACATGGTTTACATCGCCCTCGTGCTCATCGCTCTTGTGTTCTGATAACGCTACACGCGTCGTTCGGGGTCAAAGGAACTTCCTTTTCGTCGAGCAAGTTTTTCAACACCCTAGGCAGTGAACCTAATCGTTGTAGTGTAGTATTAGGGTAAGCCACGGGAATTGATATCGTTCTCTAGGGGAATAGGAATGCTAGTGAGAAGTTACTATGCTAAGGTTGGGGTTGAGGAAGATTATTTTTTATCTTTTTATGTTTTTAGGAAATGGAAAGGTACGAATCTCGGGGTATTGGATATTTCTACCGATTACTCTATTGGTCTAATTATCTAATCTAAGGTGTATGTAGTCTATGTCTAATTATTGTGTACTCGTATGATGATTTAAAGATGTGTTTACTTAGGTTTTATTACTCCTTAATTATCAACTATTGATAGTTGAATTGTCACGTCCTTATTCTTAATCGCGTTGTATGTCTAAGGTCGTAGGGTATGCGTTTATCCCTAACTCTTTGAAATTACCAAAGGTTATTGCCTACAAAATCTCTAGGATTTATAAACTTAACACTAAGGTACTCTTCGGATGGTTTAGCCTACAATGACTCTAAGTACTATAAGCTAAGGTTCAAAAAGATTAATCAAGCATTAACCACACAACAGATGATCTATCGCAATACTAGATCATTAACAATTAAGATAAGAGACAACCAATCAATATTCAATAATTAAGTTTCATATTCCCTAAGCAAACACACAAGTAAATTAGCCGGACATGGAAAACATGCAAGCATACACACAATTAATTGAAGACATACTTGAATTAATGAAGTAAAACACTTATCTTGATGTAAGATAAGGTATGGAACCCTAAAATATTGTACAAGACGACCTTGGTTCGGTTTAGGTTTTACACCAAAAGACTACACACCGAAAACTAAAAATTGATTCTATATATAAGATTACACATGCGACGGCGTCACCTTTGATTTGTGACGCGTTGGTCGCCGTTATTAGGGTTTCGTCTTGGCCACGTTAGTCTTGCGACGGCGTCACCTTATGCTTGTGACGCCGTCCTCTTGATCTCGGCGTCGTGCGGATCAAATCTAGGCCGTCTGAGTTGCGACGCCCTACTCTTTTAAAACCTGAAGCCGTCACTTGTAAATGAGCAATTTGGCTACTGAGCCGTCACAAAAGTTGTCCGACGGCGTCACTAGTTGTGCCTGACGCCGTCACTTGTAACTTCTGACGCCGTCTCCTTCAGTTCCAGCAGCCTGAGTGTCTCGATTCTTGACTTTGGCCATTTTCTTCGTATATTCGCGCCTTTTCGTCCGAATAAGTGTCATTCCAGCATTTTGCCTTCAAGATACCTAAAAAGTGAAAAGGAACGATATTAAGTAATAACGGATACAAAAGTGATCAAATAAGGGCTTAAACGACCCTCAAAAGGTACATTTAAAACCTTATCGATATCCCTATACTTGGTATTTGCTTGTCCTCAAGCAAATGTGCTTTAGCCAATCAATTTATAAGTTAGAGGTCATGAAGCATTAGTTTAGAACGATTCACAACACATATAAGCCCTTAAAAGTCATAACAAGCACGGAATTACATACTAGCACCTTTCATGGGGTGTTTGGATACTCACATCTCTCGGGTGTATATGAAATATAACAAGTTGGAAATGGAAGATAAACACTCATTAACTGGTCCTAGTACATAGATTACCATAGGCTTGAGACTAGATCAAACCTCCATCGCTTTGGCGTAAGCACCTAGGAAAGACTATCCAAGAGGTCTTTTAAGGGGTTGTAACGTTAGGCTTACGGTAGGGAAACAAAGGGTTTGGTGGGATAGGCTATTTAGTGGTGGCAAGTCAAAAATCTTTATGTTACAAGCATGCGAAGAATGGCGTTGCTAAGCCAAGACTCGACACTCTAAACTCTAGATAACTGAAATAAACAAACAAAAATTTAAAGATATATATTTAGCATGGTAGCTATGTATGTTTTTTTTTTTTTTTTTTTTCAACACTCTATTTTTTTTCTTTTTCTCTCTTTTTCTAATTTTTTTTGATTTTTTTTTCATACACTTTTACTCTACCATCCTCTACGATAACATCCATATGATAGGGATTTATAGGCACATCCCTACACTTGAGTTTTTATTACTCTAACACTAAATATGAGCCGAATTGAAAAGTTCAAAACACTTGGAGTACATTACTATGCAAATAAAGGGAATTTGAATTTAACGCTCCCTTCCCATCATCTCATAAAATTTAACTTTTCCCATGAGTCCCAATCGTCCCAAAACTGTGTACAAAGGATATGACTCGACTTAGCAACTTATGTAAGCAACTAGATAATTGAACTAAGGGTTTAGTGTGATAACAATAATGCACTAAAAGTGAGTGCATACAAGGTAGGCTAAGGCGATTTGGGTGTACATTTGGGGGTGGGGTGTAAACAATGCTCTTCATTGATATTCCGGAAAACCAAAACATCACGAGAACCGCGAAAAGGATAGGCTCTGAGGGGTTAACTAGGGGAATCGTGTACTAAAGATGAGTACAACACAAAGGTGTGGGGGGATTACTCAACCGATGTGGAAGAAGTAATTATATTACGGGTATCAAACAAGGGTTATCCTAATGCCTCTTATCATTTAGTTATTCCTAACTACACAAGTGTAGTCTTACTAGCGATCTCGGAATGCATCACAAAACAAGTTCTAGAATCTATTATACTACCGGTTCACACTCTAAGCATTAAAGATGAATGCTTTAATTCCTACTAATCTAAGGGCGATCCTCACATTTTGGGTGGAATTTAAGTGGTAAAGGGTTTTTTGTGCTAGTCATGCAATTTCTTATCCATGAGACGCTTTATTAAGACTAATGGCCCACTCCTATATGTCATGAAAAATTGAAAATTTGGTGCCAAAATTACCCTAACCGATATTTTCTCATGGTTTATGTCACAATTCTCATTTTCCGGTCATTTCCCATATTCCATATTCATCATTCCATTACGGTTCGTGCATGGTTTTGCATTTTACATTACACGTTATTTTCTTATTAAATAAACGCTATCGCGTAATTATTATTTTGAACATTTGACCCGATCCTTCCAAAAATTATCCCGATATATTTTTATACTTACATTAAGTTTATAAAAATAATATAATGAGTTTACCCAATGTTTTAAATTTATTTGGTATATAAATTGTTAAATTTATATTATTACGACGGTTTTCTTAAAAACTACACGATAATTATTATTTCACTCAAATTTTGCAAGAAATGTATTTTTATAATTTTTATGACTACAATATATTTTATCTTGACCCGTGAAAATTTATTTTTATCTAACGCTACCTTAAATATTCAAATGTGTATACAACTTACTACTATTACTTAACAATACTACAAGTTACAACTTATCTCTATTTAACTTACTTTACTTTTTCATTTTACTTACATACTAAGAATAAAATAAAGTATATGTATTATTATTATACTTGATTCACCTAATATAGCAAGATCTTTCATTTAACTAGTCTTGCACTCAAAGACTTTTATACACATACTACAATAATTCAAGTGTGATAGATCAAGTTCTCTTCCTCTTGTCTTCTCCACAAATCCGGCCACACCAAGCATATATGAGGAAATCATCAAAAATTTCCTTGTCAAGCTCATCACAATCTAGTAACACTCTTTGTTTAGGTTTTGAAATAAAAACCTAGGGTGCTTAGGATTAATCCTTGATCATAAACCTCATCAAGCAATTTGTAAGCATGAAACTTTATCTTTTACCTTTTCATATATATTTTCATACATTTTCTTGAAGTCCTCATGGTCATATTTGATTTGTTGTGATTTTATTCATTATCATCAAAGAATATCACCCATATGTACTATATAAATGTTTATAACAATCATGTGCTAGTTAAAAGTTTATAAAATGAGAAGTTTGAAAATGGATCATCAAAGTCTAGTTGTGGTTTTGGAGGAAATGGTTACAAAAATTTTATATATGTTTATTTAAGTTTGTATATATATTTTTAGCCTCACAATGAATATTTATTTTGGTTATGATCAAATGAAGTTGTTTTACTAGTAGGATTGGTGATGAGTAGATTAAGGATTTTTGTGGTGAAGTTGTGGTTAATCAAGTAGATAAAAATGGTAAAGTTTAAAATAAGCGAAAGCTGTCGAAATTATAATTTTTCCGAAAAGTTAGTCATTTTATAAGTTTTATTAAAGATTTAGAAAATAGATTTTTAGTTATGAGCGTGGCCTTTTGAGCGGACTAAAGCGGAGTTATAACGAAAAAGATACGTGGTTTTCAAGTTACGATTTAAAACTACAATTTTCCGGAAAATGTACATGCAGTCCGATTTTCGTCTGACCAAACAGTGGCCTTAAACTTTCTGTGAAGTCTCAAGTTTAAAATATATTAGTACTTTTGATTACCTTGAGTGGATATAAAGAACTTGAAAACGGACTTAAAGCAGTGAGTTATGGTTAACCGAACTTTGAGTCAAAAACGTCTTGAAAACACTATTCCCAGCATAAGTATGCTGTCGGGATTTTAATCAAGGTTTTGAGGGCTTAAGCGGACGTTTCGGGGAAGCGGACCTTAAAACGCAGTTAGTTTTCCTATGTATATATTACGTCAAGTCCGATGTAAACCGATTTGTCAATTACTAAAACCGTTGCGTAATCTTAACTACATTTTCACCATTAGCTCAAAGTTATTATTTTTGACAAGGAACCGTCACACATTCAAGTAACAATATTTTTATAACTAGTTTTCGAGTAACATATTGGGTGATCGTTTTCAAATCATGCATTCACGACAACATATCATAACTCAAGTCATAACATTCATTTTAGGTCGCGGATAGTTTCCGAGCCTCACTTTCGTGCACTTCATTTTGTTAGCATATCAATCACACGGTGAGTTCATACCCGCTTTTACTCATTCAAATTCCTATAAACTATTTGGGCGAGATATATGCTTATTTATCCAAACATTTAAACTCTTTTGCCAAACAACATTACCTATACTTTAGACTTGATTGCGTTTTATACTTGATTGGGTTATACTTGATTTCATATGCATACTTGGAACAAACATACAAGAATTAGTGGCTCCAAATTAAGTTGTTGGAAGGCTATTAATTTACAAACATACAAGAATTAGTGGCTCCAAATTAAGTTGTTGGAATGCTATTAATTTACAAACATACAAGAATTAGTGGCTCCAAATTAAGTTGTTGGAAGGCTATTAATTTACAAACATACAAGAATTAGTGGCTCCAAATTAAGTTGTTGGAAGGCTATTAATTTACAAACATACAAGAATTAGTGGCTCCAAATTAAGTTGTTGGAAGGCTATTAATTTACAAACATACAAGAATTAGTGGCTCCAAATTAAGTTGTTGGAAGGCTATTAATTTACAAACATCCCAACACGAGTTGTTGGAAGACTCTTGTGGTAACATTTATACTTTTAACTACTATGATACATGCATACATGATTGACATACTATATTTTGGCAATGGGTTGTGAACACACAGGTTGCAAGTTTTGTATGGGCGAACTTGAACCGAGTGGATTTACAATGCCTTTGCTGTGTGAACATTTCTCAAAGTATCTCAAATCATTTTATTACAAACTTATGAACTCACCAACCTTTGTGTTGACACTTTTTAGCATGTTTATCTCAGGTCTTAAGGTGATAGCATTTCATGGAGCTTTTGGGTCGCATGGCATACATTGGAGTCTTGTGCTTTTAACAATTACCATTCGACATGTTTTGTAAACTCTTTGTGTATTATCAAACCTTGTGATTTCTTGTTGTGTAAACATTAACATATTTATCGAATGGTAAACTTTTCAAAACGTCTCATTATAGAGGTCGTTTTCTGTATCCATACTTTGTGCTATGACGTTATACCCCAATGACACTATCGTTCCGCTGCGATATTTTGGGGGTGTGACAGATTGGTATAAGAGACTTGGTTATAGAGAACTAGGTTGCATTTTAGTTCCTAGACTATAACCGCTCTCACGTCGATCCTTTCTTTTCCTATCACCTTACACACTTTTCGATGCGCATATGTTTTCTTAAGTATTCCTTCTAGAACCACCTCATTAGATAACGTAGTTTCCTTGTACCAATAGGGAGTCCCAAAATCTAGTTGGGTCATCAAAGATATGGAGCTCGAGAATGAGCACTTATCTAACTTGATCTCGTGCAGTTCTTGTTTGATGAGATGCGAGATCGAGCTAAATAAGTGTTACTATAAAGCTGGATAGATTTGATGATTTTGCCCGAGGATGGGAGTTCTCTTGAGGATACTTTGGGAACTGCTGGCGACTAAACCTCGTAGTGACTTTAGCACCTAACGGAATTTCCTATACACCAAGTGCGACTCTTCCTAGATACCTACCCAAAGCCCTCCTTCGCCGTTTAGAATCGGATGATAGACTGGCTACCTACTTAAGTAACACCAATCGCCGAGACATGTATGCTTGGTGGTATGTACATGTGTGAAATGAGGCAATTATAATTATGGTGGCCAACATAATTATAAATGCGTCACAACTCACGTGGACGTATGCGACCACGCATACGTAGATCGGTGTGGACACCTTAGGAACCAATTTGTGGCGTGGTATTATATTTGAGGACGTTAAGTATAGACATTGGGAATTCAACGGTTCTTTCCTTGCGAGATAATGGCACCAAAGAGAGTAACACGCAGATCTTGGCGGTGGTGCGGCACCAAGAGGTGGAATGACGGTGGGCGTGGAGGTAGAGAAGGCGGTAACGACATGGGTAACAATGACAACAACGTGGCGGGAACCCCGATTTTGCCGCCATCATCGATCAACAACTTCAAATCTTGCTTCCCACTATTGTCACACAAGTTGGAAATCATATGAATAACTCGGAAACCACGGGGCGGGAGCAGATCTTGGCGACACCAACAATGTGGTGGCGGTAACAACAACAACAACACCAACAACAACAACAACATAATTGGATGCACATATAAGGAATTTTCGGCATGCAAACACGTGGAGTTTGATGGTATAGGAGGTGCTTTGGCTTATACTCGATGGGTAGAGAAGAGCAGTCGATGATCGACATCGACAATTGTGCCCACATCGAGGGTGAAGTATGTCGCTTGTTTGCTATCGGGAAGGCATTGACATGGTGGAATACATGCCTGAGGCTAGAGCTAGAGAAGCGACTATAGGCATGACATGGGACGAATTTAAGGAGTTATTGAAGAGAGTCTTGCCGGACAATGAAATGCGAAATTGGAAGATGAATTTTATCACCACTCCATGATAGGGGTCGGTCACGCAGCCTACACGGACCGATTTCATGAGTTAGCAAGACTAGTTCCTCATCTAGTTACCCCGAGTCCAAGAGAATCTCGAGGTACATATATGGTCTTGTCCCGAAATCCGTGGGCTGTGAAAACAAGCGAGCCGTCTACAATACAAAGTGCGATCGAGGCGGGAACCCCGACAGACGAGATGGTTAGAAATGGTACTTTGAAGAGCGTTGATAAGAGGAAGGAAGCAAGTGGGTCGAATAAGCGAGATAGACATGGTAGCGGACAACAAAAGGACAAGAGTTTTTGTGGCAACTGATGCTGAACAAAGAGAGTATGCGGTACACATCCCAAATGTGCTAAATGTGCTTATCATCACCCGAAGAACAAGCCCTGCCGCTTGTGTACAAATTGCAATCGATACGGCCATTTTAAGGAGCGATGTAAAACACATATTGGCAACATGAGGAATAACCAAAGGACTTGATTTGAATGTAACAGCCCGAATCACTTCCGGAATAATTTTCCTCAGTTGAATAAGCCACCGATGCAAGCTCCTCTAGCTGTGGCAATTGAAGGAAATAACCCGAACCTCAGACTCAATATCGGTCCACCCGAGGTCGAGCATTCTATATAGGGATGAGGAAGCCCGCAATCGCGAATCGGTACGTTTTCCTAGACCATTAAGTGATCCACCGTATTATTCCGATTCAGTGAGTCTCCTTAGATAAGAAACCTAGACGCGTAAGTTTTGGCATAAGCACTTTGACCATACACTTGATTTCGCGAAACCTTAGGGTAGAACCTTATGTATCATTGATTGAATCGCGAGGACGCGATTCCTCTTACAGGGGAAGAATGTCACAATTCTCATTTTCCGGTCATTTCCCATATTCCATATTCATCATTCCATTACGGTTCGTGCATGGTTTTGCATTTTACATTACACGTTATTTTCTTATTAAATAAACGCTATCGCGTAATTATTATTTTGAACATTTGACCCGATCCTTCCAAAAATTATCCCGATATATTTTTATACTTACATTAAGTTTATAAAAATAATATAATGAGTTTACCCAATGTTTTAAATTTATTTGGTATATAAATTGTTAAATTTATATTATTACGACAGTTTTCTTAAAACTACACGATAATTATTATTTCACTCAAATTTTGCAAGAAATGTATTTTTATAATTTTATGACTACAATATATTTTATCTTGACCCGTGAAAATTTATTTTTATCTAACGCTACCTTAAATATTCAAATGTGTATACAACTTACTACTATTACTTAACAATACTACAAGTTACAACTTATCTCTATTTAACTTACTTTACTTTTCATTTTACTTACATACTAAGAATAAAATAAAGTATATGTATTATTATTATACTTGATTCACCTAATATAGCAAGATCTTTCATTTAACTAGTCTTGCACTCAAAGACTTTTATACACATACTACAATAATTCAAGTGTGATAGATCAAGTTCTCTTCCTCTTGTCTTCTCCACAAATCCGGCCACACCAAGCATATATGAGGAAATCATCAAAAATTTCCTTGTCAAGCTCATCACAATCTAGTAACACTCTTTGTTTAGGTTTTGAAATAAAAACCTAGGGTGCTTAGGATTAATCCTTGATCATAAACCTCATCAAGCAATTTGTAAGCATGAAACTTTATCTTTTACCTTTTCATATATATTTTTCATACATTTTCTTGAAGTCCTCATGGTCATATTTGATTTGTTGTGATTTTATTCATTATCATCAAAGAATATCACCCATACGTACTATATAAATGTTTATAACAATCATGTGCTAGTTAAAAGTTTATAAAAATGAGAAGTTTGAAAAATGGATCATCAAAGTCTAGTTGTGGTTTTTGGAGGAAATGGTTACAAAAATTTTATATATGTTTATTTAAGTTTGTATATATATTTTTAGCCTCACAATGAATATTTATTTTGGTTATGATCAAATGAAGTTGTTTTACTAGTAGGATTGGTGATGAGTAGATTAAGGGATTTTGTGGTGAAGTTGTGGTTAATCAAGTAGATAAAAATGGTAAAGTTTAAAATAAGCGGTTACTGTCGAAATTATAATTTTTCCGAAAAGTTAGTCATTTTATAAGTTTTATTAAAGATTTAGAAAATAGATTTTTAGTTATGAGCGTGGCCTTTTGAACGGACTAAAACGGAGTTATAAAGAAAAAGATACGTGGTTTTCAAGTTACGATTTAAAAACTACAATTTTCCGGAAAATGTACATGCAGTCCCGATTTTTAATCGACCAAACAGTGGCCTTAAACTTTCTGTGAAGTCTCCAAGTTTAAAATATATTAGTACTTTTGATTACCTTCGAGTGGATATAAAGAACTTGAAAAACGGACTTAAAACGAGTGAGTTATGGTTAACCGAACTTTGAGTCAAAAACGTGCTGAAAACACTATTCCCAGCATAAGTATGCTGTCAGGATTTTTAATCAAGGTTTTGAGGGCTTAAACGGACGTTTCGGGGGAAACGGACCTTAAAAACGAGTTAGTTTTCCAATGTATATATTACGTCAAGTCCGATGTAAACCGATTTGTCAATTACTAAAACCGTTGCGTAATCTTAACTACATTTTCACCATTAGCTCAAAAGTTATTATTTTTGACAAGGAACCGTCACACATTCAAGTAACAATATTTTTATAACTAGTTTTCGAGTAACATATTGGGTGATACGTTTTCAAATCATGCATTCACGACAACATATCATAACTCAAGTCATAACATTCATTTTAGGTCGCGGATAGTTTCCGAGCCTCACTTTCGTGCACTTCATTTTGTTAGCATATCAATCACACCAGGTGAGTTCATACCCCGCTTTTACTCATTCAAATTCCTATAAACTATTTGGGGCGAGATATATGCTTATTTATCCAAACATTTAAACTCTTTTGCCAAACAACATTACCTATACTTTAGACTTGATTGCGTTTTATACTTGATTGGGTTATACTTGATTTCATATGCATACTTGGAACAAACATACAAGAATTAGTGGCTCCAAATTAAGTTGTTGGAAGGCTATTAATTTACAAACATACAAGAATTAGTGGCTCCAAATTAAGTTGTTGGAAGGCTATTAATTTACAAACATACAAGAATTAGTGGCTCCAAATTAAGTTGTTGGAAGGCTATTAATTTACAAACATCCCAACACGAGTTGTTGGAAGACTCTTGTGGTAACATTTATACTTTTAACTACTATGATACATGCATACATGATTGACATACTATATTTTGGCAATGGGTTGTGAACACACAGTTGCAAGTTTTGTATGGGCGGAACTTGGGCCGAGTGGATTTACAATGCCTTTGTTGTGTGAACATTCTCAAAGTATCTCAAATCATTTTATTACAAACTTATGAACTCACCAACCTTTGTGTTGACACTTTTAGCATGTTTATCTCGGTCTTAAGGTGATAGCATTTCATGGAGCTTTTGGGTCGCATGGCATACATTGGAGTCTTGTGCTTTTAACAATTACCATTCGACATGTTTTGTAAACTCTTTGTGTATTATCAAACCTTGTGATTTCTTGTTGTGTAAACATTAACATATTTATCGAATGGTAAACTTTTCAAAACGTCTCATTATAGAGGTCGTTTTCTGTATCCATACTTTGTGCTATGACGTTATACCCCAATGACACTATCGTTCCGCTGCGATATTTTGGGGGTGTGACAGTTTATTACGCAAATGCAATTGGACAAAGCAAATAATCAAGGATAAGCATAGTTTCAAAGTTCCCGTTTTATTTTCCCTCCCTACACTTAAACTGAACACTGTCCCCAATGTTCCCCGAAAGTATCAAAGTTATGATAATAGAAGGTTATTAAAAACTAAAGAAACTAATACTCCCCTGATTAGCTCGGTAGGATCCGTGTAAAGTGGTGGTTACATCTTTCTTCAAGAAGAACGTTTGCGTGAAAAGCTCCTTCTCATCTTATGTATCTTCTTCTTGGTAAATTAAACCTGCACACATTAAGAAAACAAATGAAACCTTCGCGTAAAATCAGAGGTAATAATATATATAGGACTCTACTAAACTAGGATATAATGCTTGTGGAATGGATGTTTACAGAATTTCTGGAAAATTAAGACCGGAAAATTCCAAAATTTATAAGTAGCTCGAAAATGAGAAAAAGTAATCGATTGTTTACGCTCCTTGTCGGCGCGTCGAGTTGCGATCTCGACGCCGTCGGTTATCTGACAAAAGCTGGTCTCCGATTTTCGGAAAAAAATTCTGGAAAGTTTACATCTTTAGAATCTGGAAAAATTTCCTGCAAAACATCCATTATGACTCGATACAAGCATTTGACTCTAACAAACACACATGTATATCTTTTAATTAATTGTAATTCTCATGTTTACGTTTCTTTTGAAAACGTGTGTAATCCTCCCTACACTTATCCCTTATGTAAAATACCTTTATATGTAATTAAGACGAGGTTAAAGACAAAATAAAGTATTTTTACAAATTTAAACATGAGAATAAACAATCAATAAAAGAGACACGACACAAACAAGCAAACAATTAAGCATGGGTTGCCTCCCACAAAGCGCTTTTCTTTATTTATGAGTCTTGTAGCTAGACTCGAAGTTGTACCCCTACGTGGTCTCGTTTTGCATTCTCAATGAAAATTCTATCATGTTGACAAAATTTTCATCGACTTTATACCTAGGCCCTAGGGTGAAACAATCCTTATAATAAAGCCTCCTTCTTTCCCACATGAATTTAAAACCTTTCTCAACATTGTCCTTGCTTTTTTCCTTAAAAGCTCTAATGTTGTCTCGTTTAAAAAGGGATAAATGGCCATATTCATTCATTTTCCAAGGCATCCTATAAGTGATCTCCTCCTTCCCTTCCTTAAATCTAACCATTCCATCATATTTGTTATGGCTCATTTTAGATGTTTCAACAAACGGTTTTCCTAGCACTACTTGGGATAAGATATAGTCAATGACACATCCAATGTCTTCTAGGACTATAAAATCAACTAAGTAGGTGAAATTTCCTATAAAGACGTGTACATCCTTGACAATTCCCACAAAGTTGCAAACCCCACCTGGATACTTAAGGTCTCTCCTAATCTTAAGTCGGTCATTCATAATGTCATTGTATACATTGATGACATCACATTAATGGGAGATTCCGTATCTATGTAAGCATGTTTGACATTCCTATATCCAATCATACAAGGAATTTTGAGGTTCCAAGGATTTCCTCCTAATCTTTGGACATATCCTAATGATGGGTGATCGGGGATTATCGAGTATGTATTGATGGTAAGCAACCTCTTCCTTAGTGGGGTAAAGATTGAAATAAGCAATATCCTCCTCATTCACGTTTCTATTCACTAAGCCATTTTCGAATTGCTATCGATCATGGAGCCAATTACGAGGCTACCGACCACTTTCTCAACAACATCCCTAATTGTACTATCAAATATCTTTTGCAAATCTTGAAGGTCGGTGTTTCTACTCACATAACGGTTTCGGCGGTTGTGTTGGTCATTGGGTTGGTTTTTGATTGAAAGGGGTTTATTTGGTGGTGGGTTGTTGGTTGATGAGCAACCCCCTTCCATGATGAAAAGTGATGGGGTTACGAACAAAGGTCACGAAGAAGGGGGATAGACTATGAGAAAGCTAAAAATTGGGAAAAAAGCTTACTTGATAGGAATCAAGCAAGGAAACCAAAAACGAGGTGAACTCCTAACTAGGTATTCTATTCCCCGGCAACGGCGCCAAAAACTTGATAACGCTACACGCGTCGTTCGGGGTCAAAGGAACTTCCTTTTCATCAAGCAAGTTTTTCAACACCCTAGGCAGTGAACCTAATCGTTGTAGTGTAGTATTAAAGTAAGCCACGGGAATTGATATCGTTCTCTAGGGGAATAGGAATGCTAGTGAGAAGTTACTACGCTAAGGTTGGGGTTGAGGAAGATTATTTTTTATCTTTTTAGGAAATGGAAAGGTACGAATCTCGGGGTATTGGATTTGGAGGTTGGTATTTCTACCGATTACTCTATTGGTCTAATTATCTAATCTAAGGTGTATGTAGTCTATGTCTAATTATTGTGTGCTCGTATGATGATTTAAAGATGTGTTTACTTAGGTTTTATTACTCCTTAATTATCTCCTATTGATAGTTGAATTGTCACGTCCTTATTCTTAATCGCGTTGTGTGTCTAAGGTCGTAGGGTATGCGTTTATCCCTAACTCTTTGAAACTACCAAAGGTTATTGCCTACAAACTCTCTAGGATTTATAAACATAACACTAAGGTACTCTTCGGATGGTTTAGCCTACAATGACTCTAGGTACTATAAGCTAAGGTTCACAAAGATTAATCAAGCATTAACTACACAACGGATGATCTATCGCAATACTAGATCATTAACAATTAAGATAAGAGACAACCAATCAATATTCAATAATTAAGTTTCATATTCCCTAAGCAAACACACAAGTAAATTAGCCGAAAATGGAAAACATGCAAGCATACACACAATTAATTGAAGACATACTTAAATTAATGAAGTAAAACACTTATCTTGATGTAAGATAGGGTATGGAACCCTAAAATACTGTACAAGACAGCCTTGATTCGGTTTAGGTTTTTACTCCAAAAGACTACACACTGAAAACTAAAAAATTCGGATTCTATATATAAGATTACACATGCGACGGCGTCACCCTTTGATTTGTGACACCGTCGGGTCGCCGTTATTAGGGTTTCGTCTTGGCCACGTTAGTCTTGCGACGGCGTCACCTTATGCTTGTGACGCCGTCCCCTTCAGTCTTTGACGTCGTCTGGATCAAATCTAGGTCGCCCGAGTTGCGACGCCTACTCTTTTAAAACTGAAGCCGTCACTTGTAAATGTGCAATTTGGCTACTAAGCCGTCACAAAAGTTATCCGACGGCATCACTAGTTGTGCTGACGCCGTCTCCTTGATTCTAGCACCTAAGTGTCTCGATTCATGACTTTGGCCATTTTCTTCAGATATTCGCGCCTTTTCGTCCGAATAAGTGTCATTCCACATTTTGCCTTCAAGATACCTAAAAGCGAAAAGGAAAATATTAAGTAATAACGGATACAAAAGTGATCAAATAAGGCGTGGAAAACTAGAAGGGGGTTGAATAGTTTTACCAATTAAAACTTCCTTTTAAACTATTTAGATCGACTTATGTCAATCTATTTGGTTGTGTGTGTTGGATGTTGATAAACAAGCATATAAAGATATGTAATGAAAAGATAAGAGTAAGAAGCACAAAACCACAACGCGAGTATTTATAGTGGTTCGCTACAAGGACACCTTCCTTGCCCTACTCCACCCCCGAGTCACCTACTCGAGAGTTTGTAATCACTACACCAATCTCCTTATGGCGGAGAAGCCTTCACAACGCCGCTTAATCTTTTTCCGGTACAAAGCTAAATACCGAGTTCTTTCACACCAAGGCGAACCACACCTAACACAACGTCGCCTACCCTTTATACGGTGCTAGGCTAACCACCGAGTTCTTTCACACCTTAGGTGAACTACACCTTCACAACGTCGCCTACCCTTTATTAGGTACTAGGCTAAGTACCTAGTTCCATTGCAATGGAGGAACTACTACCACACTACACCAACGACTAATCCCAAAGGAGATCTACTCCTTTACAACATCATCAAGGACATCAATATCCTTGGATCTAATGCTAGTCTATCTAGTACATCGAAACACACCATATCGAATGTACATCTAAGGCACCTTTCACTAATGCCTTTGATTAGATCTACAAGACACCTTTCACTAATGTCTTTGATTAGATCTACAAGACACCTTTCATTAATGTCTTGTGTCTTCACTTCTAAGCACCTTTCACTAATGCTTCTTGTCTTGACTTCTAAGCACCTACCACAAGTGCTTATCCTATAGACGATAGATACCCTTCACTAATATCTTCGCCTTGACACTTGAGACATCTTTCACTAATGTCTTTAACACTACGCTTCTTTGAAGAAAGAAAGGGATCATCAACAAGAGGACTTCAATAGCCTTGATGATGAGGAAGCTTGGCAACTCATGGACTTGAGCTTGCTCGACTTCAAAGGTGGTGATCTTCCCTTTAAGAGGAACCTAAAAGATCACACAAAACAAAACTACAAACATAGATCTCTTGGATCTATGGTTAGTGAGATTTAACTCAGGGAGAAAGTATGTTAGAGAGGGGTGAGATATAATGAAGAAATGGCTCACTATTTATAGAGGAAAAACCTACTGTTTCCCCGGATCCCACGGATCCCTTCCACTTGGGATCCGGCTAGCACAAAGCTAGGGATCCGTGGTCCGCTCCTCTTTGCCCATGGGTATTTTTGGTTATGGGTCATGGGTTATGGGTTGATCCATGGTTTTCTTTCTAGATACAATGTACTTGGTTAAGTGGTATATATAAAACCATGGGTTATGGGTCAAAACCATTTGCTAGTATTTAACCTTTTTGTATATACTTGTATTTACCCAATTTAGCATACACTTAGTTTTTACCCATTTTGGTATACTTAGTTTAAGTATATGTTTAACCCAATATGTAAACACTAGTTGTTGTACATATGTATCTAAGTCATAAAATCACTTATACTAGTTTTAGTGTTTTATGTGAAAGCGTAAGTGTGTTATAAAACTATTAGTTCAAACCATTTACGTGTTTATTTGTTTCCTTAAAATGATCTTACTTTTGTTATCGACAAAACATTAGAAGATCGTAAAATATAAATAAACGTTTTACGGCTTATTTGTATTAACAATCTCCCTTTTGTTGATGACAAAACATAAGATTATTTTAAGGAAAAGCTAAAATTGTAAAAGTTTGAATTTGTAGTTTTACTTTTTCTCCCCTTTTGTCGAAACAAAAGTGTTTGAAAGAAAGCAACACATCGTTTTAAGAAAAAAAAACATGTGAAAGGAAAAAATAAGAGAGCAAGTAACGGAAAGGATCTCGTCGTTACTCCCCTTGACGAGTCCAACCCTAAGTAAGGCGTCAAGAAACTAATTCTAATCTAGTTCATTTGCAACTAACTTATGCAAAGGATTACGTCTATGTGACGGTGTGCTCCCCTAGATGATTGCAATATTTGCAACGGAAGTCATGAAATTTAAATCAAATGTTGCAAGTAATTTTTTAACGTATTGTTTTGACACCAAGCTCCCTAGCTTTAGGATGTCAAATACTTTATGTGTTAATTGAATAAGCGCAAAACAAGGGTTAGAAAACAAGTATAATTCACAATTTCCGCAAATGTGATAAAGAAAAACATTCGACTTCACGGATCCCACGGTTCCCTTCTAGTAGGGATCCGTCTAGGCAATATCTTGAGGAATCCATCCGGTCGATGACTAAAATCGCAAAGGTGATATAACAAGTAATGTTATCACATAAATGAGATATGAATACATATTCTCAAAAATAACAAGTAGCATGTAATTCCATTTAATAAAACAAGAGTTATGATATACATGACTCAAAAATAAGAAAATAGACAATACATAACTAGGAATTTCTTAGACCAACTAACGCTGAAGCTTAGACACCACTATAATCTTCTAGCTCAAGTTATGTTTAGGTTTAATCTCGTCGAAACGCTCGAGGAGATGATAGAACATGAAACGTTGGTCTTCTCGCACTTCATGTATCAAACTTTCAACATGTTGACAATGATAGCAATCTTTGTCATGGCTAGGTAGTGGTGGTGGATGAAATGAAGTGGCTTGATTCAAAGGATCAATTGAAGTGGTTTGAGGAGCCTCGAATGATGGAGGGATTGGTGGAGGTCCATTTAGGAATGGTTCGATCAAGAATGATGATGGTGGTAAAGATGTGTCAACTTCCATAAGGTCGGGTGGTTGACTTTGATGATTTCTTATAATCCAAATGGGATTATATGATGGAAACGGCGAAAAGGAAGCCGGAGCAAGTGTTGACTCAACACCTTGATTTTGAATCATTGTTCCTCCTAATGAGGAGAATGTTGTCGGCGGAAGTGGATGAGACGGCCTAGGTGGCAAGTCCTCTAAATTGTAGAGGTGAGGTGATGATTGTGGGGATGTAAAAGAGATAGCTCTAGGAACCATAGGTGATGGTTTAGTGGAGATTATATTGTTTGGCCTAGGAGGTATGGTTGTGTCTTGTATAGGTAGTTTTGTGGGTACTATCCTTTTAGGAATTGGTTTGATTGGATGATGAAGGTTTGTTGATTTGACCGGAGATGATTCGATTGAAGAGATTTCGTGTACAACACGAGCCCTTTTGATGGGTGGTTCTTTGGTGGATAGGTTGTTACTTGGGGTTTTTCTCATGATGAGATGATTTGAAGAGATTGCAAAGGTTGAAAGTTAGAATGAGAGTGATGACTATGGAGGTCCTAACAAGGTGGTTTATAAACCAAAAGATTTGGAAAGTGCATTTAAGCTCTAAGCCACTAAGATTCATTGGAATGTGATGATTAGCATGCACAAGAGTCAACTACAGAGGTTGTGCTGTTCTAGGAACTCATTTAAGATGAGATGGAGTGTTTGAGTTGAAATGATTTGTTTTAGTAAGATTTGTCATAGACTGTCATCCGGATCCCACGGTTCCCTTCTCGAGGGATCCGTCTAGGCTAGTTCTAGGGATCCGCGTTCACAGCTTTATGAAAGAGTGGAAATGATGTTTCTAAGATCCTAGACCTACATCACCTTGAGTGTTTCAGTTCTCCTAAGTGTTTTAAATGAAGGGTGCTTAAGTGTTTGAAGGCAATGAGTGGTGTAGCTAATGATTGTTATTTATGGAAGGATTTGGAACTTTCAACAAGTACCAATGGATGAGCAAGGATGACATTAAAGATGTCAATTGAAGTTAAATGAAACTAAATGATCCTAGAGATCGGGTTGTGTCTTAGGATTATGTTTTGGAAAATATCCTAATGGTTATGAGATGGGAAAACTAGGATTTGATCAACTTTGATCAATTTTGAGGTGAGATTGATTAATGATCAATATTGTCATAATCGAAGGACTTCTAACCTAGTTGTGAGAGATCATATAAGAAGAATAAAGTGTGAGTTTTGGGAGCGGAAGAGTGATGGATTGAAATGGTAGATCTAACAAAGCCTTAGAATGTGATCTATGTGAGTTGGAAAGAGTAGGAAAGGTCAACCTATCTTGATAAAGTCTTAATCAATCTTAAGACACTATGTTTAGCTTAGTGTGAGGTGTGTTAAGGGATGTGTTTGACATATAATGCTTGCAATTGCATTTTCTGTTTTGACGGATCCCACGGTTTCCTAGAAGTAGGGATCCGTTTAGTACAACATTTGGGATCCGTCTATCATTAGATGTAACCTTTACTAAATGTATGCAATGATCTTTGACAATGCATTATATTCCAAGTTTTGTTTAAGTGAGTTCTAAAACTAGGAAATCAAATGTAAGATGTTTTATTTCATGGAAGAGATAGGATTACAGAGTAGAATTGATCCTATTTGACTATTCTAGGTTCCTTGAGTGTCTTCACTAGGAGGATCATTATGTGATTGATGGGTATTGGTGGAATCATGAATGAAGAAAGTCTTCATGAGAGATATGTTTAGCGGTTCCATCATCTTGTTCACAAGCACGCATAACGGACTTTGAAATTGAGGATGGAAGTGCATAACATTGTGATAGAGGCGTGTCAAGAACATTCCATAAGGGATGAGTTTATTCTTGGAGCCTTGAAGATTTGCAATTCGCCTTGCGAAGAAGTAGGCGAGATTGTATGGTTGTTGTGTTAGCAAACAAGACAACATGTGAGCACAACAAGCGTGAAGAATATCTCGATTTCCCTAAGACTCCAAACATTTTCACGTAGAATGAGAGCAACAGTTTATACTCTTCTCGGATATCCCGTGTATGGATAATGTTTGGATTGGAGTAATATGGTCGAGGTTTGCATATCATGCGCGTTAAATCTTCCGGAGAGGGTATGTGTGAACAATATGGACTATTTTCTTCACGAAAGTTGAAGAGAGAATCAAGAGACCAATCTTCGGTGAAGGCACATTGTCCATGGTTTGGAATTCGGAGGATGTGAGCAAAATGCCCAAGGCTTAAAGTGAATTTTTGGTTTTTGATATAAAACCAAAGAGATAGAGAGCGATCCTCGTTACGAACGAGTTCCACTTGACGGAAGAATTCCATTATGAACCTTGGACATATCTTCTCGTTGATTTCAAGAAGACATTCTAGTCCTATGGCTCGGAAGGAGGTATTGATACCTTCTTCGAATTGTAGAGAGGTGTCTACAATACTTCCTTCATGGAAGTGACGGTTTTCGAGATTATTGAACCCACGGACATGATTGCCAGGTGTGTTGGGCTCAAGGAAATGTTCGGGTGTAGACGCTAGTGAGTGAAAAATCAAACTCGTATTCATGCGTCATAGTTGAACCTATAGAAGTGATGGGTTAATAAGGAAGACGTTTATGGTCAACCTATAATAATCTAACGCTTTTACTAGATATTCTATTAACAATTAGTATTTAGCTAACTCATGGTTTTGAAGCTCTAGTGGATTATTACTTTTAGAAAGATAGTGGTTTTAATCTTGCATGAAAACTGTTTTCAAAGAGGACGGATCCCACGGTTCCTTTTCAAAAGGGATCCGCTAGTGTAACTTTCGGATCCGTGGATCAGTAGTAATGTAACCGCTTTTAATAAAAACATAGGTTTTACGGTTATTGTACCATGAAGTATGTTTTATCCTACATTTTCTTTTAGCATGCATACATGACATCTAATGTATCACGAAAGAATATAACACATATAGATCAAAAGAAATGAAACACACATAATAACACAAACATCCTAGATAAAATAGATTATCAATAATATTGCATTTCAATGCTAAGGATGATACAAAGGATTGGGTAAATGACCCCAATATAGATTAACAACACAAAGTAAATGTCTCCGTATGTGAACTTCATCATAGGGAACACAAGTGCGATGAGTGTTAGGGCGATGAGCACGAGTGCGATGTAAACCATGTTGATGACGGATCTTCTTGGTTTAGGAAGAGATGGAATGAGGAGGAAGATGAAGTTTTGAATGAGAGGAATTTTGAAATTGGAAAATTTGAAAAGTGAGGATTGAAAAAGTGGGCGTCGAGTGGGTTTATTAATAGGAAGGAGGAATTTTGAAATTGTGTTTTGTTTTATTAGAAGAAATAAAGCATAAGCTCTATATACTATGACTATAGACGAGAAAAATAACACGTATGTGAGAAACAAAGCTTCCTAACGAAGCTACATGTAAATCATGTGTAAACACAAAATCTACTCAAATAAAAGCCTAGCAAATAACACTTATATACTAAACACATATCATTTAGATATAAGTAGAAAGTCATACCTCGAATGCACTTAGGAATGTCTTTTACAAATGACAAATGTCACTTAGACGATTCCCGCTCCTTTGCGTCTAAGATACCTTCTTAAGGAAGGTATTCTTGTTACCAAGCAACTCCTAAAGCTTGGTGGGTATGAGCTTTGACTAATCAATATCACAAAGAAGATTAGTGCAGTTAAATAAAAAAATATATATATATAAAAAATGTTGTTATCAACTCAACATCCAAACATATAGTTTTTGAAAACATGGTGTTTGTTTTATGAAAACCTTCTTTGTAGTTTTCAATTAACTATGGATCGTATCAAGTTTTTAAAGTACAATATACTTCAAGAAACTTGGTAACTAAGCTCGATGCCAATTGTGGAAAACTAGAAGGGGGTTGAATAGTTTTACCAATTAAAACTTCCTTTTAAACTATTTAGATCGACTTATGTCAATCTATTTGGTTGTGTGTGTTGGATGTTGATAAACAAGCATATAAAGATATGTAATGAAAAGATAAGAGTAAGAAGCACAAAACCACAACGCGAGTATTTATAGTGGTTCGGCTACAAGGACACCTTCCTTGCCCTACTCCACTCCCGAGTCACCTACTCGAGAGTTTGTAATCACTACACCAATCTCCTTATGGCGGAGAAGCCTTCACAACGTCGCTTAATCTTTTTCCGTACAAAGCTAAATACCGAGTTCTTTCACACCAAGGCGAACCACACCTAACACAACGTCGCTTACCCTTTATACGGTGCTAGGCTAACCACCGAGTTCTTTCACACCTTAGGTGAACTACACCTTCACAACGCCGCCTACCCTTTATTAGGTACTAGGCTAAGTACCTAGTTCCATTGCAATGGAGGAACTACTACCACACTACACCAACGACTAATCCCAAAGGAGATCTACTCCTTTACAACATCATCAAGGACATCAATATCCTTGGATCTAATGCTAGTCTATCTAGTACATCGAAACACACCATATCGAATGTACATCTAAGGCACCTTTCACTAATGCCTTTGATTAGATCTACAAGACACCTTTCACTAATGTCTTTGATTAGATCTACAAGACACCTTTCATTAATGTCTTGTGTCTTCACTTCTAAGCACCTTTCACTAATGCTTCTTGTCTTGACTTCTAAGCACCTACCACAAGTGCTTATCCTATAGACGATAGATACCCTTCACTAATATCTTCGCCTTGACACTTGAGACATCTTTCACTAATGTCTTTAACACTACGCTTCTTTGAAGAAAGAAAGGATCATCAACAAGAGGACTTCAATAGCCTTGATGATGAGGAAGCTTGGCAACTCATGGACTTGAGCTTGCTCGACTTCAAAGGTGGTGATCTTCCCTTTAAGAGGAACCTAAAAGATCACACAAAACAAAACTACAAACATAGATCTCTTGGATCTATGGTTAGTGAGATTTAACTCAGGGAGAAAGTATGTTAGAGAGGGTGAGATATAATGAAGAAATGGCTCACTATTTATAGAGGAAAAACATCTGCTTCCCGGATCCCACGGATCCTTCCACTTGGGATCCGCTAGCACAAAGCTAGGGATCCGTGGTCCGCTCCTCTTTGCCCATGGGTATTTTTGGTTATGGGTCATGGGTCATGGGTTATGGGTTGATCCATGGTTTTCTTTCTAGATACAATGTACTTGGTTAAGTGGTATATATAAAACCATGGGTTATGGGTCAAAACCATTTGCTAGTATTTAACCTTTTTGTATATACTTGTATTTACCCAATTTAGCATACACTTAGTTTTTACCCATTTTGGTATACTTAGTTTAAGTATATGTTTAACCCAATATGTAAACACTAGTTGTTGTACATATGTATCTAAGTCATAAAATCACTTATACTAGTTTTAGTGTTTTATGTGAAAGCGTAAGTGTGTTATAAAACTATTAGTTCAAACCATTTACGTGTTTTATTTGTTTCCTTAAAATGATCTTACTTTTGTTATCGACAAAACATTAGAAGATCGTAAAATATAAATAAACGTTTTACGGCTTATTTGTATTAAGATACCCTTTATATATACACGAAGTCCATGTTGGTTTCGTGTTCCCCAACCTTCGGCGTATCCCGCCTAAGTCGGGCAATTAATACATATCTCATAAATAAGAGATATCCAATATCCAAAACCATAAATAACTTTGGGTTTGGGCCTTCGTGGGCTCAAACCGTTACTGGTTTAGCCCATGCGTACTGGGCTCAATTGCTAGTAGCATTATTGGCCGGGTTCATGACCCGAATACGGACTATACGTCATCAAGTATAATAACCCATTGACCAAATACATTGAATGTAGTTGGGTACAACCCAAAGTCCATGACCCATGGAGCTTGACCCATAACTCATTACATGACATCATGCTTATATCATATATGGATATTATCCATAATCCATGGTATTGACCCATACCCATGTGACTAGTGCATTGCACTCCTAAGATACATTGTATCTAGTAAAAGACCTATGGATCAACCCATAACCCATAAACTCATGACCCATAACCAAAATACCCATGTGTAAGGAGGAGCGTCCCACGGATCCCTAGGTTTATGCTAGACGGATCCTTTGTGGGAGGGATTCGGGGAACAGTGAACATTTTCCTATATAAATAGTGAGCCATTTCTTCATTGTTTCTCACCCCTTTCTAACATACTTTCCCCTTGAGTTAAAAACTCTCTAACCCCAGATCCAAGTGATCTATGTTTGTAGTTTTGTGTTTGTGTGATTCTCTAGGTTCCTCTTAAAGGCGAGATCACCACCTTTGAATTCAAGCGAGCTCAAGTCCATGAGTTGCCATCCTTCCTCATCATCAAGACTACTGAAGTCCTCTTGTTGATGATTCCTTTCTTTCTTCTCAGAAGTTTAGTGTTAAAGACATTAGTGAAAGATGTCTCAAGTGTCAAGATGAAGACATTAGTGAAAGGTGTCGATCGTTCGTATTTTAGGCATTAGTGAAAGGTGCCTAAAAGTCAAGTCACAAGACATTAGTGAAGGGCGTCTTGAAGATCTAGCTAAAGACATTAGTGAAAGGTGCCTTAGATGTACATTCGATATGGTGTGTTTCGATGTACAAGATAGATTAGCATTAGATCCAAGGATATTGATATCCTTGATTATTTTGTAATAAGGAGTTGGTCTCCTTTGGGATTAGTCGTTGGTTAGTGTGGGGTAGTAGTTCCTCCATTGTAATGGAACTCGGTATCTAGCCTAGTACCGGATAAAGGGTAGGCGACGTTGTGTTAGGTGTGGTTCACCTTGGTGTGAAAGAACCCGTGGTTAGCTTAGTACCGAAAAAGAGTAGGCAACGTTAGAAGGTTTCTCCACCATAAGGAGTTGGTGTCGTGTAGTGATTACAAACTCTCGAGTAGGTGACTCGGGGAGTGGAGTAGGGCAAGGAAGGTGTCCTTGTAGCCGAACCACTATAAATACTCGCGTTGTGGTTTTGTGCTTCATACTCTTATCTTTTAATTACATACTTATACATCTATATGTTTGTTTATCAACATCCAACACACATCGAAATAGATTGACATAAGTCGATCTAGATAGTTTAAAACAAGTTTTAATTGGCAAAACTATTCAACCCCCCCTTCTAGTTTTCCACAATTGGAATCAGAGCTTCGTTACCAAGTTTCTTGAAGTATATTGTACTTTAAAAACTTGATACGATCCATGGTTAATTGAAAACTACAAAGAAGGTTTTTTCACAAAAAAAAACAAACAAACAAACACCATGTCTTTTAAAACTCTTTGTTTGGATGTTGATTAGATGACAACATTTTTTATTTTCTATTTAAATGCACTAATCTTCCTTGTCATGTTGATTAGTCAAAGCTCATACCCAAAAAGCTATAGGAATCGCTTGGTAACAAGAACACCTTCCCTAAGAAGGTATCTTAAACACAAAGGAGCCGAAATTGTCTAAGTGACATCTGTTGTGTCACTTGTAAAGACATTCCTACGTACATTGGAGGTATGATTCTTTACTTATCTCTAAAATGACATTAGCTTGATAATTAAGTATACCTACATAGGTATTTATTTGATTATCTTTGTGCATATACATGTATTACATGAAGCTTCATTAGGAAGCCTTTTCTCACATACGTGTTATTTTTTCGTCTAAAGTCGTGGTATATAAAACAAAACACAAATTTCAAAAATTCCTCTTTCCCCATAAATAAACCAATCCGTCGTTCAACCCTATCAAATCCCCACTTTTTCAAATCTTCCACTTTCAAAAATTTCCTCTCATCCGAAACCAAGAAGGCTCGCCATCAACATGGTTTACATCGCCCTCGTGCTCATCGCTCTTGTGTTTTGATAACGCTACACGCGTCGTTCGGGGTCAAAGGAACTTCCTTTTCGTCGAGCAAGTTTTTCAACACCCTAGGCAGTGAACCTAATCGTTGTAGTGTAGTATTAGGGTAAGCCACGGAATTGATATCGTTCTCTGGGGAATAGGAATGCTAGTGAGAAGTTACTACGCTAAGGTTGGGGTTGAGGAAGATTATTTTTATCTTTTATGTTTTAGGAAATGGAAAGGTACGAATCTCGGGGTATTGGATATTTCTACCGATTACTCTATTGGTCTAATTATCTAATCTAAGGTGTATGTAGTCTATGTCTAATTATTGTGTACTGTATGATGATTTAAAGATGTGTTTACTTAGGTTTTATTACTCCTTAATTATCAACTATTGATAGTTGAATTGTCACGTCCTTATTCTTAATCGCGTTGTATGTCTAAGGTCGTAGGGTATGCGTTTATCCCTAACTCTTTGAAATTACCAAAGGTTATTGCCTACAAAATCTCTAGGATTTATAAACTTAACACTAAGGTACTCTTCGGATGGTTTAGCCTACAATGACTCTAAGTACTATAAGCTAAGGTTCAAAAAGATTAATCAAGCATTAACCACACAACTGATGATCTATCGCAATACTAGATCATTAACAATTAAGATAAGAGACAACCAATCAATATTCAATAATTAAGTTTCATATTCCTAAGCAAACACACAAGTAAATTAGCGGACATGGAAAACATGCAAGCATACACACAATTAATTGAAGACATACTTGAATTAATGAAGTAAAACACTTATCTTGATGTAAGATAAGGTATGGAACCCTAAAATACCGTACAAGACGACCTTGGTTCGGTTTAGGTTTTTACACCAAAAGACTACACACCGAAAACTAAAAATTCGATTCTATATATAAGATTACACATGCGACGGCCACCCTTTGATTTGTGACGCCGTTGGGTCGCGTTATTAGGGTTTCGTCTTGGCCACGTTAGTCTTGAGACGGCGTCACCTTATGCTTGTGACGCCATCCTCTTTGATCTCGATGTCGCCCGGATCAAATCTAGGCCGTTTGAGTTGCGACGCCTACTCTTTTAAAACACGAAGCCGCCACTTGTAAATGAGCAATTTGGCTACCGAGTCGTCAAAAGTTGTCCGACGGCGTCACTAGTTGTTCCCGACGTCACTTTTAACTTCTCGACGCCTCCTTCGATTCTAGCACCGAGTGTCTCGATTCTTGACTTTGGCCATTTTCTTCAGATATTCGCGCCTTTTCGTCCGAATAAGTGTCATTCCACATTTTGCCTTCAAGATACCTAAAAGTGAAAAGGAACGATATTAAGTAATAACGGATACAAAAGTGATCAAATAAGGGCTTAAACGACCCCTCAAAAAGGTACATTTTAAAACCTTATCAGATATCCCTATACTTGGTATTTGCTTGTCCTCAAGAAAATGTGCTTTTAGCCAATCAATTTATAAGTTAGAGGTCATGAAGCATTAGTTTAGAACGATTCACAACACATATAAGCCCCTTAAAAGTCATAATAAGCACGGAAATTACATACTAGCACCTTTCATGGGGTGTTTGGATACTCACATCTCTCGGGTGTATATGAAATATAACAAGTTGGAAATGGAAGATAAACACTCATTAACTGGTCCTAGTACATAGATTACCATAGGCTTGAGACTAGATCAAACCTCCATCGCTTTGGCGTAAGCACCTAGGAAAGACTATCCAAGAGGTCTTTTAAGGGGTTGTAACGTTAGGCTTACGGTAGGGAAACAAAGGGTTTGGTGGCATAGGCTATTTAGTGGTGGCAAGTAAAAAATCTTTATGTTACAAGCATGCGAAGAATGGCGTTGCTAAGCCAAGACTCGACACTCTAAACTCTAGATAACTGAAATAAACAAACAAAAATTTAAAGATATATATTTAGCATGGTAGCCTGTATGTTGTTTTTTTTTTTTCAACACTCTATTTTTTTTCTTTTTCTCTCTTTTTCTATTTTTTTTTTGATTTTTTTTATACATTTTTACTCTACCATCCTCTACGATAACATCCATATGATAGGGATTTATAGGCACATCCCTACACTTGAGTTTTTATTACTCTAACACTAAATATGACCCGAATTGAAAAGATCAAAACACTTGGAGTACATTATTATGCAAATAAAGGGAATTTGAATTTAACGTTCCCTTCCCATCATCTCATGTAAGCAACTAGATAATTGAACTAAGGGTTTAGTGTGATAACAATAATGCACTAAAAGTGAGTGCATACAAGGTAGGCTAAGGCGATTTGGGTGTACATTTGGGGGTGGGGTGTAAACAATGCTCTTCATTGATATTCCGGAAAACCAAAACATCACGAGAACCGCGAAAAGGATAGGCTTTGAGGGGTTAACTAGGGGAATCGTGTACTGAATATGAGTAAAACACAAAGGTGTGGGGGAATTACTCAACCAATGTGGAAGAAGTAATTATATTACGGGTATCAAACAAGGGTTATCCTAATGCCTCTTATCATTTAGTTATTCCTAACTACACAAGTGTAGTCTTACTAGCGAACTCGGAATGCATCACAAAACAAGTTCTAGAATCTATTATACTACTGGTTCACACTCTAAGCATTAAAGATGAATGATTTAATTCCTACTAATCTAAGGGCGATCCTCACATTTTGGGTGGAATTTAAGTGGTAAAGGGTTTTTTGTGCTAGTCATGCAATTTCTTATCCATGAGACACTTTATTAAGACTAATCGCCCACTCCTATATGTCATGAAAAATTGAAAATTTGGTGCCAAAATTACCCTAACCGATATTTTCTCATGGTTTATTACGCAAATGCAATTGGACAAAGCAAATAATCAAGGATAAGTGATAACGCTACACGCGTCGTTCGGGGTCAAAGGAACTTCCTTTTCTTCGAGCAAGTTTTATAACACCTAGGCGATGAACCTAATCGTTGTAGTGTAGTAATTAGGGTAAGCCACGGGTATTGATATCGTTCTCTAGGGAATAGTGTCGTTAGGTGAAGTGTATATCGATTTAAGTCTAAAGGTGAGAGATGATTATTTTTGTATTTTTATATTTTATGAAATTGAAAGGTACGAATCTCGGGGTTTGGATTTGGGGAGGGTGGAATTAGTTGCTAGTTAACTATCCCAAAAGGTACTAACTAAATTAGGGGTCTACCAGTAACGTGAAGCGTATCTACTTATGATGTATTACTCCTTGCTAGCTATCCAATTCTACCTACTGAATTGTCACGTCCTGTTGATGGTTGAATTGTCACGTCCTTATTCCTAGTTGCGTTGTGTGTCTAAGGTTGTAGGGTATGCGTTTCTCCCTAACTCTTTGAACTTACCAAAGGGTCTCGTCTACAAAACCCACTAGGGATGATAAACTCTTACTCTAAGGCACTCTTTGGATGGTTTAGCCTACAACTACTCAAGTAATCATATTCTAAGGTTCACAAAGATGAATCAAGCATTAAGTACACAACGAATGACCTATCGCATTACTAGATCATTAACAATTAAGATAAGAGACAACCAATCAAACAAGAGATGAGGGATGCAAGAATTATAAACTAAACCAATTAGACTCATTGAAATTGTCACACCCTAATGATGAAGATAGACACAAGCATCACTAAGAAATCAATAAGATCTAATTAATTAAATACAAGTTTCATACAATCATAAGCAAACACTAGGTGAATTAGCCAAGCATAATTAATGAAGAGCAAGCAACAATTGTGATAATTGAAGACATACCATAGGATTGGATTAACAAACAAATCATTACACGATGTTTATGGAGTGTTTGAAACCCTTTAAGTTGCTGGAAAAACACCTACCTAAACCCTAGAATCGGACTTAGGGTTTAGGGCTTACAAAAAGTGAAGTTATAATGTTATATTTATAGGCAGATTTTCTGTCGGCAAAGAGCGACGGCGTCACACTTATAGAGTGACGGCGTCACGACCATTTTTTCAAGAAATTGTAGATTTTCTCGTTCCGGTCGCGTGGGCTTTTGAATCACCTAAACCGAGTTCGTATGCAAAAGTTATGGCCAAAACAATATCAACTACTTGGCGCATGTTGTGACTTGATCGACTTGTGACGGCCCTTAAGGTTGTGTTGTGACGCCGCCTTCGCCTCTCGACGTCGTGCGGGTCGCAATCTAGGCCGCCCGAGTAGCGATGGCCTACTCTTTTACAACCGGACGTCGTCACTTGAAAATACGAATTTTGAGTTCAGATCGTCACAAAAATCTTGGGACGGCGCCGCACTAGCACCGACGCCGCCGCCTAATTTCAAAGAATCGTGAGTGTCTCGATTTTGACTTTGGCCATTTCCTTCATATATTCGCCTTTTCGTCCAAATAAGTGCCATTCCAGCATTTTGCCTTCAAGAGACCTAAAAAGTGAAAAGGAACGATATTAAGCAATAACGGATACAAAAGTGATCAAATAAGGACTTAAACGACCCTCAAAATGGTACCTTTTAAACCTTATCAAATATCCTATACTTGTTATTTGCTTGTCCTCAAGCAAATGTGCTTTTAGCCAATTAATTTATAAGTTAGGGTCATGAAGCATTAATTCAAAACGGTCCACAACACATATAAGCCCCATAAAAGTCATAACAAGCACGAATTACATACTAGCACCTCACATGGGGTGTTTGGATACTCACATCTCTCTCGGTGTATATATGAAATATAACAAATAGGAAATGGAAGATAAACACTCATTAACCGGTCCTAGTACATAGATTACCATAGGCTTGAGAATAGATCAAACCTCCATCGCTTTGGCGAAGCACCTAGGAAAGACTATCAAAGAGGTCTTTTAAAGGGTTGTAATGTTAGGCTTACGGTAGGGAAACAAGGGTTTGGTGGGATAGGCTATTTAGTGGTGGTAAGTCAAAATCTCTATGTTAAATGCATATGAAGAATGGCGTTGCTAAGCCAAGACTCGACACTCTAAACTCTAGATAACGAAATAAATAAACATAAATTTAAAGGATAGATGTAGGATGGTAGCCCGTATTTTTTTTTTTTTTTTTTTTTTTTTTTTTTCACATACACTTTTACTCTACCATCCTCTACGATAACATCAAAATACTAGGATTTATAGGCACATCCCTACACTTGAGTTTTATTACTCTAACACTAATTTGACCCGAATTGAAAAGATCAAAACACTTGGGGTACATTATTACGCAAACAAAGGGAATTTGAATTTAACGTTCCTTCCGTCATTTCATAAACTTTAACTTTTCCCATGAATCCCAATCATCCCAAAATCGTATACAAAGGATATGACTCGACTTAGCAACTTATGCAAGCAACTAGATAATTGAACTAAGGGTTTGGGGTGATAACAAACATTTGCACTAAAAGTGAGTGCATAAGGGGTAGGCTAAGGCGATTTGGGTGTATATTTGGGGTGGGGTGTAAACAATGCTCTTCATTGATATTCGGAAAACCGAAACATCACGAGAACCGCGAAAAGGATAGGCTCGAGGGGTTAACTAGGGTATCGTGTACTAAAGATGAGTACAACGCAAAGGGTGTGGGGAATTACTCAACCGATGTGGAAGAAGTAATTATATTACGGGTATCAAACAAGGGTTATCCTAATGCCTCTTATCATTTAGTTATTCCTAACTACACAAGTGTAGCCTCACTTGCGATCTCGGAATGCATCACAAAACAAGTTCTAGAATCTAATATACTACCGGTTCACACTCTAAGCATTAAAGATGAATGCTTTAATTCCTACTAATCTAAGGCGATCCTCACATTTTGGTGGAATTTGGGTGGTAAAGGGTTTTGTGCTAGTCATGCAACTTCCTATCCATGAGACGCTTTTGTTAAGACTAATGGCCCACTCCTATATGTCATAAAAATTTTAAATTTGGTGCCAAAATTACCCTAACCGACATTTTCTCATGGTTTATTACACAAATGCAATTTGACAAAGCAAATAATCAAGGATAAGCATAGTTTCAAAGTTCTCGTTTTATTTTCCTCCCTACATTTAAACCGAACATTGTCCCCAATGTTCCCGAAAGTATCAAAGTTATGATAATGGAAGGTAATTAAAACGAAAGAAACTAATACTCCCCTGATTAGCTCGGTAGGATCCGTGTGTGAAGTAGTGGTTAAATCCTTTCCAAGAAGAATGTATGCTTGAAAAGCTCCTTCCAATCTTATGTATCTTCTTCTTGATAAATAAAACCTGCACACTTTAAGAAAACAGACAACCCAACGCATCAAACCGAACAAACAAAAATCTCAAAAAGATGTAATTCCAGACTTAAGTAAGATATAATGCTTGTGGAATGGATGTTTGCGATTTTCTAGAAAATTGAGACACGAAAATTCCAAAATTTATAAGTAGCACGTAAAACGAGAAAAAGTAGTAAGCAATTTACTCCTCCCGACGCCGTCAGTTGAGACCCCGACGCCGTCAGTTATCATGACATAAAGCGGTCTGCGATTTTACGAAAAAAATTCGGAAAATTTATATCTTTAAAATCGGAAAAATTCACGCAATAACATCCATTATGACTCGATACAAGCATTTGACTCGAACGAAACACATGTATATCTTTTAAATAATTGTAATTCTCATGTTCACGTTTCTTTTGAAAATGTGTGTAATCCTCCCTACACTTATCCCTTATGTAAAATACCTTTATATGTAATTAAGACGAGGTTAAAGACAAAATAAAGCATTTTACAAATTCAAACATGAGAATAAACAATTAATAAAAGATATACGACACACAAATGAAAATGAAAACAAATACACATGGGTTGCCTCCCAAGAAGCGCTTGTTTTTTTCGAGTCACGAGCCCGACTCTACCCTTATTTAACGGATAAAGGGAGGTTTTCCTACACTTAAGTTTAAGTGCGGGTGATAGTAGCGATACACACCCTTAGGGTGGAAATATGCCACGTGAGGTGAAGGGGTGTGTGAATGGCTTCCTTCATCCTAAAACTACCCGGACTAAATTGGTTGATGGGTGGGTCGGTTCCTCGCTTATCTAAGGATGGAAGTAAAGATTGAGGTTCCGGTTCATCAACACTATGAAATTCCTAGAACTAAGAGTAAGACCGAGACTACAAGTATTTAAACCTATATTCTCCAAGTTGCGTTTGGTTCAAATGTTCTACCTCCATTGGGATTCCTAAAGTCTCTTCTACTACTTCCGGGTAAGTCACGTGCGGTGTGTATGCCTTAAATGATGGTGGAACTTGTGGGATACCTTGTGGGTCTAGACTTTTCACCTTATCCTCAATCACATCTACATCATCTATATGCTCATCATGTACTATTTCCTTAGGTCGTGATGAAACCAAACTTAGTAATTGATCCAACTTATGGTTTAAAGCTTGGTTGCTTTCCATAATATTTTCACAACTTTGGTCAGTTCTCCTAAGGGCCTTACTAACAATAGTTTCTAAACATGGAGGTTGTTCACGAAAGTCTATCCTAGGTAAAGGCTCATACGAAGCATAGGTTTCACTAGATGAGGTGTTTTGTGGGCTTGATGGAATGGTGAAACCTCAAAAGGTTTATGGACTTGGTTACTTTCTTCCCACCATCTTGAATAATCCGCTTTAGTAATATCATAATTTCTTATGAAAAACCTAATCGCGAATATAGTGGATTCGCGTTCTCCATAATGGTGAACGGAAGAGTTAATGGACAAGTTTTACGAACAAAGGCACAAAGAAGGGGATAGACTACAAGGAAGCTAATAAAAGAAAAAATATCACTTGATAGGAATCTTGTGAGTAGACCTAAACGAGATAGAAATCAAGCCTAAACAATAACTATTCCCGGCAATGCGCCAAAAACTTGATAACGCTACACGCTCGCTCGGGGTCAAAGGAACTTCCTTTTCTTGAGCAAGTTTTATAACACCCTAGGCAAGTGAACCTAATCGTTGTAGTGTAGTAATTAGGGTAAGCCACGGGTATTGATATCGTTCTCTAGGGAATAGTGTCGTTAGGTCAAGTGTATATCGATTTAAGTCTAAAGGTGAGGATGATTATTTTGTATTTTTATATTTTATGAAATTGAAAGGTACGAATCTCGGGTTTGGATTTGGGAGGGTGGAATTAGTTGCTAGTTAACTATCCCAAAAGGTACTAACTAAATTAGGGGTCTACCAAGAACGTGAAGCGTATCTACTTATGATGTATTACTCCTTGCTAGCTATCCAATTCTACCTACTAAATTGTCACGCCCTATTGATGGTTGAATTGTCACGTCCTTATTCCTAGTTGCGTTGTGTGTCTAAGGTTGTAGGGTATGCGTTTCTCCCAACTCTTTGAACTTACCAAAGGGTCTCGCCTACAAAACCCACTAGGGATGATAAACTCTTACTCTAAGGCACTCTTTGGATGGTTTAGCCTACAACTACTCAAGTAATCATATTCTAAGGTTCACAAAGATGAATCAAGCATTAAGTACACAACGAATGACCTATCGCATTACTAGATCATTAACAATTAAGATAAGAGACAACCAATCAAACAAGAGATGTGGGATGCAAGAATTATAAACTAAACCAATTAGACTCATTGAAATTGTCACACCCTAATGATGAAGATAGACACAAGCATCACTAAGAAATCAATAAGATCTAATTAATTATATACAAGTTTCATACAATCATAAGCAAACACTAGGTGAATTAGCCAAGCATAATTAATGAAGAGCAAGCAACAATTGTGATAATTGAAGACATACCATAGGATTGGATTAACAAACAAATCATTACACGATGTTGATGGAGTGTTTGAAACCCTTTAAGTTCTTCGAAAAACACCTACCTAAACCCTAGAATCGGACTTAGGGTTTAGGGCTTACAAAAGTGAAGTTATAATGTTATATTTATAGGCGATTTTTCGTCGGCAAAGAGCGACGGCGTCACACTTATAGAGTGACGGCCACGACCATTTTTTCAACAAATTGTAGATTTTCTCGTTCGGTCGCGTGGGCTTTTGAATCACCTAAACCGAGTTCGTATGCAAAAGTTATGGCCAAAACAATATCAACTACTTGCATGCGCATGTTGTGACTTGATCGACTTGCGACGGCGTCACCTTAAGGTTGTGACGCCGCCGCTTCCGCCTTGACGTCGTCGGGTCGCAATCTAGGCCGCCCGAGTAGCGACGGCCTACTCTTTTACAACCGGACGTCGTCACTTGAAAATACGAGTTTTGAGTTCAGATCGTCACAAAATCTTGGGACGGCGCCGCATTAGCACCGACACCTTCGCCTTCTAATTTCAAAGAATCGTGAGTGTCTCGATTTTGACTTTGGCCATTTCCTTCATATATTCGCGCCTTTTCGTCCAAATAAGTGCCATTCCAAAGATTTTGCCTTCAAGAGACCTAAAAGTGAAAAGGAACGATATTAAGCAATAACGGATACAAAAGTGATCAAATAAGGACTTAAACGACCCCTCAAAATGGTACCTTTTAAAACCTTATCAATAAGCATAGTTTCAAAGTTCTCGTTTTATTTTCCCTCCCTACACTTAAACTGAACACTGTCCCCAATGTTCCCCGAAAGTATCAAAGTTATGATAATAGAAGGTTATTAAAAACGAAAGAAACTAATACTCCCCTGATTAGCTCGGTAGGATCCGTGTGAAGTGGTGGTTACATCTTTCTTCAAGAAGAACGTTTGCGTGAAAAGCTCATTCTCATCTTATGTATCTTCTTCTTGGTAAATTAAACCTGCACACATTAAGAAAACAAATGAAACATTCGCGTAAAATCAGAGGTAATAATATATATAGGACTCTACTAAACTAGGATATAATGCTTGTGGAATGGATGTTTATAGAATTTCTGGAAAATTAAGACCTGGAAAATTCCAAAAATTTATAAGTAGCTCGTAAAATGAGAAAAAGTAATCATTGTCTCGCTCCTTCCCGACTGTCAGTTATGATCTTGACGCCAAAGTTATCCCGACAAAACCGGAAAAATTTCTGCAAAACATCCATTATGACTCGATACAAGCATTTGACTCTAACAAACACACATGTATATCTTTTAATTAATTGTAATTCTCATGTTTACGTTTCTTTTGAAAACGTGTGTAATCCTCCCTACACTTATCCCTTATGTAAAATACCTTTATATGTAATTAAGACGAGGTTAAAGACAAAATAAAGCATTTTTACAAATTTAAACATGAGAATAAACAATCAATAAAAGAGACACGACATAAACAAGCAAACAATTAAGCATGGGTTGCCTCCCACAAAGTGCTTTTCTTTATTTATGAGTCTTGTAGCTAGACTCGAAGTTGTACCCCTACGTGGTCTCGTTTTGCATTCTCAATGAAAATTCTATCATGTTGACAAAATTTTCATCGACTTTATACCTAGGCCCTAGGGTTAAACAATCCTTATAATAAAGCCTCCTTCTTTCCCACATGAATTTAAAACCTTTCTCAACATTGTCCTTGCTTTTGTCCTCAAAAGCTCTAATGTTGTCTCGTTCAAAAAGGGATAAATGGCCATATTCATTCGTTTTCCAAGGCATCCTATAAGTGATCTCCTCGTTCCCTTCCTTAAATCTAACCGTTCCATCATATTTGTTATGGCTCATTTTAGATGTTTCAACAAACGGTTTTCCTAGCACTACTTGGGATAAGATATAGTCAATGACACATCCAATGTCTTCTAGGACTATAAAATCAACTAAGTAGGTGAAATTTCCTATAAAGACGTGTACATCCTTGACAATTCCCACAAAGTTGCAAACCCCACCTGGATACTTAAGGTCTCTCCTAATCTTAAGTCGGTCATTCATAATGTCATTGTATACAGCTGATGACATCACATTAATGGGAGATTCCGTATCAATGTAAGCATGTTTGACATTCCTATATCCAATCATACAAGGAATTTTGAGGTTCCAAGGATTTCCTCTCCTAATCTTTGGACATATCCTAATGATGGGTGATCGGGGATTATCGATTATGTATTGATGGTAAGCAACCTCTTCCTTAGTGGGGTAAAGATTGAAATAAGCAATATCCTCCTCATTCACGTTTCTATTCACTAAGCCATTTTCCGAATTGCTATCGATCATGGAGCCAATTACAGAGGCGCTGACCACTTTCTCAACAGCATCCCTAATTGTACTATCAAATATCTTTTGCAAATCTTGAAGGTCGGTGTTTCTACTCACATAACGGTTTCGGCGGTTGTGTTGGTCATTGGGTTGGTTTTTGATTGAAAGGGGTTTATTTGGTGGTGGGTTGTTGGTTGATGAGCAACCACCTTCCATGATGAAAAGTGATGGTGTTACGAACAAAGGTCAGGAAGAAGGGGGATAGACAATGAGAAAGCTAAAAATTGGGAAAAAAGCTTACTTGATAGGAATCAAGCAAGGAAACCTAAAACGAGGTGAACTCCTAACTAGGTATTCTATTCCCCGGCAACGGCGCCAAAAACTTGATAACGCTACACGCGTCGTTCGGGGTCAAAGGAACTTCCTTTTCATCGAGCAAGTTTTTCAACACCCAAGGCAGTGAACCTAATCGTTGTAGTGTAGTATTAAAGTAAGCCACGGGAATTGATATCGTTCTCTAGGGGAATAGGAATGCTAGTGAGAAGTTACTACGCTAAGGTTGGGGTTGAGGAAGATTATTTTTTATGTTTTTAGGAAATGGAAAGGTACGAATCTCGGGGTATTGGATTTGGAGGTTGGTATTTCTACCGATTACTCTATTGGTCTAATTATCTAATCTAAGGTGTATGTAGTCTATGTCTAATTATTGTGTGCTCGTATGATGATTTTAAGATGTGTTTACTTAGGTTTTATTACTCCTTAATTATCTCCTATTGATAGTTGAATTGTCACGTCCTTATTCTTAATCGAGTTGTGTGTCTAAAATCGTAGGGTATGCGTTTATCCCTAACTCTTTGAAACTACCAAAGGTTATTGCCTACAAACTCTCTAGGATTTATAAACATAACACTAAGGTACTCTTCGGATGGTTTAGCCTACAATGACTCTAGGTACTATAAGCTAAGGTTCACAAAGATTAATCAAGCATTAACTACACAACGGATGATCTATCGCAATACTAGATCATTAACAATTAAGATAAGAGACAACCAATCAATATTCAATAATTAAGTTTCATATTCCCTAAGCAAACACACAAGTAAATTAGCCGGACATGGAAAACATGCAAGCATACACACAATTAATTGAAGACATACTTAAATTAATGAAGTAAAACACTTATCTTGATGTAAGATAGGGTATGGAACCCTAAAATCTTGTACAAGACAGCCTTGGTTCGGTTTAGGTTTTACTCCAAAAGACTACACATCGAAAACTAAAAATTCGGATTCTATATATAAGATTACACATGCGACGGCGTCACCCTTTGATTTGTGACGCCGTCGGGTCGACATTATTAGGTTTTGTCTTGGCCACGTTAGTCTTGGCGACGGCGCCACCTTATGCTTGTGACGCTTTCCCTTCGATCTCGACGTCGTCTCGATTAAATCTAGGTCGTCCGAGTTGCGACGCCTTACTCTTTTAAAACCTGAAGCCGTCACTTGTAAATGAGCAATTTGGCTACCGAGTCACATAAAGTTATCCGACGGCGCCACTAGTTGTGCTCGACGCCGCCTCTTTCGATTCTAGCGACCCTAAGTGTCTCGATTCATGACTTTGGCCATTTTCTTCGTATATTCGCGCCTTTTCGTCCGAATAAGTGTCATTCCAGCATTTTGCCTTCAAGATACCTAAAAAGTGAAAAGGAACAATATTAAGTAATAACGGATACAAAAGTGATCAAATAAGGGCTTAAATGACCCCTCAAAAAGGTACATTTTAAAACCTTATCATGTTCCCTATGATGAAGTTCTCATACGAAGACATATACTTTGTGTTGTTAATCTACATTGGGATCATATACCCAATCCTTTGTATCATTCTTAGCGTTGAAATGAAATATTATTAATAATCTAGTTTATCTAGGTTATTATTATCATAATGTGTTTGTCATTTCTTTTGATTTATATGTTTCGTATTCTCTCATGATACATTAGAAGTCATGTATGCATGCTAAAAGAAAATGTATGCTAAAACACATATCTTGGTATGATATAAAATTGTAAAACCTATGTTTTTATCAAATCTATTTCTGTTACTACAGATCTACGGATCCCGACAAGTATACTAGCCGGATCCCTTTTGAAAGGGAACCGTGGGATCCGTACATCTGGACATCAGTTTTTGATGCATAATTAAAACCACTTTCTTTCTAAAAGCAATATCCTACTAGAATGTCAAAACCATAAGTGAGTTAAGTGTCATTGCTGTTAAAAACCATTGTTAATAAAAATCTAGTAAAAACGTTAGACAATCATTGGTTGACCACAAACATTACTTTCTATTAACTCATCGTTTCTATAGGTTAAAATATGACGCATGAATATGAGTTTGATTTTTCACTCACTAGCGTCTACACTCCGAACATCTCTCTTGAGCCCAACACACCTGGCAATCATGTCCGTGGGTTCAATAATCTCGAAACCGTCACTTCCACGAAGGACGACAGACACCTCTCTACAATTCGAAGAAGGTGTCAATACCTCCTTCCGAGCCATAGGACTAGAATTTCGTCTTGAAATCAACGAGAAGATATGTCCAAGGTTCATAATGGAATTTTTCCGTCAAGTTGAACTCGTTCGTAATGAGGATCGCTCTCTTTCTCTTTGGTTTTGGATCAAAAACCAAAAGTTCATTTTAAGTCTTGAGCGATTTGGTCACATCCTCCGGATTCCAAATAATGGACAATGTGCCTTCACTGAAGATTGGTCTCTTGACTCTCTCTTCAACTTTCGTGAAGAAAATAGTCCATATTGTTCTCACGTACCTTCCCAAGAGGATTTAAACCGCATAATATGCAAACCTCGAACATATTACTCCGATCCAAACATTATCTTTACACGGGATATCCGAGAAGAGTACAAGCCCCTTGCACTCATCCTACGTGAAAATGTTTGGAGTCTTAGGGGAAATCGAGAAATCATTCCCACTTGTTGTGCTCACATAATGTATTGTTTGCTAACAAAACAACCATACAATCTCGCCTACTTCTTCGCAAGGAGAATTGTAAATCTTCAAGGCTCCAAGAATAAACTCATCCCTTATGGAATGTTCTTGACACGCCTCTATCATAACGTCATGCATTTTTATCCTCAATTTCAAAGTCCGTTGTACGTACTTGTGAACAAGATGATGGAACCGCTAAACATATCTCTCATGAAGACTTTCTTCATTCTTGATTCCACCAACACTCATCAACCATTTGATGATCCTTCCAGTGATAACGCTCAAGGAATTTAGTAGTCTTTCAAATAGGAACAATCCTTTTGTACTCATGCTTTATCAATATAATCAAATTTCCTTCATGAAATAAAACATCTTACATTTGATATCTTAGTGTTAGAACCTCTTAAACTAACCTTGGAATATAAACGCATTGTCAAGATCATTGCATACCTTTAGTAAAGGTTCTGCTTAGGAGATGGACGGATACCAAAGTTTGTGCTAGACGGATCCCTACACTTAGGGAACCGTGAGATCCGGCAAACAGAAAATGCAATTGCAAACATTGTATTTCAAACATACCCTTAGAACACCTCACACTAAGCTAGACATAATGCCCTAAGGCAAATTAAGTCCTTATTAAGCTAAGTAGATCCTTCCTACTCACACATAACTCACCTAGATCACAATCAAGACACTTGTAGATCTATCGCTTCACTTAAACCCATTACTCTTCCGCTCTCAAGCTCACACATCATTTCTCACATAATCCCTCACATCTAGCTTTGGAAAACTTTCAATTATGGCTAAATTGGTCATGATCATCCTTACCTCAAAATTGATCAAATTCTAGTTTTTCCATCTTAAAGTCTTTAGGATATTTCCCAAAACATTATCCTAAGTCACTATCTGATCTCTAGGGTCATTTAGCTTCACTTGACACTCTCAAAATATTTAGTTTCATCCTTGTTCATTCATTGGTACTCATGAAAGTTCCAATTTCTTCCATAAAAGGCAATCATTAGCTACATCACTCATTACCCTCAAGTACTTAAGCACCCCTTCATTAAAAACACTTAGGAGGACTGAAACACTCAAGATGGTATAGATCTTAGACATTAGAACCATCATTTTTATTCTTTCATAGCTGCTGAGAGCCGGATCCTTAGGATTAGGCTAGACGGATCCCTCGTTTGAGGGAACCGTGGGATCCGGGTGACAGATTATGCCAACTCTAGCTAAATCAATCATTTCAAGCTCATATTTCTAACTTAAACACTCCATCTCATCTTAAATGAGTTCCTAGATCAGTACAAACTCTAAAGTTGACTCTTGTGCATGTTAATCATCACATTCCAATGAATTTTAGTGGCTTAAGGCTTGAATGCACTTGCCAAATTTCTTACTTTATAAACCATATTGTTAGGACTTCTAAAGTCATCACCTTCATCCTCATTTTCAGCACTTAAGAAACCTTTACAAACCTCTTAAAATCATCATAAGGAAAACTCCAAGTAGCAACTTATGCACCAAAGAACCACCCAAGAAAATTGCTCGTGTTGTACACGAAATATCTTCAACCGAATCATCTCCGGTCAAGCCAACAAATGCAAGGATTTCTTCTCAACCAATCAAAACAATTCCTAAAAGGAAAGTACCCACAAAACTACCTATGCCAAACACCACCATACCTCCTAGGACAAACAATATCATCTCCACTAAACCATCACCATTGGTTCCTAGAGCTATCTCGTTTACAACTCCACTATCATCACCACACCTCTACAATTTAGAGGATTTGCCTCCTAGGCCATCTCATCCTCCTCCACCGGCAACATTCTCCTCATTAGGAGGAATAATGGTACATAATCAAGGTGTTGAGTCAACATTAGCTCTGGCTTCCTCTTCGCCGTTACCACCATATAATCCCATTTGGATTATGAGAAATCATCAAAGTCAACCACCCGACCATATGGAAGTTGACACTTCTCTACCACCACCATCATTCTTGGTCGAGCCATTCTCAAATGCGCCTCCACCAATCCCTCTATCGTTTGAAGCTCCACAAGCCACTTCACTTGATCTTTCGCATCAAGCTATTTCATTTCTTCCACCACCACTACCTAGCCATGACAAAGATTGTTATCATTGTCAACATGTTGAAAGTTTGATACATGAAGTACGAGAAGACCAACGTTTCATGTTCTATCACCTCCTCGAACGTTTTGACGAGATTATTTTCTTAGTTTTTAGAGTCATGTATATCATATCTCTAGTTTTATTAAATGAAAATACATGCTACTTGCTATATTTCTGAGTATATGATTATGTTGTATAATACATATCTCACTTTGATATTAACATAATGTGTTACATCACCATTGCTGAAATTGATCATCAGCCAGACGGATCCCTCATATTTTCCTAGACGGATCCCTACAAGGAGGGAAACGTGGGATCTGTGATACAGAAAACTATTTTTCTACTAACTTGGATCATTTTTGCAGGAAATTGTGCATTATACTTGTTTTCTAACCTTTGTTTTGTAGTTATTCAATTTACACATCAAGACTTTGACACCCTAAAGCTAGCGGAGCTTTGTGTCAAAGCAATACATTGCAAATTACTTGCAATATTAGGATTACATTTCATGACATCCCTTTGCAAAAATTGCAATCATCAAGGGGGAGCTCATTCGTCACATAGACGAAATATTTTGCAACCTTAGTTGCAAACGAACTAGCTTAGTATTATTTTCTTGACGCCCTTACATAGGGATGGACTCGTCAAGGGGGAGTAAAGACGAGATCCTTTCCTTACTTCCTCTCTATTTTTATTTCTTTCACATGTATTTCCTAAAACAATGTGTTAGTTTCCTTCAAGCTCTTTTGTTTCAAAAAAGGGAGAAGAAAGTAAAACTACAAATTCAAACTTTTACAATTTTAGCTTTTCTTTAAAATAATTTTATGTTTTGTCATCAACAAAAAGGGGGAGATTGTTAATACAAATAAGCCATAAAAACATTTATTTATATTTTACTATCTTCCAATGTTTTGTCAATAACAAACGTAAAATCATTTTAACGAAATAAATAAAATACGTAATTAGTTTGAACTAATAGTTTTTAACACACTTACGTTTTCACATAAAACACTTAAACAAATATAACTGATTTTATGATTTAGTATTACATATGTACAACAACTAGTGTTTACATATTTGGGTAAAATATACACATAACTAGTATGTAGTATATTGGGTAATATAAATGGGTAGAAACTTAAGTATAATAACCCATTGACCAAATACATTGAATGTAGTTGGGTACAACCCAAAGTCCAAGACCCATGGACCTTGACCCATAACTCATTGCATGACATCATGCTTATATCATATATGGATATTATCCATAATCCATGGTATTGACCCATACCCATGTGGCTAGGTGCATTGCACTCCTAAGATACAATGTATCTAGTAAAAGACCTATGGATCAACCCATAACCCATAAACCCATGACCCATAACCAAAATACCCATGGGTAAAGAGGAGCGTCCCATGGATCCCTAGCTTTACGCTAGACGGATCCCTTGTGGGAGGGATCCGTGGGATCCGGGGAACAGTGAACATTTTCCTCTATAAATAGTGAGCCATTTCTTCACTGTTTCTCACACCTTTCTAACATACTTTCCTCTTGAGTTAAAAACTCTCTAACCCCAGATCCAAGTGATCTATGTTTGTCGTTTTGTGTTCGTGTGATTCTCTAGGTTCCTCTTAAAGGCGAGATCACCACCTTTGAAGTCAAGCAAGCTCAAGTCCATGAGTTTCCATACTTCCTCATCATCAAGAGTACTGAAGTCCTCTTGTTGATGATTCCTTTCTTTCTTCTAAGAAGTGTAGTGTTAAAGACATTAGTGAAAGATGTCTCAAGTGTTAAGACAAAGACATTAGTGAAAGGTGTCGATCGTCCGTATTGTAGGCATTAGTGAAAGGTGCCTAGAAGTCAAGTCACAAGACATTAGTGAAAGGTGTCGATCGTCCGTATTGTAGGCATTATCTAATTCATATAGGTTTCGGGCGGCGAGATTGATTCATCTTGTGACTTTATTTTCCTATTTTGCTTGCTTCGAATGAGGTACAGATATTCTGACCATTCTCATAAGGTTTCTCATGATCTCTTTGCAACTTTGATCTCTTGCCATTTTGATATTGAACCTTTGCTTTGCTATTGAACCTTTGCGATTGAACCTTTGATATTGAACCTTGCTATTGACCCCTCTGCTATTGAACCTTTGATATTGATCCTTTGCAATTGAACCTTTGATATTGGACCTTGATATTGGACTATTGTTATGAACCTTTGAATTGTGAACTATTGATATTAAACCTTTGATTATGATGACTCACATATTGTATACTTTGGACCTTTTGCTTTGACCTATCATTTTGATACCCGAGCCATTAAACTAGGCATAGGGGTTCCATGTCTGTATCATTGATGCACCAATGGCATGACTCCAGTGTGGATGAGTGATGTTCCACACCGTCCCCATATTGTATTGATTATGCGCGCTTCAGATATATTGTATGGCCACTATTGTTTTGTAGGGGGCGTATGGATGCATCCTAGATTTGTATTGTATTGTATTGATATATTGTATTGGTGATGTGGTGCGTGTGTGCAATACAACCCCTCACATATTGAGAGCTGATCACTTCACTAACTACTTGAGGTCTCCCCTCTTATTGGTTTGGTATTCCGAGGTCACCCTTCCGAATACAATGGCTACTATTGGATACTGGGCTGCTATTGCCACTATTGATATTATTGTATTGTATTGTTGGCTC